>CM029367.1:15862809-16313115 GCA_017165825.1 Hepsetus odoe
AAGGGGTTTTGTTTTTCATTATAAAACATTTTTTAAAATGTCCTTAATTATTTATACATGTTACTTAAGAGTCACAATATTTGTCAAGACATTTCCTCACCTGTGCTTTCACTAACCTTTATTTCTTAAGCAGATGCTCTTGTGCTCACTAACTTACAAAATGTAACCCACATAAAATATCCAGAGCAACTGCAAAAAACTGTGGCATCATTGACAAAGTACCATGTCATAAATAAAGACAGTAAATAAATACAGTGTATAAAGAGAAGTAATAGTACATGGACCCTTTTTTCAGCTTGAACACTTGTACATAACTTGTTCTATTGACATCAGCTAGTTTGCATACTCCTGAAAGAACCAGCTTTAATTAATGTTGCTTGTGTAAAGATCTAAAGGCGTGCGACAGGTGGTCCAGCCTCAGTCTTCACTCTGGGATTTTGAAACCCATTTGCCTCCCCGAGTGTGAATAGGAACATTAGCATGGCTCTAATGCAGGGCTCTAATGCTGTGCTGTTAACGTTCTTCAGTTTAACCTGTATTGCCCTCAGCTGTAATCAGCAGTTCTGCTCAGTCCAGTGCCTAAGGAGCAGATCATTAACACACTCACACGCACACACAAATGCAAACTGCATAGGACACACACACACACAAGCACACACACACACACAGATGCAAACTGCATATGCATCTCCCCTGTGTGTTTTTTAAAAACATTAATAAAGAAGTGTTTAAAATTAATATATCCGGTTAAAAAGTGAAATTCCATGTCTGAAGTGTTCATATGGTTACTTAACTGTTCACCATCACTGTTATCTTTACTGGTCTGGTCAGGTTTATTTATACTGTTGTTTTCACAAAGCAGCTTCAAAGAAGCTGGGCCTGAGTCTCTACTCAGAACCCTGAAAACAATTACTGCTTTCTCAAATACCCAAACAAGATTGCCCCTCTTTCAGGAACTCGACAAAGGTGTGACATGTTTCAGTCAGTGCAGATTGGTTGGTTGTCCAGGTGAAATTGGTGGTCATGCATGTTAATTTTGTTCAAATTTGTTCAGTGATAAATGATGATACTACTTATTTTAATGTGATAGGTGAAAAGTCTCCCAATCTGATTAGCATATCCAGCAAAAGACTCCACGTTACCATATAATGAAATACAGTTTTCACCATGAATATATAGACTGTAAAAAATACTTTCCATACTTCAGTGAAATGAAAGTTCCTGAATAAATATTTGCCACAAACAATTATCAATTACACAATCTTGCAAATTTGTGGGAAGCCTCTGTTTTTTCCATTACTTATCATGTAATGTGATGCTTGAAACTTTGTGAGCTTTTTATAATTTTCTATAGCTCTGCATAAACATGATCTGAAAAATCATCAGATTTTCACACAGGTCCTAAAAGTAGGTAAAGAATTCAACAACAACAATGTGATAAAGTGTTATACTTGGCCATTTGTTTATTGAGATTAAGAGTCCAGGGCCTGAGCCCCTATTGAGCAAGTCAAAGGCTACAGAAACAGGGAGAAACTCCCCACAAGTGGAGGAAGAAACTCTGGGAGGTTCCAAGACTCAAAAGGGAAACCCATCCTCCTCTGGTGCACTTTCTAGTTTTCTAGTCCATTTTACACTACTAAATATTAAGTTAATAGATCTCAATTAACTTGTTTAAAAAATATGCTTTTAGGGGACACTTAGTGTAGTAAAATAATCTAATCATGTCTATGGTTTTATAGAATTTTTGGCATTTTATCTTTTGAATCTGTCAGCTGTTTGTGTGTGTGTGTGTGTGTGTGTGTGGGTGTGTGTCAGTTGCTCTGTTATCAGTTTATCCACCTCAGCCTCCCAGGCCTAAAACTCCCAAAACCTCAGCAAAACAATCAGATATTTGTGTGGATTACTGCAGTTTCTGACCTAAAGCAATTCTTTTTTTTTTAATTAAACACTTCAATGTGAAAAAATAAACAGGTATGACAGATTACAGATATGTGCTTGCAGCAGATTAACAGCTAGTGAAGCAAAGATAATAGCATATTATTATTTATTACAATAATTATGAAATAATCATTAACTTTTAACATTTAATATGATATGTGTATGCCTACATTTCTATAGGACAGTGTAAAATCCTTTTAGCCATGCTTTCTAATAAATCTCAGGTCACTGATAGAATGCAGTGGACATATTTGTTGGGCTTTGGCAGATTTTTGCTTTATAGAGAGGCTGGTCTTTAAACTCTTATATGTATTTAAAGTTGGAAATTAGATGTCAAAAGTTCACCATGTTAAGCGATTCTGAAGGCCACAAAATTATCGAACTGCTGTGAATTTATCATCTTATCTCTCTGTTGCTTTTAAAAAGTTCAGCACCATTTTTCTGGACATTTGGCACAAACCTCTGTGAGATATCAGTAATATATTTACTGTATATTTTTCAACATTGTAGGGGCCTTTTGCAGTGTAATCCTACAATCCTAGAGACACTGTTGTCACACTTGAAGTACTGATGTGTGGCGGCACACGACTTGGTCAGAAAAGAATTGAAATTCCCACAGCTGACCAGTGCCTGGAGGTCAAAGAGAGGGAGAGAGAGAAAGAGATAATGGGAGCAGGCCGAACAGCTGTCCAAAGAGGCCCCAGGGCCAGATGGGCTGGCAGGGACAGAATAACTCTGCCACAGGCCCACATTCTGGAGGGAAACGTGAAGGACAAAGGAGAGGGGGTGGAGGAGATCAGAGAAAGAAGAGAGGAGGGAATCTATATGGAAGGAGGAAAAAAAGGCCAATAGGTCCCATTAAAAAGCTGAGACAGAGAGGAGACGATCAGAGGAGATCAGAGAGGAACAGAGAAAAAGAGAGAAGAGGAGGAAGCTGCATTGACTCTGTCCAAAGGCAGCTGGAGAAAGGACAAAGAAAAGCCAATGACAAGCATCTTATACTGAAGCCCCTATAAATAATACAATGCAAACACAAAGTCCGCACAATTTTTTCTCATTTTATCATTAAATTATAACCACAGCTGGGTGTAATACTAATGATTATTGTAAACTGATTACCTAATGTACAGTTGCGGCCAATGGTTTTGAGAATGACACAAGTACAGGCTTTCACAAAGTTTACTGCTGGAGTGTTTTTGATATTTTGTCATATTTTGTTTCCATGGTAACTGAAGTATAATTACAAGCATTTCATAAAGTTCAATGGCTTTTATTGACAGTTACATTAAGTTTATTCAAAGAGTTTACAAGTGTTGGCCAAAGTTGGAGCCAGAGAGCTTGAGGCTCACAGGGGCAGCGGTGGCCTAGTGGTCAGGGAGTTGGCCACACAATTGGAAGATTGTGGGTTCAAACCCCTTACCAGTTGGTTGCCCTGAGGTACCCTTGAGCAAGGTACCATCCCCGTCACTGCTCTCTGTGCAACTTTCATAGCTGCCCCAGCTGTGTTTTGTGCATGGGTTAAATGCAGAGATCCAATTGTGCTGTGCTGTGCTGTGCGTACTCACAAAGACAAGAATAGTCATTTTCATTTCATGTCAGCAGGGCTTTTTGTGGCAGGGCTGAAATGGGAAATGGTGGATTTTTGGTGGATTAAGTTCATTTTCATGGCAAAGAGGGACTTTGGACAACTGCAGTTCATCAGATCATACTTCATAACGAGGACGAGTTATGCAAATTGGGGCAGTGGTGGTCTAGTGGTTAGGGAGTTGCCCCCGCATCAGAAGATTGTGTCCCTGTCACTGCTCCCTTGGTGCTTAGGTGTTTCTGTAGTTTAGTGGTTATCACGTTTGCCTCACACGCGAAAGGTCCTCGGTTTGTAAGCAGGTAACATTAGACGGGGTGGTGGTGGTCTAGTGGTAGGGTACTTGACTATGGACCTATGGCTCAAGAGTTCCCAGGTTCAAATCCCACCTCTGGCACTACTGGGTCCCTGAGCAAGACCCTTAACCCAGAGTTTTTCCAGGGGGACTGTCCCTGAATAAGAGTGTCTGCTAAATGCTGTAAATGTAAATTGCAATCATGTGGCAGCAAACTTCTCAAAACTTTTGGCTACAGCTTTATTCAGAAAAGATTTGGAATACATCCTGATAATTCAAATGAAAGACTCATTTAATCCACCTTCAATGTACTTCAGTGTAATTTTTGTCATTTTTAAAGTAGAAAATGTTTCCTATAACTGTTGGTCAGTCCTGCATTCAGGCTTTGAAGAATTTTAGTTTTCTCCTTTGGTGGGAACAGTTCTACCTTTGGAGGGTTTTCTTACACAATTCCAGTGGGATAAGGTCTGGGCTTTCACTTAGCCATTCCAAAACGTTAACATTATTCTTAATTAACCTTTCTTTGGTGGAACTTGGGAACAGGTCAAGTTCATCTTGAGCAGTAACTTTAGATTAGAAGCCAATTTAGAATAGAATTTAGAATTTACTACACACTGCATTGATTCTAAAATTAGCACTGAATGTACTTTGTTGAGCAATTACATATCCACATTTAGTGGGTTACAGTTATAAAATTATTCTTCAAAAATACACATAATAACTGTATTCTGAATACCAACTTTTCAATATAAAACATTGACTGAATACAGAAATTAAATATCTATATTCTGAATATGATTTTTTATACATCCGACCCACAACCTGCGAACAGTGTTCCTTTACTGCACACAGAATTCCAAAATTATCTAAATATCCGGGGCAGCGGTGGCCTAGTGGTTAGGGCGTTAGCCACATGATCGGAGGATCGGGGGTTCAAACCCCTTCCCAATAGGTTGCCCTGAGGTACCCTTGAGCAAGGTACCGTCCCCATCACTGCTCCCCGGGCGCTTTCAATAGCTGCCCACTGCTGCACGGGTTTGAGTGTGCATGGGTTAAATGCAGAGGTCCAATTTCGTTGTGGTTCATGTGTGCTGTGCCGTGACCTCGCAATGACAAGGGTTGTCACTTTCACTTTTTTTTTTTTTTTTTTCATATATGCCTGATAATCATTGTGGAGCATAACAGTTTAGTTCTGTAAGATATTAATGTTCAAACATTTATGGGAGAAAGTAATGAACATTTTATTACTTTTGCTGCAGTTGAAGATCAAGCTGAAAAATTGTTTACTTCTTTAACCATCAGTAGTCGCCCCTTAATTTGGTTCAGAAGCAAATTAATTCTGAAGGGCATTAAACTTAGTATATCTATATAAGTATATCTTTTATTTTGTATGAATTTAATTTTAAATATTGTTGAACTTGCTGACCTAGGGGTCATCAATCATACATGAATTCCAGATACCAAAATATTAATGAGTCAAAGCCAAAAGCAGAGGTTTCTTGAATTATTTAGTTGTCAGATTGATAATCCAACAAACTTTTGGTTCCATAAAAACTGTCAGCATTCCTGAACTGAATAATATACACAGTGATAAAGTGCCAAAACAAACACGTGCAATACACAGACATATTAACCTTATCTGCACTAACAATAAAACCCTTCCTAATATTGTCTGCATGCCAAGAATGAGGGCACAAGATCTGCCATTATAGAAGCTCTTTCAGAGCAATCACAATATCGTCTTATCCAACTAGTATCACTGCTGTTTCTCTGGTCATTACCTGCAGTGTTGGCCTAGAGTATAGGAACTAGGCCTCATAATCAGGGTCAAGGGTTTGATTCCCGAGTGCAATTTTATTCTCTTCACCTGTCACTGTTTTAGTGTTTGGCTGATTGGTACATACTCATTTTTGTGTCCTGTAATGACAATAGCAAGGTGCCGTCCCCGTCACGCTCCTCCCTGCGATAGGCTGGCGACCTGTCCAGGGTGTGTCCCCGTCCTTCACCCTGTGTGAGCTGGGATGGACTCCAGCACTCCCCCGCAACCCTAATTAGGACAAGCGGCCCAGAAAATGACTGACTGACTGATGACAATAGCTTTCCTATGAATATTAGTTTTGTTTTGAAAAAACTAAAAAATTGAAAAGAGAGAGCCCTCATCATGAAGAATCACCTAAACATGTTTCTAAATTATCGGATGTGCTTTATGTAAACTAATGTGGTCAACACAGCATGTGGTCAGTTTTTTTTTATTCATGGGGATTATTTGAATAAAACATCACATGTAAGTTTTTTTTTTTATTGCAAGGGCTCAGATGCAGTAGAACGTTCACAGGTAAAATTGGTTTAATTCATCACTCACTCATTGTCAGACAGTGTGAGGGAGACATCACAGGGAGGGTGTTTGCAGCAGTATGTTTCTGTGAGCATCTTACGTGCCAAATGCAAAGCTTTGAAGTGATCAGAGCTGTCGTGTGGTGAACAAAGTGCTTCCTGACTCTGCTGCAGTGCATCTGGATGAATCTCTTACCCACCCACCTAACCATCCACACACACACAAGCACACTGTGTCATTAATAATCTATCTCTCACCGCATGCTCAATATTTCATCATGTAGGTCATTTGATGCTGGATTCAAACTTCTTCTGGAGAAAGAACAATCAGCTATCAGCCATCTGGCTTCAGACAGTCGTTACCACCTCTTCACATTAGGTGTCTCTGATAGCACTGCATACACATCACTGAGTCAAAGTGTAACTTTCAGCACATTCATAGTTCCTGAGCTGTCAAAGCACAGAACTCAGAATTACGTAGCTAATATAACTAATGTAAAAATGGATTATGCCTGGAACTACACTTAATGCCTTTCTGAGAGAACAAACCTTAAACTTTTAACAGTATATTTATGATTTTCGCTCTTTTTATTTACATGGCATTAATACATACTCACATTTTCATGTTATTACTTAACTATGAATGAATGTACAGAGACACAATATAGCCAGCTGACCTTTCCATGTTCTGCCCACAAACATGCTCTTTCCTTACCTAGCAGTAACTGTAACCAGGCTGGACAAGCCCTACAGAATGCAAACAAAATATTGTTGGGAAACTGGAATAACTGTGGTTTAGAGTTAATATTCTATGCTGAAATTCCAGCTAAGATAATTGATAATCATTCATCAGACACTCTTATCCAAAGCAATTTCCAATTCCTAATTACAGGGACAGTCCCCCTGGAGCAACTTGGGATAAAGGGTTTTGCTCAGGAACCCCTTGGTGGTAGTGCTGGAGGTGGGAATCAAACCTACACTCCTTGGGTCTGTAGTCAAGTATCCTACCTCTAGACTACCTCCACCACCACTAATTAAGTGATGGCAGGCTGAAAACAACAAAACTGTAATGTTAGTTTGACCATGCAAACACATATGCTAAATTTCATACTACCTACAAAACTAAATTAAAAGGAATAATGAATTAATCTTAATAAATTGATTCTGGCATTTTGACCAAACCTGTGCTGTTTTTTCTCACTAGGCTGAACTGTGTTTTTGTTAGTTTTGTAAAGCCACCAACTGATAATAAATTAATTTAAACATCAGTTTCAAAGTAGAACAGGATAAAATCATGGTTTAGGTTACATATATCTTTCCAGTTCAAGACGTTCATCACACCAACTCACTAGCCCTTCATGAATTGAAGTATTAGATGTGCAAAAAGGCTGAAATCTGCAGAGCAGAAGCAAAGATGTAAGCCAAACTGACATGACAGATATCTCTCCCTTCAGAAAGAACAGAGCTGGCTTAGAAATTGATTGCTTTTATTACCTGTAAAGTAATTCCAGTATGCTTGCCTGCAGAGAATTAAAGTGAATACAGTCAATGACATCTATAATCTTCTTAAAATAGTCCACTCCTGAAATAACATGTCAATTTGTGTCCCTATGGAGCTTAAAAGCAATGTTGGACAGGGCAGATAGAAGATATGAAGCAGGGAAAATGTGGTTCTAAGAAAAAAACAGCATATTTGTCAGTCACATACAAACCAAAATGAAACCAAAAGATGATTCAGGTCAAGAAAAGAACAGGAAGAGGATCTTTAAATTGTGGTTTTAATATGTGCACTATAGTTCACTAAGAGAATCTTGTATTACTTATTTGATAAAATCACAATGCAGGCAAGATACTGAGATTCATGTGCACTGAGACGGAGAAAGAGAGTAAATCTCCATGTTTAAACAGCTGCTCAGCAAGTGCTGCGAACAGATAGCAGAGGGCAGTGACAGTAGAGCAGGAGATGGGGAGGAATCAGTTCAGGTATCTAAGTATGCTTTCTAATAGCAGAGACATAACTACATTACAGTCTGTCATTCCACTGTGTCTCAGGCCTGCCCATCTCACAGCATATCATTCAACCTCCCAGTCACAAAAGGCGAGCAGTCGGGTTATTTATGACAGAGCAGGTAAATGAGATAGCAGTTGAAGGTGTGTGTGTGTGTGTGTGTAGTGCAGTTATTTAAGTTTGCCTACATTTATGACTCAGAGGTGCACAAAGCAAAACTAGAAGAGGGAAGTTAATTATTAATGGTCTTATGCAAGAAAAACATGTTTGATGGCAAAAGATCAAACAGTGAACAAGAGCAGTTTTTACTTTTTAATGTAAAAACTAAATGCTGTAAATGTAATGTACAGCAATCAGCCAAAGCATTAAAACCACTCACAGGTGAAGTGAAAATGATTGATTATCTCATAACAATAGCACCTGCCAAGGGGTAGGAAGCTGATGTTTTTGCAAACAGGAGAAACAGATCCATGCAAGGAGCTTTCTGAGCAAGACACCTCCAAAATGACATGTTAATGTTAATATACAGTGTTTAGGACCCAATTAAAATAACTGAAGGAGCACATTGGTCACATTGCCCATGATGACCTTTGGCTACTGATTAAAGTGCCTATGATAGTCAAAAGAGCATCATAACTGGACCCATGTAAGGAGCAAGGTAAGAGAAGCATCATACTCATATTCATTTATTTTCATTTAATTTTCTTTTTCTGATGAATGACAGAAACTTCTCAGGGAACTAAATGTGTGTGTGTGTGTGCTGTATATAAAAGACCAGGTCATTTCCTGCTTGGAGACTTGCAGACTAGTGATCCAGAAGCTGCACAGTTGAACATCGCCATCTGGTCTTCGACTATAGTATTGCTGCTTCATGCTTGTTTGCTAGTGCTGCCCTCTAGCGAGTTTACGGGTCTACACCTTCTCACTACTGCTTTAGGTTGGTTGGCACAAATGTTCAACTCAACTCGCTCACTCACTCATTTTCATAGCCGCTTGTCCTGAGTAGGGTCACAGGGGGTGCTGGACCATCACCCTGGACCAAAGAACAAGAGAGAGGGGAAACACATCATTTCTTCTAACAACATAAACTGGTCAATTTCATTGCATGAGTGTGAAAAAGTGAAGTGAAAGTAACTATTCTTGTCATTGGGAGAACACAGCACAGCACAACAAAATTGGACTGCTGGATTTAACCCATGCAGCAGCTATGAAAGTGCCCAGGGAGCAGTGAAAGGGACAGTACCTTGCTCAAGGGTACTTCAGAGCAACCTACTGGTATGGGGTTTGAACCCACAGTCTTCCAATCTTGTGGCCACTAGGCCACCGATGCAGAGAGTGTGAGTCAGTGAATGAGAAAAGACAGAAACAAATCAAACAAGACAGATTCAAAGCATATGAATCCTTGTTCATAAAGTCAGAGTTTTTATTAGAGCATTTGAAATATTTCATGAACCTTTTTTTGCTTTCTGCAAACATCCATGTGGTGACTGCAACTTTTCCTTTCAAAAATGTGAACAGAAATGTGATGCCACATTTCAGCGTTTAGCTTTGGGCCACGGGGTGTTTCATGCAGAATTTCCTAAATAAGGCAGATGTCTTTATCCTAAAATCAAGCCAGTCTAAATGCATTAGAGCCGACAAACATTGCTACTGGACACTTCTGTTCATTTTAGGCTTAACAAACTGTCTTATCTGTTAACTGAGAAATCCTGTTTTTAAAATATCCCAGCCCCCCCATCCCACACACACACATAATCTATGCTGCCAGCAAACAGCAGTTGTTAGCCAAGCCTTGGGGCTGAAGAGGTCATAAAACTGACTGACTGATATGACTAAATGACTGGTGAACCAGATGTCCTGAACCATTTTCATGTAGCCGAGTCCAGCTTAGTATTCTTATTTGGTTGAAACAAAAGTTTTGAGCCACATGGCCCATTGGTCTGACCGTTGTCGCCAGAACTCCTGGAAATGAACTGTTCTGCAAAATAAAAAAAATAAATCTTGTGTTACAAGTTTAAGACTTAAAGGCTTTTATTCAGGAAGAGGGTCCATGATAGCTGGTTCCAAAACAGAAAGCATTTTAGAGTACAATCCCTAAATAATTCAATCTGTAAAAGCTTTTTATCTCTGAGAACAATGGCATGGTGCAAGTCGAGATCAGGAGTGACCGAAGATCACAGTTTAGATCAGTTTGGCATTTTCACTGAATTAACACATCACTTAAATGAGCTGAAGAGCTGAACTGGTTGTTTTTAGCAGAGAAATCACCAAACTATGCAGGAATAAGGCTCTCTTAGACTGGTGTTTAAATATTTTAAGTGAGCCTGTCAAGAATGTCCTCAGACCCTTTAAGCTGGACTGGCTTCTCCTGTTTCAGCAAGAGGACAGCTGTCATTGTCTGATAAATGCTCTTCAATAGCATGGCCATAGCCAGTGGCCTTCAGCAAGCATTCAGAACCACAACAGCCTGGGTTGAATTCATGCAGATCTTACTAAACTAGGTCTGTCTCAGAGCAGTACTTATGTATGAGCTGAGAGTGACATCAGACACTTTTTCAGACACTCCTTCCAAAATGGCTTAACTTCAATATCAATTTCAATTTTGATCAATTCTGTATCTGTCCCTCATGCCTTCTTCAGTGTTCAGTTTTCAGCTCCCAATCTCCTGCCTTATGTTGGCCTCTATTTCTGAAGTATTTCAACTATTAACCACTGTTAAAATAAGATCTTTTTGTATTAATTTTTTTGCAACTGAGTAATATAACACACTAATTTAAAATGTTCTAATCAAATAAAATACCATTTTAATAACAAACACATAAACTACATTGCATGTGTCACAAATTGACATTTAGCATAAAATGAGTCTGTCCCTTGATTCTTATTATGTACTTAATCATTATGTCCTTCATAATGTGCTTGTGTGCCCATTGCTGCCAATAGGAGAAGTGTTCTGCCTTACTGCTGATATAAAATTAGGGTAAAAGATCTTGTGTTGAAGAAGAGAAGAACCCAGTCTCTTCTAAAGAGTCTGGCATAAATTTTCATTTAGTTCTGAAACATTTAAACTTTATTCATAAAGATTTTGCAGCAGCTGTGCCTGAGGCTGAATCTCAATCACTCCCTGCTCCCTGTGTTGTGCACTATCTAGGTCAAAAAAATAGCAAGTTCTAGTCTCAAGTAGTGTGTTACATTTCAATAAGCTATTTAAATTCAGCCACAGGCTGCACCTCTCCTATAAATAAGTAACGTAGTGCACTATTTATGTGTAGAAACCATAGTTTCATTACTCATGCAATTTTTAACCAATTTAAACAGCATTCATAGATTTTTATTCACTGCCAGTATTTATAGTAAAAGCAGCAATAGCAATGGGAGTGATGAATATTTACAGAGCTTATAAATGTTAACCTGATGGTTATGTCTTACTTTCTCACATTCTAAATGTTCTAAAGAGTAACAGAAATTTTAAATGATCGTACTTAAAAATATAATCGTAGTTAATAATATTGAGCTTTAAATTTATTTATACCCTTCACAATCATGTGACACTTTGAGTAAATGAGACTTTAAATTTCAACAAATACTTCTAACATGTGATACATGCAGCTCCAAAACACATTGTGATTGTATACCGAATCCACATAACACATAAATGTGACCACACTGCTTTTTTTAATTTTTTTTTGTTGCTCTCCATGGATCCCAGACAACATAGAAGGAGTACGCTTTGGTGAAGTCTGTAGGCATGAAATCATATCAAACATAATATAAATATTGAACAGAAACAGCTTTCTTATTTTCCTCTCTCTTGTGCAAAATTTGTATTTTCCTGGTTCTGACTGTCAAATAATCTGACAAGCCACTACACCACAAGATCCCTTAGAGGAAAAAAATTTATCAAATCAATTTTTATTCCATTTTTACTTTTCATCCCAGATAGACCAAAACATGAGATAGTGTTGGCCACACACAGTAAATGACACTTGGTTCATCAACAATTGATGTTGGAAAAATCTCATTGAACGGGGGGGGGGGGATTACTTCCTAAAGCATCCTCTAAAACAACATAACCAGTTCATCAAATTGTAATATGGCCAATGTAAGTTGTAATGTAAGAATGAAACTCTCTTAGACTGTGAAATCTTAAGTATTGAATTAAACACTGTAATTATCTTGAAAGTATAAAATGGATCAGAGGGTTTTTTGCTCTATTAATGTATTAAATGAAAAATTCTGCTTTACTGATTACACCTGGCATCCGATCTGCCAGTGCCCACTTTGTTATGAGATGTTAAACTGACAATATGCAGATGTGGATGAACAGAATTTAATGATTTTATGGAAAATAAGCTACTGGTTCAAAGAATATAGTCCCTCACTTGTACAAATATATATTTATAATGACTGACAGAAATTAAATTTAAATTTGTTTTTTAAGAGGATCATTCAAGTCCATATATTCCATTTGATTGAAACACAAACTGGCACATTTCACTTCCTGTAATGCCAGTGCCAGATCACAGGACAGTAAAAGTTCCTACTCCTTCTTCAGTGAGATGAACTAAGTCCTAAGTCCTAAAATCACTACCTGTTAGGCAGGTTGACTGAAGTCTTTCGCAGCTGTTACTATAGTCCCATAGTTCACATAATGCTCCCAATGTACAAACTACCACTCATAGCAAGATACTCACATAGAGTAACATGAACCATGCTCTTTGCTCTTCGATTGCTGATCAATTCCTAAAGGTTAAGTGCCACAGTACACCTTTGGGCACCTTTTGGAGTCCACACTTCAGAGGGTCAGAGCTGTGGCACAAGTGGGAGTTCATAGAATAAGCCTGCAAATGAACAGGTTCAGAGCAGTTGTAAAGGGAAATAAACATTTCAACATTTAACAAATTAAATGTGTATATTGTTACATTTAATGTGTATTTGTTACATTTAATTTACTTTGGCAAGCAACTGACTTGAAAGCAGAAGCCACATTACACATGCATGTCTCTGCAACAATCTTAGTCTGACTTAATGATCAATTTCCTAAGAGAACAAGATCTGGCGCCATCTCGTGGAGCAAAGTTATCAGAGCATGTACATGTTCCAAAATAAAAATAAATGAAATTAAATAATGCATTGTGCCATCATGCCAAAAATATATAGATTTTTCTCCACTTCCAATCTATATGATTTATTTGCAGCTCCACTCGCTACAGGTCACTATTAAAGACACTATTAGTGTGGTTAGGTGGTTAGGGAGTTGGCCCCGCATCGGAAGATTGTGGGTTAGATTCCCTCACAAGTAGGTTGCCCTGAGGTGCCCCTGAGCAAGGTACTATCCCCGTCACTGCTCCCCGGGCGCTTTCAATAGCCGCCCACTGCTGCACGGTGTTTGTGTGCATGGGTTAAAAGCAGAGGTCCAATTTTGTTGTTGTTCACGCTTGCTGTGCTGTGACCTCACAATGACAAGGGTTGTCACTTTCACTTTCATACAGCTGAATACAACTTTGATGATTAATATAATATTTAAACAGTTCTGAATCTATATTTGTTTACACTGTTGTAGGTTGATGACGCCCCTGGTAGATTCTTTTGGCCACAGAGGAAGTTAATAATGTAACGCTGTTTTTGTACTTTTTCCCTGTTGCTAAGCATTATTAATATCCTAACCATTGGCTCTGAAACCATTGAACTGTCACAGCCAATAAGATGCTTTATTGATTAGTGATACAGCCCCTAACACACTTCTGAAAAGTGTTCTCATTAAAGTTTTATAAGAAAGTTTAATTCTCATTAAAGTTTATTACTGATTGTATTTTTTTAACTTAATTCTGATATTGTTTTCCAACCATTTAATTGGAAAACAAAATTAAATAAAAAATGAACAGTACATATGGTTCTGTATTGGAATTCAGACAGGAGTTAACATGGGCACTGGGCACGTGGATGGTGATGTTTGCTGGTGATATTGTGATCTGCAGTGAGAGTAGGGAGCAGCTTGAAGACAACCTGGAGAGATGGAGATCTGCTCTAGAGAGGAGAGGACTGAAAGTGAGTAGGGCAAAGACAGAATACATGAGTATGAATGAACAGGAGGAAAGTGGAGTGGCTAGGATGCAGGGAGTAGAGGTGACAAAGGTGGAGGAGTTTAAATACTTGGGATCAACAGTTCAGTGTAATGGCGAGTGTGGAAGAGAGGTGAAGAAGAGAGTGCAGGCAGGTTGGAATGGGTGGAGAAGAGTGGCTGGAGTGATTTGTGACAGACAGGTTCCAGCATGAGTTAAAGGGAAGGTTAACAGGACAGTTGTGAGACCAGCTATGTAGCATGGGTTGGAGACGGTGGCACTGATTAAAAGACAGGAGGCGGAGCTGGAGGTGTCATAGTTAAAGATACTGAGATTTTTATTGGGTGTGACGAGGATGGACAGTGTTAGAAATGAGTATATTAGAGGGACAGCTCAGGCAGAACGATTTGGAGACAAAGTTAGAGAAACAAGGTTGGGTTTGTTTGGACATGTCCTGAGGAGAGACAAGAATTATAGTGTGAGGAAAATGTTGAAGATGGAGCTGCCAGGAAAAATGAAAAAGGGAAGCCCTAAGTGGAGGTTTATGGACGTGGTGAGAGAGGACATGGAGGTGGTTGGTTTGAAGGAGGAGGATGCAGAGGACCGGAAGGAATGGAAACGGGTGATCCACCTTGGCGACCCCTAAACACATGCAGACGAAAGAAGAAGAAGAAGACATATGGTTCTGTATTGATCATAACAAAATGGATGGATGTTATTCAGAGGATACTGTTTTGATCAAAATCAAAGGCCAAAGAGCAACTTTCTGAAATAATTAAGTAGCTGTGTTGTGTTGGATATAATCTAACAATACCAGAATGATATTTATGAGACATTAAGCATCATTCATATATGGCCCAGCAATAGTGTTTCCCCTACATCTATCTTGTAAATTATAAATAATCACAAGTTTCTATTTTAAAAAAGTCTGGATGTGTTCAAATTATGAGAATGGGACAGTTCATTCTCTTCCAAACACAGTCATGTCACCTTCCATCAGAATTTTGGTTATAATAACCTTTTTTTTTTTTGCTTTTTTATCCAAAGAATGTGCTTGCTTTGTCCTAAAGTGTGATGTGATAAAGATAAAAAGGATCTTGCAAATGATCAATATAACGATTTTACATTCATTAATCCAGCCTTATGGATATGTTGACATGACTACAAAGTTGTATGAAGTATTCTATGAAAAATTGACCACATCATTAAAAGCCATCAATAAAATCAAACAAAAGCCATGAAGAAATCTCTTCTTTGTGGTAAATGTATTCATTCTCTTCATAAATACGTTTTATTTAGTTAATTTCCAATTTCGTTATCAAATAAGCAGCCATTATTTTGTAAGACTCCAGTAGATGGTGCTGTAACTCTATGAAACTGATCTGCCTGCATCAGTCCTTTTAATCAGCCAGCATGTTACTGCCATTCACAGCCTGGATGTGTCTTGAATGCTGTTCCATTAGAGAGGTGGACAGAGATAACACAGAGATTGCTGCTCTCCAATGAGAGCCACTCTGGAAAATTTGCAAAACAAAAAGCATTTGTGTTTGTGTGTGTGTGTGTGTGTGTGTGTGTGTGTGTGTGTGTGTGTGTGTGTGTGTGTGTGTGTGTGTGTGTGTGTGTGTGTGTGTGTGCCATATTGTACCTTTCCATGAAGGATCTTCTGGTTTATGCAGATGTAATGAAGAGAAAGTGAAAAAGTGAAAATGACTATTCTTGTAATTGTCACCCATATACACACGTGCAGCACGGGGCAGCTATTGAAAGCGCCCAGGGAGCAGTGACGGGGACGGTACCTTGCTCAAGGGTACCTCAGGGCAACCTACTGATGAGGGAATCAAACAATCTTCAGATCCGGGACCAACTCCCTAACCACTAGACCACCGCTGCCCATAAGGTAGTTTGTCTTCCACAAAAGACTTTCCCAGTACTTCCAGAAACATGTTTACTTAAGTAAAGGGAAAGTGACTATCTATCATTGTGAAGACACAGCACAGCACACAGTGAACCCTAACCCATACAATCATAACACATACAGCAATACCAATAATAGTTCAGCAATATTCAGCACCCAGGGAGCAGTGCTGGTTAAAGTACCTTGCTCAAGGGTACCTCAGAGAAACCCACTGGTCTGGTACTCAAACCCACAACCTTACTATTATGGGGTCTAGTCCCTAACCACATAGATATTTCATAAGAATTTAATCTGCTGGAGCTTCTTAGGAGAACAATAAAATTAAGTGTCAGAGTATCTG
Organism: Hepsetus odoe; assembly: GCA_017165825.1. Taxonomy (NCBI): domain Eukaryota; kingdom Metazoa; phylum Chordata; class Actinopteri; order Characiformes; family Hepsetidae; genus Hepsetus; species Hepsetus odoe. The sequence goes on from CM029367.1 coordinate 15,879,284, forward strand.
AGTGTCTGGCTGAATTTAAATCAACTCTATCTGAACAATAATCTGAAATGTGACAAAAACTACACTGTTTTCAGCAAATGAAAGAGTTGGTATCTTCCATTACACTGAGGAGGTATGTGAAGTGTAAAAACTGCTGCCTAAAATCATTAGTCAAAGGTTAAATATGAATGCTTGATCAAATGTGTCAAACCGAATAGAAAAGCATACTAACAATGAATGAATGAATGAATTAAACTTAAATTAAATGTATCTCAAAAAATTCTTAATTCTTATATATATATATATATATACACAACAAGCGTTTCTATTATAGCCCTTATTTCTATATATTTTCTATATATTTCTATTATAGCCCTTATTTCTCACTTCTGAATTCTGAAGTATTTTATAGTCAAAGTAAAGGCACTGAGCATTAACATTTTTAGTCATCCTGTATTAAACTCACATCTGAATCTGCATTCTACTTCTAGACTAAATGTAAGAGGAAAAAATTACATAATATTTTCAAATATACAGTAAACCCACCATCTTGCTATGAACTGAAGGAATTTGGTTCTCATGAGATCTTATTTTCAGCTTTCATTTCCTGTTTTTTGTTCTTTTTTTATCTAATTATGCTTAATTATATATCAATTATCATCTTGTGTATCGGGCTCTCCAGTTTTTCAATTGAGCAAAAGGATTGGGACAGAAAGTTTTAAAGCAAATTAAGATTAAAAGTACTTGTTTATTAGTCTGGATGCATTTCTCTGTACATTCATTCTTTTCCAGAAGCAGCCATGCAAGCCCAAGTCATGTCACTGCCTCCACTGTAATTCACTGATGTCCTGGTGTGATTTGGATCATGAGCATGTGCCTGTTTTCTCTACAGTTTAGCCTTTTCCATCTTTTACTGCTGATGAGTGGTTTTCATCTGGTGGTTTTCACTCTGTAGTCCTGCTCTCAAAGTTTTCTTTTTAACAATCAGTGCAGATTTCAAAGGTGAAATCAAGTGCATAACAAAAACAAATACATTTGTTAGTGTCATGTGACTGCATAGTTAAAAATAATACTAAAGTTTCCCTCTTACATTTACAGAAATGTAGGATGCCTTTGGCAAGTTTTAGATTTTAGAGTTTAATGCAAGTTGGCAAAAAATGACACTAACACTCAAACACACTCCTCCAGGCTGTGTGTGTTTTTATTTTTTCCATCTCCATGGATGCAAGCCTTTGATGTTGCCATCCTGAGGAAGACAACAGTAAACCACGGCAGAGATCTAAAGGCAATGTCAGCCTTAAATAGGCTCTTAAAAAGGCACAAAACAAAGCATGCATATTCTAAGAATGATAATACATTGAAGTTACTTGAAAACAATCTTTCTATCTTTTCCATATACAGCACTAGTCAAGCGTACTGGTATTTTTTTCTTTTTTCATTCCAGAATAACAGAAGATGTCGATACTAACACACAAACATTACATACAGAATTTCCTAGAGAATGAAATCTACATTCTACTACTACATTCTATTCTACATTCTATATCTACTACATTCTATATTTCTGAGATTTTTTAGAAACTTCCCCACTTTTGTGTTTGTGCAGCTTTAAACTGTGTTTTCTCGCAAGGATATAAAATATATAGTGATAGCATACGGAACATAAGGATCTGTCTGAGACAGCAGGGATGAAGACAATAAAAATCCTGGGAATATTTTGTCAATAAAAACTATGTGGTTTTAATATTTCTAAAATTTTATCATTTTAATATAAATATAGTCAGTGTCTGAAGCTCTGTTTTGAAACAGAGGTTGAGCTTTCCATTGCATGAAAATTTTCTAATGAATGAGGAAATGTTTTAAAATGCATTGAATCTGTAACATTATCAGTTACGGATGTTTTCAAGTTTCCCTACACTGTGGTTTGATATTTTATGTTTTGTGTTTCTTTTTTGTTAAAGCAATATATATTCATTTTTTCTAAATAAATATGAACTTCACTATTTGCATTTTTCCCGGAAACATTTTTATACTGCCTTTTTATACATTAATCTATATAATGCAATAATATATTTTAACTAATGGTGGTAACTTTTTGATGTTTTATAGTTTATAGATGTGGGAATGATGTTGCATCAAACTTCCATCCATCCATTTTCTGCCGCTTGTCCCAAACGGGGTCGCGGGGGAGTGCTGGTGTCCAACCCAGCGCACACAGGGCGAGGACAGGGGACGCACCCTGGACAGGTCGCCAGCCCATCGCAATGCATCAAACTTGTTTTAACTTAATTTTTACTAATTGGCTAATCTGGAATAAAATGACCTGTGTTTTTAATAAAAACTGTTGAGGATTTTTATTTTATTAAATGAATGTGAATATATATTCCTGTCCTTGATATCAGTATATGCATTATGACTCATGTCTCTTTCTTTCTCTCTCTCTCTCTCTCTCTCTCTCTCTCTCTCTATCCCTCTCACTCAGAGGACTGTAAACTGACAGGAAGTGTAAACACAGATCAAGTGCTAAAGTCCAACCCACCACTTCTCACCTCCATTAAAGGGTGTCTCCATGCATAAATTTTTCAAATACCCCTTATAATACCCCAGGCCCTCTAAAATACCTCATATAATGCCCCCTCCCTTCCCCTCCTGCTTTGGACCACCTGCATAGTGACACTTGAGCATTATAGCCACACATTACATATTCCATCATTGGTTTATTGGGATTATTGCAATATATCGCATTCGACTGCATTCACCTCTCACAGTCTTAGAACACTGTAAAACTGTGAAAGAGCCGAGGTGGTATAACACTGTGGTTAGTTATAGCATGTTAAATGTAGGGTATTATTTAAAAACGTTCATATTATAACCCCTCAAGAAAATGTCCACAGTGCTGCATTAGGTGTATTGAACTAACAAGTTACTTCTGTATGCATTCAAAGGGGCTCTATGGCTCTAGAATTGTAATTGTTCTAATATTGCTATATCTAATGTAATACATGGCTCGACAGCAATGTCGTTCATTCTTAATGTTAACGTTCAGGTTATATATAGGATATAATTAAGATATAACAAAATAGTAAGGGTAGGCTGTTGTATTCCATTAAGTCTTTTGTAATCAAATCCTAAACAAAATAATGGCAGTTCTCTTCTAAGATATTTCTCAGTGATTGTGATGTATGTATATAATTCAACGTTTAATAAGAATAAGAATAAAAAAATCTTGACATTTTTGAAGTGTTTTAATCTGTGCAACACAAAGTTAAATTCATTATATTTCTCATAGCATTACTAATCCAAAGTGGTAAGTGAATAATGCCTATTAGCTTCAGTAGTATGTACGCTCTGTTCAGTACTTGAGTCATATTGTTCCACCTGATGAGTGAGGGCAGCAAAACAAAGGACCTGCAGGGTAATGGAGCATTAGTCACACCTTTGGAACAAGTGTGAGAATGTAGCATTCTCAGAGCCTGCAGTCGGGGGTCCTGCAATGGTCCTCAGTGCTACTTGAGAAGCTCTAACCATGACTTCTTGACTGGATCGTTGAGAAGAACCAGGTGTGGTCTAACAGTGTCAGACGGCCTGAATACACACCCCCACAACTGAGGAGAAGACTTACTCCACTCAGTGCAAAATCAAAACTAAAACACACATGATGTTTCAGGTTTGTTGCTTTCAGTTTGAACATGGATATTGAATCAGAAAACTTCAGTGTCAAACTGGAGACATCACTGATGACATCTCACAAGCACAGCCTTTGAGTTTTCCTCTCAAATTATTTGGCTTTAGAGAATTGGTGTGCTCAATGTAAAGCCTGTAGTACTTTGCACTGGCCTTCTTTGAGCACAAAAAAACAGTTAAATGGTAAACAGAAACTTTTAGGATATTGGCAAACTCTCAGTCGATGTGTTACTCTGTGAAACCAGAAGACATTACCAACTTCATACATCTATGTCTTTAAAGGTTTTCTTAATCATAATATTGCATTGACAATTCTTGTATAAGTGGTTAGGGAATAGGAAATATGGACATGGTTTTGAATCTCAGACCAGTAGGTTTCCCTGAGGTACCCTTGATCAAGGTACTGTCCCCATCCCTGCTCCCCAGGCGCTGGATATGGCAGCCCACTGCTGCACTTGTGTATGTGGGTTAAACATAGAGGTTCACTGTGTGCTGTGTTTTGTCTCACAATGACAGGATTTTACTTAGTAAGTAGACCTTGTAACCATCACAAACTTAACACTTAAGCTGGGTTAACATTCACTTGTATGAAGCTGACATTGCATTTGGTCAAAACCAGGTACAATAGATCAATAAAAAATTGGTTTGTATAAAGACAACTGTTCTAGAATTGCGACAAAATTTGCTCATAATATATTACAGCTGACTGAAAAGCATTGGATATTGGATCATTAAATTGGCTTCTGGATCTATAGTAATATTTATATTATAAATGCTACATCAAGATTAGTTAAACATACTGTTTATACCAAAGAGTTTCATTCTTAAACAGAGGTGCATACACAACAAGTGTGCACTACCTGGCTGAGCTCAGGTGTGTATTGGAGCCAGACGTAATTTACCAGGGCATCCATTCAAACCACTCTCAGTAAAGGAGAGAGAAAGTGGCCAATGACTCATTATTGTTTCACCTTGATGACCCTGACTATTATGGCCACAACAAAAAGATATGGCCTCTGAAATGGGATGACCCATCCACAGATCCTGGTCCTTTTTTGTGCAGAGTAATTGAGCTGAGAGAAAGAGTTTGATGTGCGTTGAACGGGTTTACCAGGTGAGAATACTGCTCCATTTTCACCTCAGCAGTAATGATGCTCATCATGTTCATGCCCTCCTTGGAGAAAGCTGTATTTGTAGTGTGAAAATGTGTGAAACTATGCGAACACGTATTGTTAGGATTGTTAGGATCTTTTCTATTTTCAGACGAAAAAGAAATAAGTATAGAATCTTGAATTTTAGAACAAGAATAAAGACCAGAGTTTGAAATTGTGTTTATTGGTCTTTTATTCATGTATTTGTCCATACATGTGCCACTGTATGAACAAACAAAAAAATCTACTACATTGCAACTACATCCTGAAAATTTTGTGTCAAAGCTGTTGGTTTTGGTTTTTTGGGCAGCTGTGTGTTTGCATGTGTTTGTACCAGTTTCAGGTCCATAGAAGAGGAATACTGGATAGCAGCATTTGACATAGGAGGGGCAACTACTGTTTTCCAATACGACTATGAAAAGGACCTCCAGGACAAAGGCCTTCAGCTTATTCTTCGTCTGGCCCCAATACACAAATTCAGATGTACCATTGATTTTGACTAGTCAGATCAGTTTTACAAGGCCACCGAATCACATCTGGATGTAGCCAGCAGCGTTGGTCTTAAAATTCATCACAATATGATCATCCATATAATATGAGGGCTCGGGGTCTAATCTAATTCACCCGTGTACACATCTGCATATTTGCTTTAAAGGCATGTTATTTATCCATGTGGAAATTATATTTAATTCATCTCATAATGTTAACAAGGCTTAAAGTTAAAAAGTAACAACTGCTAGAACATGACAGCATCAGGTTTGGCACAAAATCCTGAAAGAATAATGCTGTAAAGGGTTGGCTCACTCTTCCACAATACTCAATGACTCTGTATTGACATACAGATGAACATACACACTCTGTATCACTACTTGATGGCCTGTTTCATTTATGTTATATCTTGATAACCCATTTATTTCTACATTTACGGTATCTAACAGATACTCTTATCCAAAGCAACTTCCATTTGCTGATTACAGGGACAGTCACCCTGGAGCAACTTGAGGTTAAGTGTTTTGCTCAGGAGATGTTAGTGTTGGAACTGAGATTTGAACCTGCAACCTCTTGTTCTATAGGCAAGTATCCTACCCTTAGACCACCTACCACCACCTTCTACCATAACAGAAGTAATAAATGTACCACACTAGAGATGTACAAGGGAGTGACCCACTTCTGAAAGCAAATGCCTTGGTCATTAAAGGTGATTCTGGTAGGACGTAATAGGATGAAAACCTGAAGGAATGGTGCTGTAAAGGGTTGAAAAAGAGCGGTCTTTCTTCTTGACGTCTACTTTTACTGTTATCCCGGAGAGGGAAAGTTGAGGGCTGCTTGAAGTGGGAACTGAGAGGTAATGTGTAAATACTCTGGGCGTGATAATGGTTGAGAGCAGCATGTTAATACACAGGGCTGACCTGGCCTGGGTGGTCGGCCTGTGTGTGTTTGCGCTCTTCATTAGGCGCGCTGGTGTCAGGCCGCGGTGGTAATTAGACCGCGCGCGGCTCAAAGGCGCAGACCCGCTCGCCTGTGTTTGACCGCGGTTTAGCGAGCTCCTGGTCCACGCCAATGAGCGGCAGAGTTTGCAGAGGTGCCCATAATCCCGGTTTTGAAAGAGACACTGTTTGCACTAAGACAGTGTTAGAAAGCCAATCACTTCCTTTGGCCAGAGCGCCGCTTTTCATCTGCGCCGTTTCAAGTCTAAATGAGACTTCAGTGATTTTCCTGTACAGACACAGACAGACAGACAGACAGACAGACAGATAGACAGATAAATAGATAGATAGATGGAAAATATTATTAAACACTGTTGGATATACTTTTATGTATACCCTACATACTTCATTAATATACTATTAAATACACTATTCTATACATGAATACTGAACTAATAGTGTATGATAAAACCTATCGTCACTGCAATGGTGGAGAAAAATGAACAGGAGAGACAAATAATTTTCATCGAATGTAAACATCCAAAGCACTGAAGCGATTACAGGGTCAATAATTTTTTTTAATGAAGAATTTGAAAAATGATATTAAAAAGATAAGTAATCTAGTTCAACTAAGTGAACTTCGGTGTGTAAATAGAGCGGGCAGGTTGAAATCAGGTTAGCTACTCTTTCGGTGCATGTTTTTTTTCTGAGCAGTGAAGTGAGGGGTTCAGGGGATTAAGCCTCTCATTGAGTCACAATGAAGTAAAATGAGCTGTTTTCAACTCTCATCGGTTTTCATCGAGAGCAAAACTACCGAAAGTGGCTCCGTCCCGAACCTGCAAAAACACACACCTGCTCCTGATGATGAGGGAGGAGAGCTGATCAGTGTGTTTACATGGACAGACTCTCATCTGACACCTCTTGACTGAAACTGAGCTGTGAAATGAGACACTAACCACCAGGTGTCCCAAATCATGAGTTAATTTCTTTACTACTACTATTACAACTACTACTACTACTACAGCTATTACTACTACTACTACTACAGCTATTACTACTACTACTACTACAGCTATTACTACTACTATTACTACTACTATTACAACTACTACTACTACTACAGCTATTATTACTAATATTACTACAGCTATTACTACTATTCCTACTATTACAACTACTACTACTACTACAGCTATTACTACTACTATTACTACTACTATTACCACAGCTATTATTACTAATATTACTACTACTACTATTATTACTACTATTACTACAGCTATTACTACTACTACTATTATTACTAATATTACAACAATTACTACTACTACTAATATTACTACCATTATCATTTTGTATTTATTTATTTAACTCATGTTGTACTCTGCACTTTAACAATAACACTGCTCCACCACACTGCTACACTGTAATCTACCTGGGCTGCTTTTGTTCTACAACACTGCGGCTCTCTACGGATGAATGTACTGTCTGTCGTGCCGTCTGTTGTTGTCTGTCTTGTCTGCACTTGTTGCCCTGTCTCGTGTCTTATGTTGTCTTGTGTCTTGTGTGCAGCACCAGGGTCCTGGAGGAACGTTATTTCGTTTCACTGTGTACTGTGTATATGGCTGAAATGACAATAAAATCCTACTTGACTTGACTTGACTACTATTACTACAACTATGACTACTACTACTAGTACTACAACTACTACTCCTAAGAAAAAGAAGAAGAAGAAGAAGAAGAAGGAGGAGGAGGAGAAGGAGAAGAAGAGGAGCGGCCAGCATCTGCGTGTTTATATGGATCAGTGTTTCCTTTATTGAGTCGCAGGTCTCCTGACTGGACTTCAATGTGATTAAAACTCTCTCTTGTTCTTGTTTTCTTTTTCTCTTCCACCTCCAAATGTGAGGTTATTTGTTCCGCTGCGTGGCGCATTTGGCGGCGCGCTTTGATTCTTCAGACACGAAATAAGATGATTTGCTTGAGCTGAAGCCTCTCTCTCCCTCTCTCTTTCTGTGAATGGGCTCCTGTCTCTCACACAACCCTGAAGGAATCTGGAGGAGCTGAGGACCCCCTGCCCCTCGAGAGCCCCTCCTCTGCCTGCTACCTCCGGGGGCACAGAGAGCAAAGGACCATTAGGATATTTGACAATCTCAGCTTGTTACAACTCCATCAGTTAATTGGATCCCTTGTAGCGCCGCTCGTTCCACTCATCTGCTACTTTAAAAGACAAAAGCGCAGAAAGGGGTGGGGGCGGGGGGTCGTTGACACCTCGTACTCGGGGACGTGTATAAAGAAAGGGGACCCCAGACTTTCTCCAACATCGCTTCCACTCCTCTCCCCTGAGGAACAGGACGCAGCCGCCTCAAGAACGGATAGCTGACTTTATTGGGGTCTTGCTTTGTTTTTGTTTTTGGTTTTTTCTCATCTTCTCATCCACCCCCGGAGGACAGCATGCAGCCCTTGGCGCGAGCTCATGCCCCGTACGGTGTCGCGGACTGCACGGGCACTGCGGCCAAACCGCATGTCGGGAAGTCGTTCACCATCGACGCGCTGCTGGCGAGGCCGGAGCAAGCCGAGCGTCCCAGGACAGGCGCGTTCAGGAGCGCGCTGAGAGGAGCGCACAGTCCAGGCGCGCTGCTGCCGCTCGGCGCGCCGCTCCCGCACTACGTGTACAGCACGGGTCTCGTGCACGCGCAGCCCGGCTACCCGCTCTACTGCTGCCCGCCGTACAGCCACCCGGCCTCGTGCCGCGGAGCCCTGTATTCACCAGGTAAGCGCACAATGACAGCTCGCCCAGACTCCAACTCTGCCTAAAAGCTAGACTTTCCTTGCTGACCTGCTCGATCTTCTCCCACAGACGTCGTCCTGGCTAAAGCAGGCGCGCTCCCGCACTACAAGCACAAAGCCGCGAAGTCTAAGAGGATGCGCACCAGCTTCACCAACGAGCAGCTCTCGCGTTTGGAGAAGGAGTTCGCGCGCCAGCAGTACATGGTGGGCTCGGAGCGCTTCCTGCTGGCGTCCGCCCTGCAGCTCACTGAGGCGCAGGTGAGGCTGAAGAACAAGAACAAGACACCGCATCCTCACTGCAGAGGTTTAGTCCAGAGTTCAGCGCACTAAACCCACTGGTGTGTTTCTTCCTCCAGGTCAAAGTGTGGTTCCAGAACAGACGCATCAAGTGGAGGAAGCAGAGTCTGGAGCAGCAGCAGGCCAAGCTGGCCAAACTGGGCCTCGCAGGACCGCCTAAAAGCCCCGGGTCTCAGGGCCGGGAGGACGAGGGCGACGAGGACGAGCACGACTTCACTGAGGACTCGGAGGTGGACGTGGACATCGACGACTCGTTAAACGACTGAGCAAACTCTAGTCCCACACTGCTTTTTGTACATATTTGGACTGCTGCACGTCCACTCCTTGTAAAAAATATTTAATTAATAGATAGTTATATATTTAAGATGTTTGTTTATTGCTCTTATGTGAGTATGCTTCTTTCTTTTTGTCTGCCTATGTATGGATGGAATAAACAAGATTTATATTTTTAACATGACCAAATAGTATTTTTTTTACAGATTCTCATGCAGGGCTTTGGGCACCCCAGCTATGTCTGGCTAAATATGGTTGGGAACATACATGGGAAAAAATTGGGCTGTGCATGAAAAATCTGCACTGATTTCAAGATCTTCTGTCTTTAAAAACAAGATTATAAAAAGCTGATTAACTTTGGCTGCAGAGTGGAGGTCTTATATTCAAATAGAAATTGTTGTGTGTTTTAAGAGATCTGTCACATTTTATTTGATTATATCAATTACATTGACATAAAGATGAATAAAAAAGAAGAGAAAACCTAAAATATATCACTGAGTAGTTCATAAACAATTTTAAATATTTAGGAACTTGTGAGGAGAAACTACAGTGCAGTTGTATAATAAGCAGTAAATGTATGAGTTGAACAGATGACGAGGTGAGTAGTGAATAGGGCAAAGTAGAGCTCTTGGGAGAGAGAGCTGATATGAAAGATATGATACATCTTCAAGATAGTTTAGAAAGTAAAGAGAGACGCCCCGGCTCTAGTAGAATTCAGAAGACTGAAATTGTCTTGTGTGTTGGGCTGGCAATCGCAAACATGCTCAAGAGGGAGTATCAAAAATATAATCAGTAATGGTTTTGTCTTGATTAGTAGTTAATTAGTCTACTACAGTAGAAAAATGTGAGCCTGAGAAAATGTAACACCCCCTTTAATGAAAATGATAAGGTAGGCAAGGAGTTTGAATTGTCAACACTGAACAAATCTCAACTTAACATTGTCACAGTTTCAAAAGAAACTTCTACAAGTGAAGGCCCCTGATAACCATTATTGAATTAACTATACTATTAACAGTGATAAGGTTTTAACAATGGTTTTAGCTTCTGTGAATGGATTTGACATGACATTCTTCCCATGTGATTTCATAAAAAAAAAAAAGTTACTACAAAAGATTCTTTCCATAATGCCAAAGATTTTACTTCCATGGTCATGTTTCTACAAGGTCCCAGGTAGTCCCAAACAATTTTTCTACGTTATTTTGCAAAGAAACCTTCCTGGCAACCTTTTTTAAGGTTCACAAATGAGGAGCCTAGTAAAAAAAAGACAGATGCAAGTCCATGGGTGATTAAAATATAATAATTTCTAATAAAATATAATTCATTTTCTGTCCCTTGCGATCTCCCAAGTATTTATGTCAGGTGAAGGGTGGCTTGCTGGAAGAAACTCACTGAACATGAGTCACCTTTGAGTTTAGTAATGCAGATGAAACCCTTGCCATGTTGCTACAGCAATGTTACTAAGTTATGCCAATATGCTCTGAAATGAGCTGTGAAATGCTGAGCTAAAGCGAAAGCTAGTGATATTCCAAGTCTGAGCCCAGCTGTAGGACTTGGAGACATGCTGCCTCTCTGGCTCCAAGTAGATCTATTCATTTAATAGAGAAAGAGTGTGTGTCTTCCCAGAGCCTTTTAGGCATGGGGCTGTCATCCACTTGTTTTCTCCATAGCACACTGAAGCGCATTAAAGCCTGTTAGCATGGTGGCTTTGTGCAGCCACAGGCCTGACAATCGTGATTGGTTTGGATAAGTAATCCTTTACTACGAACACAGCAATTATTAGTTAACACACTCGTCACAATGTTTCTTTTCTGCTCTCTTAATCCAGATAATCCATAAGGAGTGAACTACAGAGAAGCTAAAAGGACCAGTTCAATGAATGTCAATTATAGCCACAGCACAATGCAAAATGGGGGAATCAAGTGGGCAAAGATGAGAGTAATTAAATAATTAAATTTGGTAAACTTTGTGAACAATCCATGGATTGCAGCTCATGAGGGATCTCACAGCTCAGAGAATACAAAAAGCCCTGAACACAGATCAGTGTAGAATCTACTTTCTGAGTCTCTAACCAGCAGATTAAAGTGTTTGATGTGAATTTGTGAATGGTAAACAAATTATATTGTGTACCTTGATTCATTTATGATTATCATGAGCCACCATATTATTAAGATATCCAAATACATGTTACAGTGCAGCACAGTGGCCTGGTTTTCTGGACATGGTTTAAGTCCATGAACAGGCTTTCAACAAATTTTAATCGTGAATTACTGCTGAAGTTGAGTCTAGGACTACATCTTGTGCCTGAAATAAAGCAGTTGATCATTCATTGATTGACATTATTCATGTGGCTCCTCTGATTCTTGTTGGTCTACAGGTCACATTTCACATGATTATTGGCTTTAGAGATAAATAAAGCCTATTAGAGGAGCACTGTCAGGAAAGCCTACAGTCTTTCATTAATCCCCAATCCCTTTTAAAAAAGCACTTGAAGCAACTCTGTGAAACATATATGGAGGGAGGGAAAGAGAAAGAGTGAGAGAGAGAGAGAGAGAAAGTGAGAGAGAGAGAGAGAGAGAGAGAGAGAGAGAGAGAGAGAGAGTCATTTATACAATGATACTGTGCTATTATTAAACAAGAAATAAATCTTATTTTATATCTTGCAAGTTTGTGCTTGCATATTAAACTGAAAATAAGATGTTTTCTCTAAACTTAATCATACTTACCTAATTGCATAATTTGATCTCTTATCACTACCACAGAAAAAGCCTCCAAAACACATACTTACATTTCATAATAATAAAATAAAATTTCACTCTAAATTGTACCACTATTTTATACCAAGTACTGGAACACTTCTGTTGGACCTGTCATTAATTGTCATTTGTTTTTGACATTCTGGGTGAGCTGGAAATTTGGAAAAACAGAAACAAAGCTCTTTTCTCCATCCTTTCATCTACCATTGCACACACATTCGTGTCCCTTCACAGATCCTTTCCTGTCTACAAGTTTGATTAGCTGAACTCATCCCTTTGTGTGTGTGTTTGATTATGCATGGACAAAGCATCTCTGATGTGATCTAGTGTAATCCCACAGCAGGCCGGGAGTTTCGGCAGGGGGGAGACCCTGAGAAAAACCACAGGAACAGCGAGGAAAGGGGAGGGGAGCTCACCATTCCAATTAGTCACTTCTCCCCTCCACTCCCCCCAAAAAGCTCCAGTCTGCACCCCCTGCCAGCCGCATTAGCACTGGGGCTCATCACCTCATCTCACCACTGCATCACCACCATCTTCTCTCACAAGATCCAAGACTAGATGAACCTGCTCTGCAGGGCTGAGTGAAGATTCACACGCCATCCTAGATGTTCTCCCTCATACACACACCCAACCATCATATCACTGCTGCTCAGCTGAGTAACAGTGGGTTAAAAAGAATGCTGTACTTTAAAGAAGTCCTCTGAATGGTCACTTACAGACATCAGGAGAAGGAGATCGACTTGGGGGATCAAAACAAGTGGGGAAAATCTCCAGCGAGAGCAAAGGGATCTCTGCTGAATGAAAGAGAACATAAAACAGGATGAGGATTCTTCAAGCGCTTTAAAAGCGAAGTAGAGGACTGTAAAAGTCTGGTGTTTGCATTTTATTTGTAGAGCCCTGCCTTGCCACTCTATCTTGCAGTCATTAGCATTCATTACTGGCGTTTGAAGTAGAGCAGGGCTATTGAGGCTTTGTGAAGGGTTTCATATGGAGCACACAATGACTTCTAACGCGGGCTAGAAGGTGGATGAAAAGAGCACAAGGCGAAGGCCCCTCTCTAAACGAGCCCTGTATGCTAATGGGCCATCCCAGGCAACTTCTCAAAGCTCCTCTTTCTAAAACCTTTCAGGAAACGGAGTCGTTCCTGTTTTCCCAAGAACTGCCAGCGAGAACAGGGTCCAAAAAGCGCCCTTACCCAGCAGCATAAATCAGTCCGACTGGGGAAGAGAAGTGATGCTGACATCAGTAAATGCACTGAACGGCAAGGGGAAGTTCAGGGAAGCAGCGGGCGGTAGAGGTGCTCCGTTTCACACGTGGGTGACACAAGTTGAGCTATCTGTGATTTTTCCCAGCTCGTTCAGAGCGGGTGAAAAACTGCAGCTAGTTAAGCAGAACAGATTAGTTGAACACACACCGGGTTAACGTGAAACAAAATGGTCCGTTAGTTTATTAATGAGTGGAGGTGCGAGCGCGTCCGGCTGAGCGGCCCGAGCTACTGCATCTGCACACGTGTTTGCTCTCACCACCAGCCCATCCACTCCATGCATGAAGAAAAAGCCCAATCAGCCAGGCCTTCCCACCAGCTTCCGTGTAAATAAGACACTTCAGCCGCTGTATGTAAATACAGGTCTTAGAAACTGGAGCTTCTAATAGATATGGATATTCTCACTTAGCAGTCCCTCCCAACCCACAGTGAGGGGAAATCATCAGCCCCATGAAGCGATAAACACTTTAAAAGGTCCAGATTAATAGCCAAAGGTCTCTTTCCTTTAACTCTCTCAGAAAGTGAAATATCCACATATAACCACTGCACTTTTATCTAGAGATCACTCAAAACTGGAGCAGATTACAGCTTACACTTGTTGCTTTCTTCACTTTTTTTGTGAGAGGAAATTCATGGCAATGATTCTGATAATTATTCTTGAGATTTGGCTCATTTAGACATCATTAATCTTTTTTAAATTTTTTTTCTGCACTTATCCAGAACAATCTTAAGCTTTTATCAGAACAAAATGTGTTTAAGAAACCACATTCTGATGCCTATAAGAATCATGTCTCAATAAGAAAAACATGCAATTAACCTGTGAAGGTTTCTATGCATTCTGACCTTTTCTTGCAACATGCAAGGATTTTCCCTGGTCAGTTTCTGTCAGTCTGGACCTTTTATTTATATTCAGCAGACACACTATTGTATGCTAACCCTGCCTCTACACAGCTCATGATGTAAATGGCAGCTCAGAAAGTCATTTGCGGCTGAATAGACAGGTGGAAATGATAGCCTAAGGAGAAAAGGGGTGAGTATTAGACTCTGTTTTTCTCTGACAATTTCAATACACTAATGTTACCAGACCTAGTAAACTCTAGGTTAAATTATTTAAAATGACTCCTCTGTGGGGTAAGAGAAGTGTTGAATATTAACTCAATGAATACAATCTGGTCATACAGGTTCAAAGTTTGGGATCTGAGTCTGGTTCTATCCTACCTAGAGCATGAGCATAATCTGAGCCCCTGACTAAGGCCCTTTAACCCCAATTAGGTCCAGCTCTGCTTTCCTTACCAATAGGAAACATACATTGCTTTGGTTTAGAGCATCTGATAAATGGAAAAATAAAATATTTGAGTGTGTAGGAGCTGCAATCCTATAGCTGTGATGTCTTCCTGATTAAGTTAAGAGAACACACAAACCAAATGAGGGAGAGGTGTTGACCTCCAGGAGTAAGGGAATGGTAAAATATAACTACTTTCATGAAATTCCTATTTCTACTCTTATAGCATAAATAACAAAAATAAATCTACTAGAACTTTTTTCCTCTCATATACAGTAAGAAAGATGGTGAGAGAAGAAAAATTTCCCAAATATCATTGTTAGTGAATTACAAGTTATAGTAAAATCTCAGACAAAATCACCAGCAGACGCCGCCTCCTTGCCTAAAGATTATTTGGAAGGTGTGATAGAAAAAAGTAACCTTTATCTATCACATGTAAACAGATGGAGTTTGCAAAACACTGTTCTATGGCCTGATGTAACAGTAAAGCATTTTGACAGTAAACGCTAAAGATGTGATCACTACAAAATAAGGGAGGGTTATGATAAAATAAACCTTATCCCAGTTGTAAAATATGATAGAGGTTGTATGATGTTCCGGGCTGCTTTCTCCAAAGACCTAAGAAACATTGTCAGGGTTTATGGTATCATGAAATATCAGCTCATTTTGAATGAAAATCTGACCACTGCTTCAGAAAACAAGAACTGGTTTGTCAGTGTATCTTCCAGCAGGACAATGAAGCAAGACATCTCCACATCAACATAAAAACAATTAACAGACCACACGACCAAATTCTGCCATGGCCATCCCAGTCCTCTGATCTGGATCCCACTGAAAACTTTTAGATATAGAGCTGAAAAGGAGAGTGCTTAAGAGAGAAAGGGATGGTCTCAGATGTCTTTCTCTCTATATTCTCCAGCTTTACAAATGTTACAGGAGAAAACTCAGTGCTCAATAATTGACAATGGGTATTTGCACTAATTTTACATGCAGGATTTTCAGTAATTGTGGATTTTGTTGAAAATAATGATTTCTTGTTGAGAGGTTTATTTTACTCTGGAAAAAAATTTTTCAATTCAAGGTTGGATTTTTCAAATTAGCTACTTCATCAAAGGTTGTTTTATTTTCCTAGCCCCTTTTACTTAAATTTCCAAAGTGTGCCAGTAATTATTTTTGGAGCTGTTGCATGTCAAAAGAGTAAAGCAAAATTACAAGTGATCAGCTCAGCAATGAATGGTGAAGTGTTATGTATGTTAAATATGTGACTTGTATGACTTTTAGGAATCTGGCTACTCTCCCACGCCAAATTGTCCACATGGTGGCAGTAGAGCATTTAAGGTTGACATTTACAGTTTATAGTTACAGTCTAACTACAATATAACTAAGAATATTTTTATGCACTGGAGAATAAAAATGAAATGTAATGCATTTTAATATTTAATTTGGCTGTATGGAATATTACCACTGAGTAGGGCTAATTGCACTTATTTTTAACATGGATTTAAATAAGGATTAAAGGTGTCAGGTGCTGTCTGTAAATCGCTTCCTTACAAGAACAGTTTCTCAAAAATGCAGTTGAACTTCTCCCCATCTCCCCACATTTAAAAATCTTCTTTTCTTTTCTTTTTATCCCCCAAAGCAATTTTCTAAGAGAAAATGCTAACCAGATGGATTAGTTTTTGCCCTCCACCCATATTAATGAGCCTAAGGTGCCCATGACTCATTCATATGGGTGGAGAGCAAAAACTAATCCATCTGGTCAGATCCCACTGAAGCTACTACAGCATAAATCACATTGTGATGCTCTGAACGTTGTTCTGGAGAACCTTGAGTCCTGTCTTCAAAGTGAATGTTACTTTGACACATATCTAACCCCATCCACCTAAACATTGTTACAGACTGTTACAGATTGCTACAAGTGCACTCCTCCATAGTTATAGTGTTCATACATTTAATGCCAGGGGTCTCTATCAGCCAGATAAAGTGATTCGAACATGACAAAGAGTTCATAATGTATGTCAATAGTATATTTGCACCATAAATGTGATTCCCTAGCAAAATATAAAGAAATGAGCAGTGTCTTAAGACTTTTGGGCCGTCCCACTCATAAACCTCCAAACAGAGGGGTAGGAAGAAGAAACACCTTTGATCAAACCTCTTACACTTGAGGAGAAGATAACGAATGTTTATTGGTTCTTATTCTGATTTCTCAGGCAGAAGCAGAAAGGTGTCCCTCAGAATAAGTGCTTTAAGCAGGAATGCAATGCAACGAGAGGTCACAAGAGGACAGCAGCGGACAGCAGAAGAGTCATCAGAGGCGTGCGTTCACTCTAAAGCACCCTGAGTGTTTCCGTGTTTCAGTGACTCCCACTTATTTAGGGGAGGTTGTTTTGCTAAAACCTTCACCTCTCAGCTAATCATTAAACCCTATGGGGGTCATGGAGTTCGGTTAATGAGCGCAGGTCCGTGACCTAACTTTCCCTGGCAACGCACATTAAAGCAAATCAAAGGAGCAAAATCTGATATCTCCATGCGGAGCGTGATTAATGGTGTAGAAAGAGGTTCTGAAAGGGGGAAACATGTAAAGAACACCCAAACATATTGTACTTAGTGTTTCTGAGTCAAGAGATCCCACTTCTATTTTGTCCAGATGGGCTACAAATAGTATAGTGCCTGTGTGTGTGTGTGTGTGTGTGTGTGTGTGTGTGTGTGTGTGTGTGTGTGTGTGTGTGTGTGTGTGTGTGTGTGTGTGTGTGCACTCTAGCTCCTTCAAAAAAATCACCACATCTCTTCATTTCCTCACGCCTTCTTTTGCTGCAAGGTTAAATCTGTCACCCATCCTCCCAACGCTCTCCCTCTTTCTCTCTGTCCCTCTTTCCCTCTCTCAGTCTATCTCTCTCCCTCTCAGCATGGTAGTTTTTAATTCTGTGTTTGTGCAGATGGCTGGTTGCTCCATTAGTATTCATTACAGATTCCATGAGCTCTTAATTACGGAACGGGAGAGAAAAGTGGCAGACAGAAACACTGGGTGAGACTCTCTCTCTCTCTCTCTCTCTCTCTCTCTCTCTCTCTCTCTCTTTCTCTCGTTTAGGATCAGACTGTAATTATGTTCCGAGTGCCTGTATGGGAGTGGAGCACGTACCTGTACACTCAGTGGTGCGGGAGAAGCTCTGAGCTCCAGAAGGACAGATATCATCAAGTGACGTAATGCAGGTGCTGAGATTTTTTGACCCCCTACAACCCCCCCCCCCCCCAGCTGTCACGGCTTTCCACTGCACAGACACAAACACAGCGGTGAAATGGGAATAATATTAGGAATGTCTCCGCCATTCAGAGTAACTGTACACTGCAGCGGCACACAAACATGCCGACTTACTCGAAAGCACACAAAACCATTCAGAAAAACAGCCACAACAAAACAACAGAGCCTGCAGATCTCAGGGTGTGTCAGGGTTCAGCGGGCTTCAGTCGAAATGGGAAGTGTAGCCTAAGTCGTTTAAACAAACACATCATAAAAGTAAATACTAAAGTAAATACTAAAATAATATTTAATACGAAAAATATAGAAATAATCGAATAATAACAAAAATAACACTAAAATTATAATATACTATTATACTATAATAATAAGAAAAATAAGAACAACAACAACAACAATACTACTACTACTACTACAAATAATAATATTATTATTGTTGTTGTTGTTGTTGTTTTTATTGTTATTATTATTATGATTATTCGATTTTTACAATATCATTACACTAGCGACAACAACAACGACGACAAGGATAAAATAATAATAATAATAATAATAACAATAATAATAATAATAATAATAATAATAATAATAATAATGAGCTATTTGTCCGGCTGTCTGTTGTGACCTTCATGGCTCCGTGGCTTTTAATCTAATGCGGATTTGGATTCTGTGCTGAAACGACACTTTAAAATAAATATTCGTTGCGAAATCCGAAGTTAAGAAAATACAAAATATATGTACAATGAAAAATTCCGCGGAGCTGTTGATGACTGTCTGATGAACACCGAGCCGGTACTGGGGTGCGCTCTGCTCACTCCACACGGCCGACCTGGGAGGGTGTAAAACTCTGACACTAATGAGAAGACTCGCTGTCTCCGGCCGGTGCGCGTTCACGGGCTCTTTGCTTTCTAAATAGTCGCTCAACACGCTGTTGTGCAGACTAATGCTGCGCTGTAATGATTTTCTAATGCGCACTGAAGGTAACGAGCCTATCACGCGGCTAATCATTAGCTTTAAACTCACAAGATGAAACGCGCAGCGGAGGAGCCCGCGGGGAAAGCGAGGTGGCCTGGAAATTAATAGCCGAGCGCAAGTTCATGAACTCCGGGCTTAATTGACTGATGCGAGCGTTTGTGGCTTTATATGCTAAACCACTGAGACCGCACATATTCAATTATTGACCCTGAGAGGACCTGTGGCTGTGCCGCAGATCTTTATCCATGTCCAGCTGCAGAAAGCGCCCCGGTTAATGGCTCACTGTAGCACAGGGTCAGACTGAACCCGCTTAGGCCTGAAGAGCAAAAACACGAGAGCAGGAGAGCAGACGTCCTTCAGAAAACTCTGCCCATCGCCTCCAGCTTATGACACAAGCTGACCACCAAGTCAGAAAACGGAGCAATAGACAGTCTGCTTTTGGAGACAGTTTGATCTTGTACCTTTGAACAACTAGAAAAAAACCTGAAAAACACTGAAAAAAAACACATCAATAAAATTATTGCATCTTCAACACCCTGCACTTCTGACTTCTCAACCAAACCGTTTAATGAATAACAGAGCTGTTTCCTTCACAATACCAACCCTCAACCCGCTCATCTACAGCAGCATCTCCTCTTCCTCACCCAGCTGAGGTCTAATTCACACTTTGACTCAACGCAGCAGGAGCACATAAGGCAAGCAGACTCGGTTTATGATTATATATAAACGGCTCACTAATTCACACTAAAGAGATCAGAGGGGATGATATACAGAGGTAAAGCCTATTAGCAGACTGTACAAGTAATAATGCGTTACTGTAGCAAACTAATAAAGAACATAAGGTTTCAAAGTTTCAATGAATTGAAGTAATTGAAAAATTAAATGTAACGTATCGTTATATATATTAAATAATGCATTACATATATTAAAAATGGGTAAACCAGATATGACTAACAGGATAACAAGAGAATAATGAAAACAATGAAATAATAACTAATACTAAACTTATATATATATATATATATATATATATAAATAATAACTAACACTAAACGTGTATATGTGTATGTGTATATATATATATATATATATATATATATATATATATATATATATATATATATATATATATATATATATATATAAAAGTTTAGTGTTAGTTACTATTTTATTGTTTTCATTATTCTCTTGTTATTCTGCATGACAGGTAAGTCTATAGCAGTTGAAAAATAGGCCCTAATTCTGCGCTCTGCTGGAATCAGTTTTTCAGCGTGTGTTTTTTCCCTCTGTAGTGGGACTGACCTGCTGGAAGGAGTGGGTGAATGATCGCACTAATGGAGTTCGCGATCAGGCCCAAAGTGAACGAAGGAACCGCCCACCAATCAGCTCTGCGCACTCGAGCCGCGCCCGTCCAATCAGCGCGGCGCAAACGCGACCCCTGCGCGTCACCCCTCGGATCCACACTGAGTACCTCCGCGCGCAGCCCGCAGCTCCTCACTCACTCCCGCGCGCGCTCCCGGACTCGCGGGCGGCGCGCTGAGCACGAACTGAGCCCGTTCCAGTACTCCTGACGTCCCGCCGCGCGCACTTGGCGGAGACCATGTTCCCGTGAGCCTCCAGCCGGAGGAGGTCCACGCTCAGGTCTCGAGGACGACGGAAAGGCCTCGCGCGCCACCGCGCGTTCCCGTCCAGGACGATGTTCTCGGCCGCGGGAAAGCGCTGCTTCACCATCGAGTCCCTTGTGGCGAAGGAGAGCCCCTTGGCGGGGGAAGAGCCCGTGCGCCCTGCCGCTCTCACCTACACGCCCCCCACAGACTCTTTTCTGAGCGGCTATCAGAGCCCCGCGGGCCGCGCGCTCTACCCCAGCCCGGAGCTCGTCTTCCCGGACGCCGTGAGCCACGCGCCCCTGAGCGCGCATCCGCACCAGCTCGGCGGCGCGCACCTCCAGCACCCGCACTTCTTCAGCGCGCAGCACCGAGAGCCCATCAACTTTTACCCGTGGGTTCTACGGAACCGCTTCTTCGGACATCGGTTTCAAGGTAAATGTCCATTCGCTGTTCATTATGTGTCCGTGATGCAGTTATCCCGTTGTTCCTGATCATCTACAGTCCTCATTTATTCCTGAAATCCCACTGCGGAGCTGCAGGACCCGGCACTGCGCGAAGAAGAAAACCTGCTGATGTTTAAAAACAAATATTGCATTTAGGATTTATTCTTTGTGACTTCCTCCTGTGTCCATACTGCACACTAGGCTGACCCCCGATTCATACTTCATGAAATTGTGCTAATTTGTGTTAATCCAGCAGAATTTAGTGCTGTTAGCTCTGTCGCTCACACACATTGAACATACTCACCTCAAGGTATTGCTGATCAGAATGGTTGACACAATGTGGGAATGTAACAAGTCAGGCCCACGTTCAGCAGAAGCCAACCCTTAATAATCATCATCATCATCATCATCATCATCACCGTTTTCTTCTTCATTATAATCGTCATCATTTTCTTTCTCATTTTCCTCACCATCATCATCGTTTTTCTTCATCATCCTCTTTCTCTTCATCATTACCTTCATAGTCGTCAGGTTGTGTTGGTGAAATCTTTACCTGCAGGAGCGTGGTTGGTCTCAGTTCAGTGATTTTGCAGCTAAACTCCATCTTCTGTTGACAGTCAGGTCGGGAACTTTATAATCTTAGATTTGAACCCACAGGAGCGCTGACCGCAGGACCGCTCGAGGAGAGGCTCGCAGATCAAGAGAACCAATAAAAGCTCCGTGTGAATATTTAGAGAATATTTAGATTCCTTAAAGTAGTAAATGAATTCGTGCAGTGCTGATGAGCAGCATGTTTGACCACAAAATGCAAAACAACGTTAACGCAAGTAATCCTTTTGAACTAATCTGGACAGGTTAAATATAGACATTAAACCATACACACTGAAAATGTACAGAAACAGCACGTATATTATTTAAAATATCTAAAAAACATAAAGCATAGAATTTCATGATTAACTCCGAATTTTACTGAGATGTAATGAATTAAAAAAAACGACGCGTTTATAAATACAAACGATAAATGCGTTATTCTGTTTATATCTATTTGATATTTACAAATATAAATATTAATACTACAGTTTAAATATTCCAGAATATATGTAATGCGGGTAACACAACACAACGCAACTAAATATTAAAAAGTAAATAAATGCTTAACATTTAAAAATATTTTTTGTGAATTGCGCTTTGTTGGGGATGTGTGTATATATATATATATAAAACTACATTATATTTAGTAATATTATAATTATATTACTAAATATAATTTGTTTTGCTTTTATGAGAACTGCTATTTTTAACTAGTGATATGCTGGTGTAAAAGAGGAATGAAAAGCCTCATAATTAGCTGGCAGCTCTGAAAGTGAGGGCAAGATCACTGCAATGTTTTTGTGGCTTTCTTTTGTCCATTTAAACTAAATGTTAATGTAAATGGGCATTTCTCCCAAGATTTGAGATTTTCCACTCTTTTGTTTAATGGCGCATTCAGCTCTGGAAGTTAGCTACAGATCGACTCAATGCACAGAGGCGCACACTCCCCCCCTCTCACTTTCTCTCTCTCTCTGTCTCTGCAAGGGAATGATGTGTCCCATGACTCTCTGCTGCTGCACGGGCCCTTCGCCCGGAAGCCGAAGCGGATCCGCACGGCTTTCTCTCCCTCCCAGCTGCTGCGGCTCGAGCGCGCCTTCGACAAGAACCACTACGTGGTGGGAGCAGAGCGCAAACAGCTGGCCAACAGCCTCAGCCTGTCCGAGACACAGGTAG
Organism: Hepsetus odoe; assembly: GCA_017165825.1. Taxonomy (NCBI): domain Eukaryota; kingdom Metazoa; phylum Chordata; class Actinopteri; order Characiformes; family Hepsetidae; genus Hepsetus; species Hepsetus odoe. The sequence continues at coordinate 15,902,229 of CM029367.1, forward strand.
ACACACCACACACACCTCACATCACACACCACACACATCACACCACATACACAACAGCTGGCCAACAGCCTCAGCCTGTCCGAGACACAGGTACACACACCACACACACCTCACATCACACACCACACACACAACACACTCCACACAACAGCTGTCCAATAGCTTCAGCCTGTCCGAGACACAGGTAGACACACCTCACATCACACACACCTCACATCACATACCAAACACTACACACACAACAGCTGGCCAACAGCCTCAGTCTGTTCATGCACAGGTACACACACCTCACATCATACAGCAAACACACACATCACACCACATACACAACACACTCCACACAACATAACATCTAACCATCAGCCTCACCTGTTCGAAACAAAGGTACACCCACCTCACATCAAACAGCACACAACATCACACTCCAAATTACATACGCCTCACATCTCACACCATGTAATACACACACCACGCACTACGGACACCACAACGCACTACAAAATACACATAACACACATCACACTGCACGAAACAACTACACGCCACATACACAACACACTTCGCACGTCACAGGTTCTTCAAGGGCCCATCCTGGGTTCGGATCAGTTCTCTGAGACTCGCGCTAAAATATTGTATTGAACTGTCAGAGCAGGCTCGTACAGTACTGTTTATTTTCAAACTGCACAAATCAGAAATATAAAGTGTTTTCTGCCGGGTCCAATTAAAAACGGAATATTGCGCAGGTATTAAAAATAGTGTTAAAACAGCATTAAAAATAATGATGAGACTCCAGAGGACAGCAGTGCGGATTAAAACCGTGATCAAAGGAAAGCACAAGACGCACAAATTAAAAATGTGATTATTCGCACCACTTTGAGAATTATGATGATGATTATTATTATTATTATTATCATTATTGTTGTTGTTGTTGTTATTATCGCCGGATTGGCAGTAAAAGAACGCGGTGTGGAAAAAGGAAAAGGAATAAAGTTCTTGTGGGCCAGACAGTCTTGTAACAGATCCCTCCAGTCAGTCTGTTCGGGGGGTTAACTCAGGTGTTTCTGAGCTGAACTTGAATGGACAAATTTAAGCGAACGAATAAACTTGGTGCTGGTCAGTGTGTAAATGTTCAGTACTGTGCAAAGGTTTTAGGCACCTGAGAAAAAATTGATTTAAAAAGATTTTTTTACATTTTGGTCAGTAAGCATTTTTTTACACATAAAACACAAATGTTAATAGACACATAAATTAAAACACTGATTTTACAGTAATTGGCAATCCAGTGTGTTTCAAAATCTTGTTTAGCCTCTACTCTGGGAATCCAAGAATAATTTGTATTTACGTTTCATTGCCTGGTTTGGCTAATTAATGCTTCAAAACGTTAAATCTGGTTGCTGTTGGTGTTCACAATAGGAAGCCTGTGTTCTTAAAACCTGCTCTAATGCTTAAAAATACATTTTTAGTACCCTTAACATATCTTTATTAATTTCACTTAATTTAATTTGGGTAGAAAAGTAACATTTTTCGCCAGGTTAAACACTTTTAAACAATTTGCTTATGTGTGTAAGAGTCTTAGACAGAAGTAAAAAACCTGGCAAAAGCTGTAGATCTCTTTAAAGTACAACTTAACATTTATAGTGTTGCCTTACATTATTTTAAATACTGTGTTTCATTAATTATGATATTAGTAAAGAAAGAAAAAAAAACAATGTATCCATTTCTTAGATATTTATGTTTAATGAAAATGAATGAAGTAAGCACATATGATTGTTGTGCACTCATTGCCCTGGGCTCTGACTCCCACAGGTAAAGGTTTGGTTCCAGAACCGCAGGACCAAGTATAAAAGGCAGAAGCTGGAAGAAGAGGGACCCGAGAGCACACAAAAGAAGAAAGGCAACCACCACATCAACCGCTGGAGGATGGCCACCAAACAGACCGGCTCTGAGGACATAGACGTCACATCTGATACCTAGAGCCAGTTTAAACCAGGCCTTAACACATACACAAGGCCATAACAAGCCCTATTTATTTATGTTCTAAGCCATGATTATGAGTTTAGGCTTGGCTGCTGAGGACTGTGTGTGTGTGTGTGTGTATGTGTGTGTGATTGATTGTATGAGAGAAAGAGAGAGAGAGAGAGAGAGAGAGAGAGAGTGGGAATAAAAGTTCAGAAATGTGGTCAGTATGAAGATCATCCCAACTCTCTCTACCAACAGGAGCTGAACATGTGCACAGTTTTCCATGATTTTGCTCACTTCAGCTGAATTTATTTACTGAATTTTATTGCTTGGCACCCACTAGTAACAATGAAATTTGTTTTGGATTTTTAAAATGTTCTTATCATAATTATGTTTATTTTTTGTATTAAGGTCCTAATCAAAATGTTTATAGAGGTTGAAGATTTATATAATTTTATTTCAGCTTACACAGCTTTTTTTTCCCAGTCAGCTACCACCTTTGTATTTAAAAGGGAAAAAAAAAATCCTTAATCTTAGCTATAAAGCTTGTGCTGGTTATTCATGTATTATAAATATTCAAAACATCCAGAAAAACCTACAATGATACTGCATCACTGTTTATCAGGGTGGTTCGGTGCATTTCTGAGATACTTGCTTCCATGGATTTATTTCTTTGTATTTAAATTAGGGGTTTCCTGTGGCAGCTGACAACATTTAGAAAATAAACAAATTGTGATGGGAAGCATTATTTTACAGGCCAGTTGAGACATGATCTGTGTGCCCTCAGCACTGGAATGAGAGCTTGTGTGTGTGTGTGTGTGTGTGTGTGTGTGTGTGTGCGAGCGCGCGCATGAGATTTGAGTGATGGTAATGCAGGCTGATGAATGCAGGTTACAGTGAGGCAGCTCTAACTACACTGAATATTTGCCAACAAACACACTAATGTCTATATCCTGGCCCATATCATGTACAGTACAATTGAAAATGTTTTTTTTTTCCTAAAAAAGGCCATACTGATTAATAAACAGGCTTTAGAAACAAATGCTGGCAATGTGCCCTGTCAATACTTGATTAAAAAAATTATTCTCCAAAAGCTCCCTCTGTGAACATCACTGTGGAGAACGTTATTCTCAGCTGCTCATTAATGGTTAAGAAAAACTCAAGTTCATGAACATAAAACAGTGCCGTTTACTGTGACAAAAACAACTCACGCAGAATAAACAGATTAACACCTGCTGGTGGTATGTTCCTCTTATCTCCATGCTCTCCTGTCAGAAGAAACAGAAGGAATATATGTTAAATGAACCTGTAGGTGACCTTCCACCCCAGCATTTGACCCCAAGTCTCTCTGGGGAAAATGGGGTGGGAACGAAACAGCCAAGTATGATGACACCTGAGAATAACAGTAAAGAACAGAAAGTGGACGGAGAGAAAAAGGCAATGGGGGGAAAGGTAGGTTTGTTTTGAGTTCACAGGACACCCTATCCTGCACACAGGTGCTCACACACACACTGCATCCTCAGAAGCCCACTCTTACATCACATACCAGTCATTCTCCATTCCCACTCTCTGGTCCACTGTGCGACCAGAAGAAAGACTACTGAAGTATAAACATTCATCAGCTATTTTAAGGCTTATTTTAAACATGCAATTCATCATTTGACTAAATTGACAATTCATTTAAGTTAAATACAGTTTATTTTTTGAGCCCGATGGCCTGTAAAAGGCGAATTAACTAAAGGCTGCCTGTGTTGTTCAGAGCACAAGTGGACCGTTCAGTCAAGGCCATTGTAAACAGTCAATGCGTCCTAAAGCTCAGTGTAGGAGAGGTTCTGCAAGAATGGAAAATAATACATGTGCATATTTTGGGCTGATTGTCTATAGAGACATACCTTAAAGCAATCCTCTCACCAAAAGCCCCTGCAATCTAAACACTCACTAGTGATGAATATAAAGGTTGCCTGTCATCTCAACAAAGGACAAAAGCAAAGTATGTACTATTCTGTAAATCCCGGCACAAATTGAGATGCCTGGTTTAAAAAAAAAAAACAAAACAGAAAAGCATTATTTTTCCTGTAACCATTTGTAAAATTGCTCCTACCTGAAAATGCGATGTGTACTAATTTTCATCCATTCATCAGCTATCTGAGCTACTTATCGTAACCAGGGCCGCAGGTGGGGTGCAAACTAATCTGGACTAATGACTAAAACACCACTGGATATTTAAAACATTCCAAAACTTGGATGCTCAGAAAAATTGAGATGATTTGGGGAATTATATTTGATATTACAGAAACAAACCTGACTATTTGAGTTTGTTCAGTGCCTTGGTTTACATTGTTAAATGTTGTGTAACCCTGCGTAAGGGTGTGTGTGTACTGGGGCATCCCCAAGGCTGTTCTGTATGGTTAATGATTCTGCATGCGGCTTCATGTCCCGCCCTCTTTCACCATGGCCCACCGTGACCTGTTGTCATGACAACCAGGTAGGAAAACAAAGTGGCCCCCTCCTTCCTGATCTGGAGATGAATCTAATGATAAGAGAGGAGAAGTTTACAAGACTCATTTTACAGCCCTGCCAAAAGAACACAAACACAGCCAGAAACAATCAGATGCAATCATTTAATGAAAATAAACCTCAAAAGGTCGAAAACGAACAGTGCAATAACGTGTTCTTGGATAACATTACATGTATTTAGAAAGTGCAAAAACATATTTTCAATTTGTGAACAGGTCATTAGCATAGTAAGGCACAGTACGAGAGGGAGAGCAAAAAAAATTTTTTTTTTTTGTAAGGTCTCTAAATTAGACAAGAAACTGGAGGAAAAAAGAGGAACTGCAAGTATACTAAATGCATGTTTATGTGTCACATAACATGCAAAACACAAAGCTCACATTGTATTGTAGCCTACACTTGGATTGATGTAGACGAATATGGCTCAGGTTTCAGGGCTTTCCAGGTTCTAGGATAAACTCTGTGACTCAGCAGCCACACTCACAAGTAGCTGCACTGCATTTTTTCAGTAGTGCAGAGAGCAGGGAGGCACTGATGTTCTTAGTGGTTTTAAAATAATAATGAAACTAAAATAACAACTATAATTATAGACAAGCAGATAGAGAGAAAGACGGATAGATATGCATAGAAGAGGGGGAAAAAAACAAAACAAAAAAAACCAAACAAAAAAAAAACTTACCTGGCTGTGTTAATGTTGTAAATGAAATAACTTCCAACAGTTTTAAACAATATAATCTCTGTGGGTTGATTGGTTGGATGGACTGATGGAGTGAAAATATTGTAATCTGATCCACTCAAAGAGTAAAACCAGTTAATATGTCTGCGTTTTCCACTTGGCAAAAAAGTGAAAGTTGGCATAACTGTAAACATGCTTTTTAATATAACGGTCTTATTAACTTTACCCTTTCCCAAAAAATTATTTTTATTCTCGGTCACATCTGAAGAACAACGGCTGCACGAATACACTCCCTTTATGGAGATACATTATCATGCGTTTTGGGAAAAGCATCAAAATAGGAAATTATGGCACTCAATTTATCTTGTAGGTGTTAATTTCATGTTGACTTGGTGTTAATACTGTAACTACCCAATGGCATATTAAAGCGAATGCAAAGAAGACAAGTGATTAGCGCTGGCGTGTGAATGCGCCTATCGTCGTATGTAAGTGATAATAAATTCCATACACACATCCGTGGCAGGTTAGAACCAAACACAGGGGAGGAATGTCCTCAAAGCCTTTTTTAGCATGACTGGGCTGCGTGTAGCGCCACGCTTCGTTACATCACTGCACTTTGGACTCACAGCTTCAGAGCCATTTGACGAAGGTCTCCTGACCCACAATTTTCAGATGTTTCTCGTCTGGTGCTCCACCATTTAGATCAGTTAAAGGCCCTTGTTGTAGGTCAAGACCTTGCACTCCGTTGCTGCAGAGATCTCTGGCTCAAGCTGTGAGACATGAATCTGCGAGAGAGAGAGAAAGCGCGAGAGAGATTAACTAAAGCTTGACTCAAGAGTAAATCATCAGTTAATTTTAATTCAGTTTAGATGAACAGAAATGTGTAACCATGCCCACGTTTATCATTAGCCTGTTCAGCTCGAAGCCTCTTGTACACATTATAAATCATCTACAAACCTACAACATTTACAGTGCTGCTGTTTGTACATCTTTGTATATATCCATGTTAAGGAGCTGATCTCTCAGCTAAAAATTACATTCATTAACCGTAAATATCCACTCATTAAGATGTTTAAAATGTTTAATCAAACATGAATTAAGAAAGCTGTGTCTCTTCCATCAGAGCCTCAAGCATTCTTTCACGGGCTTTTTTCGCAGGAAAAACTGATGCTTTGGGAAAAAAAATGTGCGCAAAAATAAAGTGATGAGGACTGGTAAACGTCCAAAGCAGAGCTAAAACGTGCAATATTTTGCTCAGAAACAGATGGCAAGGAGTGCTCGAGTGTGTGAGGCAGAATCTGAAACAGACGTGCTGTGGGGTGTGAAAAGGTGGGGGTACAGGAGCGGCGGATTTTAGGGTGCACACTCGTCTGGATCCCTCTGAAATGTGTAAAGAGGGAGCGAGGAAGTGAGAGGAGAGGAGGAAGGGAGATGAAAGAGAGGAATGGAAGAAGTTGGCAGCACATATGTCTGTAGATCAGTAACCATATGGATGAACAGCTTATTACAGACCATTTTTTTAAATCACAACCCTCCTCAGGGGAGACAAAGAGAGAGAATGAGAGAGAGAGAGAGAGAGAGAGAGAGAGAGAGAGAGAGGTTGTGCTGTGATGTGTATCTGTAAGTGAAGCAGAGTTGTGTTGTGCTGTACACAGACACTGCTGGGTTGTTGTTTGTGTTGTGTTGGCTGTGTTCAGCTCTGGATGTTTTGTTGGAAGTTGCGTTGTGTATATTGTGCATACTGTGTGAAACATTCCAGCAGAGGTGACTGCATGGGCACGATGGAAATGCCTGCAAGAGAGCTTGCACACAAATGGGCCGCGCTGTGTCATGTAGTTCAGCATTCTGCTGTGACATTGTGTTTTGTTTTGGTTTGGTGGATTGCTTTCTAACAGTTACTCAATGCACCAATCTGATACTGGCTATTGTCAATACCAGTTTAAAAATGCTAAACCAAATTTCAAGAGAAAAAAAAAAAGAGTAAATCCGATTCTGTAACTAATTCAGAAAGCACAGAAGTGCCAAACAAGATTAGAAAACAGTACAAAAAATGTTCTCATCTCACAGTTCAATCACCATATAATGTCAAGTGCTAAGAGTAAGGGTGAGGTAGAGGAGTGTTTAAAAGTTATATTGTAACATACAAATTTTGAATATTATCAAAAATATTTTAAATTCAGAAAGGAAAGCAAAAGGTAATTTAAAAAAATATATTGCATCAGGTTTTAGCATTAGTGTCAGAAAAAAAGTGTAATCATGACATCTCAAACTCCTAGTACCAATTCTAATAATAATAATATTCATTATTTATGTAACTTAATTTACTAATTCAGTTTAAAACATACTTATATATTTTTTGAGAAGAGGAATTAATGTCTGGACTTGGGCCTATAAAAGGTCGAAGGATTAAACAGAAGAGTAGTTGTGGAGACTTTCATTGGAGTGCTTACCTGACTATTTTGGGGAAACAGACTGATGGCGAGCGGCAGGGCAAGACTAAATGCACCAAGACACACCAAGCTGTGTACTGGCAGCACAAGTCGAGGGTGTCTCTGCAGTAGATGGAGTCTAATAAACACACATACACATAAGCAAAACACATCCAAGTAATTCAACACAACAAAGTGAAAACTCTCAGCATCCTAAGCATTCCTACAATCATTAAAACCCATCCTCCTCTCACACTTCCTCTCTGCTGCGAGATCGTATGCGGCTGACACCTCCCTCAGCCCTTGCTCTCGGCCGCAGTGCGGCGTGGGGGCTTGTGGGACAGCGTGCTCGGCAGGAGTCCTCTAGAGCAGTCCTGCTTTAATGAAGACAACGGCTGTCTAATGACGACTTCATCAACACATTCGCATGATGAGCTTTAATTGGCCAACAGACACGACCAAGCACTGTGTGTGTGCTTTTGCACAAGTATATGTTTTTATATATATATATATATGTGTGTGTGTGTGTGTGTGTGTGTGTACGTGCATGTGTGTGTGTGTGTGTGTGTGTGTGTATGTGTTTAAGTGCGAACAAGAGAAAGCGAGCTTGAGAGGGAGAGGGCTGAGACCGTAACGAAAGAAGAACATTAAAGGTCTTTCATCATGTCCATCAATTGTTTAAAATGTGTCATCATGGTCATCAGTCACTCTTAATTTGTTCTGAGAAGAAGTGAGAGAAAGGGAAAGAACACTACAGATAAAAGGGAAAGGCCAGAGAGGCAGCAAGAAAAGGAGGGTCCAAATGCTCAGAGTGGCAGACAGTAGGAGGCCTGCAGGTAGAAAACTATGCTAAAGGTTCACCCTTTTTCACATGCATATATCACCCACACTCCTCTCAGCACGCTAATCCATCACACACACAACCCCCCCATTATACTGACCCTTCTGCTCCCTTGTTCTCGCTCTATTGAAAGCCAGTGAGGGTGAGCTGACAACTCAACGTTTGCTTCTTTTCATGCACACACACACACACACACACACACATACATATATGCACACATGTGCGCGCACACACACCTGTGAGCATGGAAACTTAAGCACAACATGCACTTGAGAGAAGAAAAACTATTAAATACTAATCACCTATGGTTAAGGAAAGAAAGGCACACAACCACATAATTCCAATGGCTCAAAGATTTGCAGGTACACACTGACATTAGTGGTACAGTGAACAGACAAGGTAAGCTGTTAAGAGTGTACACTTTCTAATAAAAACAATATAATGGCTTAGTTTTAGTCAGCATAAGGCATGAAAGAAAACAAAAATCTGAAAAGAGGTAATCCTGTTCTTCAAGACCTGGTGATCCACCAACCTGATCCAATCAATCAAGGTCTTCAGGGGCATCCCAGTATCAGAGGCAGGTGTGTCGGAACTAAGCTTACCATTAGCAATAGATACCAGGAAATCTGCTATTAACACCGTAAAAGGATGTACTGACCTTTCTAGCATGGCCATCACAATGGGCGGCAGCACCAGAATAGGCATGGGCAGGACCACACGTGTAACAGCTGTCTCCAAAAGAGCCTGAGCGCAAATAAATCCACTCATTATTCAAGCTTTTCAAACATTCAAAAGTACCAGCTTGCATTCTTTAAAACATTTTTGTAGTTTGCAAATCAGAAATAAACTGCAAATAAAGAAAATAATAAATAATAAAATAAACTGCATTCAGAAAACGACTTAAGCAGACTATATTTTACTGAGTATGGAAAAGAAAAACAATTAAGAAGGAAAGAAAAAGTGAAACAATTGTGAAAAAAAGTATGCAGGTTTGTAATTTATCAATTATAACATGTTGTCTGCATGTGCCAAGTGGGTTGGTATGCCCACTTACACGTCTGGCTGCTAGCTTGGAGGTGCCCACTACGTTGCCATCCTTATCCAGTACACTGATGCCCTCAGACAGCTCGCTGTGGCGCATCAGCAACACATTACACACATTAGCACTCGCTGCAGACAGCAGAGGACAAGAAAAGAACAAACTTTTCACAGGACGTTTTTACAACAAAATCATAAAAAAATTCAATTACATCTACACAGTCACAACTTTAAAACCACTGTAAGGTGAAGTGAATAAAATTGATTATCTTGTTACAGTGACACCAGTCAAAGTGTGGGATATATCAGACAGTGAGTTCTTAAAGCTGATGCGATTGAAATAATATTATAAAATTAAGTGTCTCAGGAACTTTTTATAAGGACCAAATCGTAAAGGCTAATTGACCAGGTCTTTATATCCCAGAAATGGCAGGTTTAGTGGGGTTTCCCTGGTATGTAGTGGTTATTACCTACCAAAAGTGGTTGAAAAGGAGGACAGTTGCTGAGCTGGCAAAAGGGCCTTGGACACTCAAAGCTCACTAATGCATGTGGGGAGCAAAGACTAACCTATCTGATCCCACAGAAGAGCTACAGCGTCAATATGCCTAAGACAGAAAAATGTTAGAATACACAGTGCCTCGCAGAATGGTCAGTCATGCTGACAATGGCACAGTAGCATCAAAAGTACTCCATGAAGCAATGGAAGAAGATTGCCTGGTCTGATGAATCCCATTGGCTTTTATCTCGCGTGTGTGGTTGGTTGTGTGTGTTTCTTTCTAAAGAGATGGCACCAGGATGCATTATGGGACAGTAAGGGCAAGCATGTAGAAGCAGTGCAGTGTGATGCTTTGGGCAGTGTTCTGCTGGGAAATCTTAAGATTCATGATACTTTGACATGTACGACCTACCTAAACATTGTTGAAGACGGGTTCTCTAATGGCATTCTTTTAGCAGGTCAGTATAAATTAGAACAATAAAAATGGTCCAGGACTGCTTTGAGGAACATGATAAAGAGTTGTTGACTTGGTTATCAAATCCCTCAGATCTCAATCCAAGCAAGCATCTCTGAAATGTGCTGAAAATAATCATAGTGCATTCTGATGTCATCTGTTCTATCTCCACAAGAAAACATGATTTATGTCACCTTCTTCCTTTACTCTGTTCCTTTACAATGTTATTAGCTTCACTTTTTAATGTTTTAATAGTGAGGCTTATCGGCGTGAACTACATGAGCAACAACAATGTGAAACCAGGACATTGTTTTATTTAGTGAAATAAATGTTTTTGACATGTAAATTCACTTGTGTGAATGTGTACATTTATGTGTGTTAAAGAGAGACAGAGAGAAAGAGACAGAGAGAGAGAAAGAGAGAGAGAGCCTGAAGCATTTTTAATTTGCAGGCCTTGTGTTGTGAGTTATCACTGTTCAGTGCTGCAGTGTTATGGGGCTGAGTTAATTGGCTGAGTAAATAGCTATTCACCTCTGAGGGGTTTAGACCCAGACCAATTAACCATACACATGCACGCATGCAATCGCGCTCACGCGCACACACACACACACACACACACACACACACGCATACGCGCACACACACACACACACACACACACACAAAAACACAAACACAAACATCAAAACTCATCATATAAAAGTTGAAGTGGCAGCGTAAGGCAATTTAGCATTAGTATGCAAATGGAAGCTGGATCAATATTAGAAATATACAAACAGTGCAATTTAATGTAATCAAAGAGTATGTACAGATGCCTGAAGGAAGTCTTGAGGTATTATCAGAAATTTAAACCCCAGCTATGAGGCAAAAAATTTGAACAGAATATAAAACGTCATATTTCAAAAACCTTCCCTCCTTTATGTTCAATTAACTTAAATTAAAAAGCCTTTACAGCTACACACTGGGAAAACCAACAACAACAACAATGACATGGCGGCCTGGAGACAGAAAGCCCTATGCTGACATAGAGAGAGCACTTTAGGCCTAATTAACCAATTAGAGAGCAGCAACTAAGAGCTAACGAGGCTCCGTTACCCAAGCCAAAAGGTAAGGGGGGACAGCTGATTTAATTAAAGGGGTGGGGTGAGAGGACAAAAACAATTTAATTACAGCCAAGTATCCCCTCGGCATCCTGGGACCGTCTCCCTGAGCCCCTTTGGCCTTGTTAGATCTGCAGAACGCTAATGGAACCAAGAGATAGCGTTCCAGCCATTCCCCTCTGACACCAGTCAAAATAAAACACATCAATAAACAAAAATAAACAAACACTTAATGTATTAGTGGTTAAAAGACGGTGCACACAAGCACTCATTTGGAGGCCAAATGTCATTACAATTACAAACATGGGCCAATAAGCACTCAGACAGATGCAGAAGACATGACATGTAACTGACATGGTCCTAATGAATGAATAAATGTTCTGCACTACTCATTCAATCACTTAATTGCTAATCGCCCACATTTTAATCATTATGAATTAATAAGGCCTACAAGACTGGGAGAAAGAGGCACAGATGAGGCTCATATAATGACTAAAAAAGGAGGATTTGTTTAACAAAAGAGCTTAACATGACATGTAAGCATAGTGTGTTCCAAAACATACTATTCGCTTCCGTCTATAAAGTCAATATATGGCAAAACAGCCCATTTTATTTTTGTGATGTCACAAAAACACACACGTTTACATTTGGCCACCTATTCAGCCTGTTTTAGTTTAGTCCCACTAATTAACACTGAAATTAGAATGAGTGTTCCTGCTATGACTACTTTTTTTAACAAGACACCATTAATAGCAGCCAATCAAAAAGGATGTCATCTACATATGACTCGTGTAAGGCAAAGTAACAAAAACAGCCTTTAATTCTTGTAAATATAAATTCTGATGGTTTTTGTTAAATAAGCCAACTCAAATGTAAAGGACCATAAGAGAAATAAGATAATAGCAGAAAATGTAAGGTATGGGTCTTTGAATGGCACAGAACAGGTAATGTGTTAGAAAAAGAGAAAGAGAGAGACAGAGTTCTCTCTCTCTCATACAAGTACATACCAACAGCAGGGAAAGGGACAAATCTTTGGACCAGAAGTCGTGTCGCTGAGCTGAAATGTTTAGCCCTCTGAATCAGGATATTCAGACCCACCTGTACAGAACACACATCGACACACAGAGAACGAGAACTCAAAAATGACCCGTTAAGAAAAGACCCATCTTAAACGTCTAAAAGAAATGCATACTGCCTTAACCCAGTGAGCGCTTAACAGGACAGATAATTCATCATCACTGGTAAGCTGATGTAATGTAACTGCTCAAAAAACAAATGTGATTTTAATACCGAGGGACAACCAAAAAGAGGGAGAAACAGGAACACTAGCATAAGGGGAAAACCAACCATTTGGAATAAATTTTCACGAACAACTATAAATAACCGGTAATAAATTAAATCCATCCTGTTTGACTCATATTCACAAAACATCTGTTGACAACATCAGCCTTTCAAATGAACCTGCAAGTAGATGGTTGAGATGAGGAAATCAATTCCTAATAAGCTCACAGTAATCAGGAATCAAGAACAAGTTCTCTAATGTGAACCTTAAATGAATTCTTAAGGAGAAAATGCTAATAAATCGATAAATTTGTTTTTCTGTATGCTAGGAGGACAGAAGGTCCCCTAAGGAACCACAAGGCTTGGTGACAGGTCATAACAGGCTGTGTGAAGTTGTTTCTTGCCTTGCTTTGGGAGTCTCTGGTCATTTTCTACAGCTCCTGTTACAGGCCTGTCTAACTGCCATCTAACAGCTCTCTGCCTGCCCTCCCCTGCGCCTCCCCAGCAGGGGGCTTCAGCAGGATTTGAGTTTTAATTAGTGACCCCTCCCTCCACTTCCCACAGGCATGGGGCCATTTGTAGCTGCCTCATGGTGGTTATGGTTGTCATGCCCCAGGGCATCAAACCGCCGCCCAGCAGGGCAGCTAATTGGCTCTAGAGTACACAGGGGGCGTGGTCATATGGACACATGTGTTGAGCTCTGTGCTCCAGAGAATAGCGCCTTAGTGCGAGAGGAATTAGGCTAGATCAGTTTGCTTGACAAATTTATACTTGACATCAACAACGGAATACATTCATGACAGCATGTACGACATGCTGGAACATTAGAGCCTTGTGTCATACATGTATAGGCCTTTCAAACTCACTGCAATGGAAACTGCACTGCTGACTGCACCCAGGTATCCTTGGAAAAACCTTGAGAATGGTGTAGGCTACAAAAAAAAGAAAACAAAAAAACAATGGATTCAAATAAAAAGAACTGCCATCGAATAAAATATAGTGATCATGGCAAAGTTAGAAAATTTCAAGGTAAATGTATATGAATTTGTATATGTATGCAAATTAAATGTAGATATCGTAATTAAGAATTTGTTTTTCTGACATATCTTTCCTAGAAATAAGACCTTTTTCATTTTGTGAATGAAATCTTTTTCATCTATAATACGACTGAACTCCTTTTTAGAACTGTCACTTAAATAGCCATTTTTATTTGCTAAAATTTCAGTATGTCAGTAAATTATGCCTAATAGAATTAATATGCTCCCAAACATATACTTCAATCTGAACTAACTGCTGCCACTGGCTTGCAGCACCCTAGAGGAGATTGTGACCCTAATTTTGGTACCTTTGAAGCATTGCGATTGCAGTAGTTAACACAGGCATTATGGCTCTGGTTCAGCCACTAAGAGTCACAGAGAGAAAGAGCAAAATAACAAAATTTACTGAACAATAATCAACATTTTCAACTAGTCAATAATGGGCTCGGGAAGATAGTTTTACCTGCCAGAAGATGGTTGAGGTCAGGGTCTGACTGGGAAGTAAAAGGCCTACAACCTATCAGAGAAATAAAAAAATCCATCCATTGCGTCAAACCCTGCCTAAAACCTAACAGCACTGTAGAAAACAATCAACTACAATTTCTTTACAGTGGTAATAACAATAGGAAAAACACTACATTTTTATCAAACCACTATGAGTGAATTTCTTGACTATCAAGAAAACTGAAGCTCTACACTTATGTTAGATAGCAAATAACTTACCACTGGGGTACCAAAGGGAATGTAACCTAAGAAAAGAAAGAGTGAAACATTGAACAGAATAGAAAAGTGTAGTAGAGGGGGAGAGTGTGAGAGAACCTTAACTTTTTGCCGGAAAAGGACATTACCCTACAATATCAGTCACTATCTGGTTTAATTATCCTATGGATAGTCTCTCACATAACATCATCACTGACCTTTCGCATTGTAATAACACTCTTATTAATCTTAAAACCCTCAATCGTTCATTCCATTACACTGTTCCAATGAGCAGTTCTCTCTTTCTCTTGTCTTTAAATAGCTGTGCTAATACCAGACTAAAATACTCCCATTTCTGAGAGGTTCAACAGCAGTTGCAGACAGCAGGGGGCAGAGGTCTTAATCAGAGCCCAGCAGAGTGTGACCTTTCCCAATCACTCAGCCTTTGCAGACCCCCTGCCATGCTGACCATGTCTCCAGGGCTGGTAACAAGGAGCAAACAGTCATGACACACACACACACTCACTCCAGAGGCATGCTCGCACCCTCACCTGACATGCGAAAGGGCATGGGGATCTTTTCTCCTGTGTCTGGATGGAGGATGGCCTGAAGGTGTAATAACCCACCAGATAGCACAGAGGGGGATTGAAGTTATAGATAAGAGTGAAAAAAGACAGACAGGAGGGCTAAAACAACAAGATATGTTGTGATCCCTAACTAAGTACTCTATCTAACACATGCAGTGTTTGTGTACATGCCTACTTGTGATCATCATTCAGAAAAGAGCCGGTATGGATGTTCCAGTCGGCCAGCAAATGATCAAAACCATCTGATCCTCATTTGAAATGACCTAATTGACGATCACTAAATCAGCCAATGTGAATGCTAAATGTGTATGTGTAGAATGTGAGCCAACAACTGATAATTTTCCAAATTTCGTTATTTCAATCAGTATTAACACCACACTAGTCAAATCTTATTCAGTCATAAAGAACAGCAAGACTTGTGTGTGTGTGTGTGTGTGTAGTGTTAAAATGATAATAATTATTTATTTAGACATGATGAACTCATTAGTGACCTATCTGGCCTAAAAGTCTTTAAATTTAAAAACTAAAAAGAGTTCTTCAGACTCACCTGTTTTATCTTTTGGGCCTCCCAAAGCTAAAGTGAGACAGAACATGTATAGTACACGATTAGGCTCACCATCGTGGGTTACCGTCACTCTTTTTTTCAGCTATAGTGCTAATACCCAAACTGCAATACAACCTTCCTCTCAACATTTACTGACCACACAGCCTCTCACATTAGCCACCTGATTAATTCTCTGATACCTGCTTTCATCTCCATCCTGACGTTTATCTAGTCCACCAATCAAACGCTGCCTTAACCATTTTGGGAAGCACAAACCCAAAAGCTTTTTTACTGAGTGCTGAAAATGGGCTGTTCTTACAAACTTACTTGTGCATTGGTCACACCAGCAGGTAGAGTGCCATCTTTGAAGGATTCTAATAATTTCACACATTCACGTAGATGACTCTGGAATAACACACACACACACACACACACACACACACACACACACACACACACACACACACACACACACACACACACGCACATTATATGCTATATTATAGAATTGCAGCCTATATATTATATATATAGAGCTCTGTTTGAATGATTCATACTTAAATTAACAAAAGGGACAGGGACTGGACTGAGAACCAAAAACTCTGTCCTTCAGGAATCCTGGATAAATAAATATGGGAGTGTGTGTGTGTGTGTGTGTGTAAATGTATCTATAAAGCAGGTAATAATGAGTAAACCTTTAAACCAAATGCTAAATGCTCTAGATTTGGTAATGAATCCTAAACTCATATACAGCGGCCACTAACATTTCCAGACATATTATGAGTTTCTTTAAGCAAGTAACACCCAACAACTTTTTCAGTGAGTCTGTGATTTGGCCTTTCTTTCAATCCCTGTAGCCTGAGAAGCTTGTGTTTTCATTCTATAAAAGGAAGGTTAAAGAATGGCTCACATACCTCTGATACAAAGAGCGTGCGAGGGTCAATCACATCCAGGAAATGCCTTAATCTACCATAAAACGACCCCTGGAATGCAGAGAGAAAAATAAACGATCCTCCAGAGAATTAATTACCTCCTGTAATTTGAATAATAGACAGGGAGCAAACAAGGTTTTTTGATTGCCTGATTTAACGTTACACATAATGACAGATTATATATATCAAGCTTAGGAAGCTGTTTCAAGGAAGTAAAAAAAAGCTTTTATCTCATTAATTAGGAAAATTAATTTAAATTAAAATGTATTAAATCATTTTGCACTTCTTTTTTTCAGCTCCCAAAAACTTTCTCCAGATGTGAGAGCCAGCTGCTGTAGTGCATGACTTGACATAAGGGCTCACCAGTTGTTTTTGTACACCAGGTGTGACTGTCTCACTACAGGCAAGCACCAACTGTCTTACTCGTTCATAAACTGTGAAACTTTTCTGATGCAATTAAACTTTTTTAGAGAGAGCCTGTGTCCTTGTATGTGTGTGCGTTTGTGTATAAGTGTGTGTGCAGAAGGAAGCTCGGTCTTTCACAACATTTTTGCTGCATGCTATTACTAACAGACGGCGATGTGCAGATGTTCATGTCTGACGTTAACAGTGTAATTATAACAGATCTTCAGTTCACACTGTCAGAAAACTTGCCTCTTTTACCTCTGAGGATGAAAGCATTCCCTCACATCAGATCATTAAATAGTTAATTGGAGCCACTTTCTAACGGCTCCTTTACACAGGCTAATTTCCTCATTTGGCAGAAGAAAGTTTTTTGAGATATTATGGTTTTATTTGGTATAAGATATGGCTGCATAATATATTGTGTGATACTGCTCTCTGCAATTCTGATTCACTGCAATCAAAGTCTACAATCTAGACTTAATCAGTGTTGTAAACAGGGTGACCAATAATTACTCCAATGGGTGCTTTAACTAATCACATTTTTAAAATATATACATTTGACCATGAAACACATTTCCCAGTGTTTTAAAAGGCCTCTTATTTTGCACGTACCTTCCATTTTATTTTTTCATAAAGCTTATGTGTGATTGTACCCAAAATATAATTTATAACTCTTCATAGCTTATTTTACAGGGCAATGTTCAAACCTTTGTTTATCCCTAAGAATGAACCTCTTTTGCTTTCTGTGCATTTGCAGCTCATTCAAAAGGCAGCACAGGGCTAAAACACTTCAAAGGACTTCAGCCTGATTGTTCTGTCCTAAACAGCTGTCAGCAGAACAAAGAGATAAGCAAATGTGGTGGCTTTGTGACATCATAATCACTTAGGACAATCCACTTTGATTGTTTTTTGCAGCCTAGTTTTCAAATATGGGCTGTAAGAATAGGGAGTGGAAGTACATTTTGAAACTCCTATGATATAAAAATGTTCTGCAAGACTTTCAGCTGCTAAAAAGCAATAATATGGCTTTATACATTATAGAAATTTAATGTATAGAACTGCACTGTGTTTGCAACACGTAGCAGAAAAATCGCGATACTAATTATACTTTGTTCATATTGTTCAGCTCTAGGCCTTTCGAAACCAGTGGCGTTATAACACCAACAGGGGTCTCTATCAGAGCGAGGACTGCATAGTCAAACAGCATGGAGGAGCAGAACACACACACACACGACCGAGCTGCCCCGCTGAGCGAATCAAATTATAAACTTCATCGTCCTATTAAGCGGTACATATTCATAGGACAGTGTGTAGAAACGCTCATCCAGATGTAGGACCCCTCTTCACATGTGTGTTTTTACCTGATCAAAACGAGACTCGCCGAGCTTAAACCTGGGATACACTGCCATGCTGGAGAAAGAGCAGCCCCTGCACTGTCCTTTGAATACCTTAATACCTTACTAATCAATTCAAACTGAAGTTCACTTCCACCAGAGCCACGAGTTTCAAAAAAGACCGTGGAAACGCCCCTTGAAGTATTCCTTTGCATTCTGGGTAGTGTTGTTTTACACTGCAGCCCCTCTTCAATACTTCAACAAACCTAAATAGCCTTTTTCACTGCATTGGTCATGTGAATATGGTATCTTATACAAAAATGCTATTCTACAGAAAATGATTCTGCTTCATAAAGCCATGAAAATATGGAATTTGTATTTCTGCCTAGAATATTTTTTTGGGCCCATTCACTGTTTAAGGTCTACAGATAAATGATGGTGAAATATAGTTATCGGAAACATTTTAAAAGCATTGCTTACTGATGTAGGATTTTAATAAAAATATGTGAGATGGACATTACTCATCATTTTATAATATTTGTATAATAATTGCGTAAATATTTTGTAATAATTATTGAATAATTAATCATAACATTTTTGTTTTTGCTTTCCAATTTGACATGGAATATAACTGAATGTAATTATCAATAATAATAGAAATAATGTTTTACAATACCATTCAAATATAAAAACACCAAAAAGATCTTCACAATTTAAGTCAGATTTTCTAGTGTTATTGACAAATGGGAGACTTGCTCAATTTGACTGAAATCAGGTGACTAGCTTGGTTATTCAATAATTTTCCATTTTTAAATGTTTTTATTATTATATTTATCTTTCCCATTTTTCATGTGTTGCCTTAGCAGTATGTCTGGGTTCATTATCTTGTTGCAAGATGAAGCACCATCCAATGAGTTTGAAGGCACTGGAACGTGATCAGATAAAATGTTTCTAAAACGTTTCTTCAGAATTCATTGTGCAACTGCCATCAGCCGTTACATCATCTGGATCATGGATCTTGTGCAGTTCCTTTTAATTTCACACTTTCCTCTCACCATCAGTCTGATTAAGGTTAATCTTGGTTGCGTCTGTCCATAACACCTTTTTGAGAAGTTCTTTTTCACAAACGGTAATCTAGCTATCCAGTTTTGTGGCTAACTACCTTGCAGTGTAGCCTCTGTTTATGTTCATGAACTCTTCAGTGGATACTAGTTTTGGACAAAGACACACCTGCCACCTGAAAACTCTTACTCATCTGTTTAAATGGCATTTGAGGATCTAAATCACACAGAAATGTGTCTTTATCCCAAACATTAAAGAGGGCTGTGGAGCTTAAATATATCATAATACATTTTGTGTCATGGGCAGCACACTGACAGTATTGCTGTAAGAGTAGGCTATGGGTAAAAGCTGTACATTACTGCATCCCATTGGAAATACAAAATACAGACGTTATCTTGTACCTGTAAGTTACATCTGATAGCTGCAAGACAGTTTGATAGTCAATCATTTTTTATTAAGTTGCTCTGACCTGTGATTGTAATGAGAAGCAATTGAAAAAAATTGTCAGGGATACTCAGCTCTTTGTGAACTGTTGTCCTTCCAAGTGGTCCCAAAAGTGTGAAAAAATAAAACAATCAAAAATGCCATCCCAAAGTGAAAAGAATTTATTTTGTTGACACAGATGCAAAAGGACAGATCAGAGAGCTGAACATATAGCTTCTGACTGCAAATCTTTCATTAATCTATTCAATAATCAAACAAGCAAACATTTGCCCTCAATGGACATTCATAGATCTACAATCTGCACATCCCGAAGAGAGCACCTCAGAGAAACACTTGAGAGGATTCAGAAAATGAAACCGCAGTTCCCGATTCCTGCAAAATGATCAATTCTTGTATGCTTTATGACCTGTAAGGTTTCCCCAAAACCCGTCATCTCCATTAATTCCAAAGAATAAAAGATAAAAATCAAATCAGGTATGAGAGATGTTTGCAACACAATTGACAAATAATGCAATGTTTTACTTTAAATAAAATAGTTCAGGTTTGCAGCTACAGTGGAAATTCATTATTTTCCATAAATGAGCATCTTCGCTGAGCAGGAAAAAAAGAAAAAAAATGGTCAATTATGACTTTATTTTAAAATAAATAACCAGAGGTTTTGCTACAGAAATGTAGCTTTGATTATTTATTATATCTACAAATAAAAGCACACATCTGTTTCTACATTCATTCCCATTGACACATAACATTAAGCCAAGGGCACTTGTATCTCCTGACTGGACTGTCGACTGCACAAGTCACACAGCCCTCTAGCCCTCTGTTCTATTGCTTTCTACATCATTACAGACTTCTAAAAGAAAACCTTATAAACACAGTCACGGTGTGCAAGAACAGCATCTTGAAAGTAAAAATGAAAGATATAGGTATCAAAAAAAAGTAACCCATTAACAACTTAAATAACATGCTTATATAAGCAGAACAGTGATTAATAAAGAACAGATAGCATAGAACCTTAAAAAAAAAAAATGCATCAATGACTGAAAATACTTTTGTTTATAAATTATGAAATGAACGTAAAATCTAAGAGGTTTATAAAGAACTGTAAACTTCAATCTGACCTCAACACAATCATTCCATACTAGTTCAGCTGGATGAGACAGTCCAATCCCAGTCATTCAGTTCGTACATGAGCACAGTCTTCGAGATTGTACTTGAATGGGAGGCAGGACATGTAATTCATTAAGTGTGTCTAATCTTATCAATAGGTCTTTGATGAGTTATTCCTTAATGTATTATGTTGACCTCTGATTTCTCTAGCTGGGCTGGACTATGAGAATTACAGTAGCACAGGAATACTGTAAATATCTTAGGTTCAGAGGATGAGCTAGTGCAGTGTGCATGTGCATCTATTTGTGTTCACTCAGTACATTTCCTATGCTCTTGAGGAAGAATCATTTCCAGTGCGCGTGTGGTTTGAAAGTGCTGTAACATAGGCCTCTACCACACAACTACACATGGTGCTACACTGCAAAACACACTAATAGTGGCAACATTAGAGTAACATCATAGTAACACTGCAGGGGACGCTGACATGGGCCAGAGCCACGGCTGTGCATGACACGAACACTGAATTTTTAGATACTTCAGGCATCAGTATTCCAAAAGTATTTTTTCATTTCTTGTATTTGCACAGCACACCAATGTGGCAGACACCTCCTATGTCTTCACCTGACTTCACCTAACAGTCTGTTGGTAATCAAGTTTAAATGCACCATTCCTTTAAGTTGTACTTCAAGGTCAGGTGCAGAGCTGAATAAAAGTGATGGTTTCAGCGACACCAGAACAGAGACATATGATAAGGCAGCGTTTGGCATTTAATCCGAGTGGCATATACGCAGTAAGGACAGTACATATCCTGTTCATTACACCTGAAAGCACTGGCAGCGATGTGCGTGCGTTAGCTCAAGCAGGGAGGGGGGGGAGGGGAGGACACAGACTGACTGACACAGATGGGGAGTGGGGAGCCAGCATGTTAGTGCGTGCCTCTGCCCTTATGCTCGCCAGTAAAGTGCGGAAGACACGACAGGAGGCACAAGCAGATTCAGAACCGGCCGATTCTGCTTTTGTTCTCACTCCCTTCTCTCTCTTTCACACTATATCTCTAGAATCAACTCATTCAAGCAGCATAACATTGCATGTTAAAATGTGATAGGTCCCATTAATGTGATGGGAAAGGAAGAGCAAAAAAGAGAGAATTTGGAAAAATGCAATTTTCAAGCATCTGAAAATATTCATTAAGACTTCCCATTAAGATGATCATTCAACAGTTTTGGTAACTAGCTGGACAGCTGGACCCCAGACATCAGTCGCAAGAAGTGAACATCAGCTGATGGGAATTGGGTTAAATTACTCTTGTTATAAAAGGCTTTAGGAAGGTGGGGGTATCTTGGGGGCATCTCAAGTCTTTTTAAAGGTGGTGGGTACCTGACAAGTATGGAACACAAACAGAGAATCAGGTGTATTTGGATACAGTTAAGCATGCCAAATATACATAATCTCCTTTGTACTTATAATGCCGGTTGCTGTACTCTACAGTTAAATGGTAGCAGTAGCGGTGCAAGGATGCGACACCTGCCAAAGGTTTGGGGAAGATTTGTGGAGGGTTAGTGAAAGGTATGCCAAGCACTGGCAAGTTCACTTCAACTTGGAGCGGACCTGCAGCAGTGTAGGCGTTTGCTCCATGATGCGGACAAGCAAAGTGTCAATGTAATCCTCAAGATCTCGGATTAAGACCTTCATTTTCTTTATCTCCACTTCTCGCTTCTCCAGCAACAATCCCTTGCGCTCATACTCCTTCTTCTCCTGTTGGAGCTCAGCATCTCGCTGCAGCAGTAAGGACACCAGCTCACTATGGTTCAGATGGTAGTAGGAGCCTCCACCCTCCACTAGGGCCTGAGATAAGGTGGAAAGGCATTACAAGAAGGAAAAACAAGAAGAAAACAAAAACCTAAAATTTACACCAGTTTGGCAAGAATACATGTGCATAATAAACTGGCAACATAATGTTGAATAATCATAAACAGTTCCTATCCTGGAGGGCCAGATACCAGTCTGCCTGGTTCAGAATGATACAACTAATCTGCTAGGATCAGTAAATTACTAGGATCAGTAAATTTGCTAGATCTGGGGCAATCATCAATTAATGAAGAACTCTAGGCTACAAATCATGGCTGATGGAACAACTGGGACAAGACAAGTATTTGAGATGGTGCCTGGCATTAATCAAAGTAGTGAGAAAATCCCCACATATAATTAAATTCAGGCCCCACTTTCTAGGCACACAAACCATTGGACAGATACTAAAACACAGTGGTAGAAGTAATAAAAAAATAATTTCAGCTGGTTTCCCAAAATGAGAAACCTGTTTGAATCAGTTTTTCTTGCTGTGTACTCAAAAGCATACTTTAGCCAAATCATGCCAAGGCATCACCTATTAAGATGTGGCACCACCTTTATTCCAAAAGCAGCTGCCTAATCGGTTCATACCTTCTTTTCAGATTCTTGGTCTCCATGGTGACCCCGACCTGAATGAATGGTGGACTTTAGCTTCTCTAACACTGAGCGACCTTCTGACCTCTTCTCATCTGGGGGTGTAAGTGGCTTCACTGGATGTGGGCTGTGGAAACAGTAAGCTTTGTAAAATTATTCATTATCAGTAGCCGCTAAAACTGTGTAGTTTCAGGAACAAATTTTGTGTTAGGGAGCGGTCATAGTCCCCTGATCCAATGGAAAAAAAAAAAAAAAGTCATGCAGTTAAATCACAGTGATTTGTATTTAATCTAGCCCAATATCTAATGTTCAGGGCAACTCCACACCGTACTGCTTCAACATCTAATAAAAGTCTTGTTAGAGAAGCTGATGATGACCCACCACTAAAATATTACCTGCTCACTGCTGGTCCTGTAGGCTTCAAAAGACCATTTGTGAACAGGCTAACAACCAATGCAGAGAAACAGACAGACTACAGTCAACTAGTGGATGCATATAGCAAATATGATGTGATATGTAAACACCACAGACTAATGAGGAATTTAAGATGGGTAAGCAAGATGAGAAAGATTGTTAAAGGAGAGAGCCTAAAACCTCCACACGACACCATACGTGCAAAAGACAGAATAAGATTAAAGCGTAATATTTAAAGTGGAGTTTTTATGTGTTTTCCCCCATTTTAAGCTAATCACAACATAACTGTGTCCTTACTTACAAACCCATATAAACTCCATTCACCATGATTGGAGAGAATATTTGAGCAATGCAGATTGGATGCAGATCAGGAGAGCCTCTCGGGCCCTCCCTATCTCTTGGAAATTCTGTGTGTATGAAATACAAAATTTGCACAGAGTCTGCATTACCCACCCCCACACCCTGGTGCTCGATTTTTTATCGATCATCAACTGTTTAACCTCACCTGCTGAGAGGAGACGGCACCTGATGTTTTTCCTGGGAAAAAGAAGCATGCAATACAGGTCGTGTGGGGGGAAGAGGTGCGGCAGCTAGCACAGTACTTGGCGATGAAATTGCTGGAGTAAAGGACATTACTGAGAAGGGGGATAGGGGTATTGCATTAGTGCTTGCTGCTACATGTGGTGTGGAGGAGGCTAAGGGTGAGAGGTCAAGCAAAGAAACTGGAAAGTTAATGTTGAAATCACACCCTGAGGGCAGGGTCTGCTGTTCCAAGTCTAAGGGTTCCGGAAGAGGTGGTCTATTTGCAGAGGGCCTGTGTCTAGAGCTGTCCAAGTCAGGGCTTACTATGTTAGGAACATCAGCATTTTCTGTCTGCATATTCACTTTTCTATTTGAAGTCTCAGTACAATCAGAAGATAATCCCACATTTGCACAACTCTTCAAATGTATAGGATGTTTGACAGCGTATTTGTGATTAGTATGTGCTACTGCATTGTAGGGCAAAAAAATATTCTCTAGTAACAAGTTTGTTGTAACTATGTCCTGGGTAATGCTAGAGCTTGGCTCTGATGGACAATCAAACTGACATATATCAGTAGCAGACTGACAAATATTCCAGTCATGGAGAGCACACCAATACCTCGCGTTTTCCACGAAACATGCTTGAGGGTCTAACTTCAAAAGATCTTCTGGCCTTGCCAACATCTGAGTGGTATCAGCCTTTTCCTCCTGTGACAAGTTATGGTGAAGCGTTACATCTACAGGAGGAGAAAATGTACGTATTGCTTCATTTGTAGTAGTACCAGGTATGGCCTCTTCTATGGAGTCACACTTTACTGAAGTATTCTCTGAAGCATCATATTTTAGCGTTAAGGTATGAAATGCTGGTGTGTTTGAGGTGACATTTTGAGCAACACTGCCAACATGTTTTGGTTCTTCAATGACCTCAGGACTTTTTGGGTCATACTGCTCTTCTGTCATTCTCCGCTCACATAATTCATTTAATGGCAAGACCACATGGGATGAGACAATTTTTTGCTTGGCTTCCTGAGAAGGGTCGTGGTTTGTATTGAGTTCTTGCAACAACTCTGAATGATGTGATTTGCAGGTGAGGTAGTGCTCGGAATTTGCACTCATATACAGGCTGTGGAAAAGCAAGCTTGGAGACAGCTCTGCATTCAGATTTAGAGCAGTTGGCTCTGTTCTCTTGCTCATACTGGCACTAAAAGGATGGAGATGACCTACAGGGAGTGTCTGTCTGCTATCACATGGTGTCTCCTCCTCAGGACATCCGCTCTGGCTGCCAGAAAAAACATTGACCTTAAAGATGCCGCTAGAAGCATCAGTTTGCCATTCATCGATTTTCTCCTTTTCCAAAGGCATGTTGCTAGAGACATCTGGAAAGGAAGTCATGACTTCCAATGTATTATTCAATGAGCCTTCTCGGACAAAGCAAATTTCATTTCTGTTTAAAGATGTACACTTTGGTTCACCTGCAGCATCTTTCTCCTCGGTCTTTACTTCTGCTTTTACTACATGGCCACAAGTACCTGAATGAATTGACAGATCTATTGCTTTAAGGGCAGAAAGATAACCATGTAAATGTTTTCTCCCTTTTATGAAAGACTCTTTCAATTGTGCATCACCTTTGTTTGTCCTGCTACTATCATCAGATCTGAAGTTGCTTGTTCCTGTTTGTGAGAACTTTGGTGGCTGATGGTGAAGATAGTTGTCTGTGGATAATTGTAAGGAAATCATGGAGTCTGGTTCCATGATATCTTCAGAGTTACAGTCTTTACAACAAGGCATATACGTCTTGGGTATTTCCACAGACTCAACAGCCTCATCATTGGAAAACATCAGGGAGGAAATGGATTCATAATCGGCCTTCTTGTCCCGTGTAAGCCCTAAAGCTCCTAATGATTTATAGCCAGGAGCGTAAACCTCAGGAGTACAAGATGAAGCTGACAATGCACAGGATGAATGTCTGTATGGGAATGAGTTGGGCGATTTTTCCATGGGATGTTTAGTGTCTGAAATTATATGGACTTTGCCCTGATTAGCAAAGCATTTTGAAAGTGCAGGGTATGGACAGGCTAGTGTGTTCAGTTCAGAGAAATCTATGCTGGAGTTTTCAGGAAGGGATGAGTCAGAGAGTGGACTTTCCTGAGCAGCAAAATTATCGATGTCAGTATTGCAAGTGTTACAGCAAGTATAATTAGTTTTACTTCCTAAAGTGTGAGGAGGAGTTTTACAAGTGTTTAAATCATCTACGATCAATGTGCATGCTGTAGTACTGCCACTTACAAGAGCATCACCCTTAACAGGCCCTGTCAGGCCACCTTCAGTAAAGTGAGGCAAGGGGTCAGGGGATTCAATTAGCAGAAAGGAGAGGTTCATTATATCATTCTTTAAGTTCTCAGAGGGCTTCAGCCTACCACTTATAAAGTGGTCCCAGTCAGAATATTCCTCACACTGATTCACAAAGTTTTCCTCTGATACATCAACTTTGTTGGGAATTGTGGCCATTTCCAGTACTCCATCGATAGAGTGTCCCTTTACTTTCTCAAGCTTGTCTAATGCTGGACGATGAACAAGGCTCCTTGTACTGGAGAGAGGCACCTCAGGTTGGCAGTGGGCTGGGCTAAAAAGAGATGGTATAGCAGGAATTAAAGGATTAACAGTGCACAACTCCTGGAAGAAAGGATTCTTCTGCATTAGAGAAAAGAAAGGGTTGGAAGGAGAGAGCAATGAAGGTGTGGTGAATGGGTTCATGTGTGGGTGATCCATGCCCTGCGAGTGGTCATTTGGGGCAAAGGGTGAAAAGGGGATTGGTATGTTGGAGCTGAGGTCTGCCTGATGAACAACCAGCTGGCTGTGAAAAGAAAGTACAAGCGGTCCATGCCATTAGTGATTACATCTGTTCCAACAGTTTAACATTTTAACACAACATACCAGGGATGTAGATTATTAATTTGTGTTCACTATGTGCCTTCAGTGAAGTATTATTCTAGTGCAGTGGAAAATTCCCTAAAAAGATAAGGTGGTTTGTGAAGTTCCAGTTCTAAGCAACAATGCAGATAATTCAAATGAAGTATTATTAGCGAAGTGCTATAGGTCATTTCAGTATTAAACAGAGGCGGGAAGAGAGGCACAAACCTTAAAAGAAGAATAAAACCCACAACTGAGGATAGAAATGTGTTCCAGAGTGAATGAATAAGTGAACCAGGCCACATTTGCAATATATCGCAACATTGCAGAGAGGAAGCACTGCTGAGGTTGAAAACATCATAATGATCAGCCACCCATGTCAGAGGAAAAGAGAACAAAAAAAAGACCAGAAGAAAGATACATTTTTATAGCAGTTTGGGAATTTGCCTCTCAGGGTGGACTCTTAATAGCTGATATGTGTAGACATACATGTGCGTCAGTCCTTTCAACAAAATAGAATCCCCAGGTTACACTTCAGTCACTTAAAGTTCCATAGAAAAACCATGTCTGCCAGGGTTAAATGCCTCTGGACAATAAACAAGTAGCACAGTGAGGACAGAGCGAGTAAGTACAGATGAAAGACAAAGAGATAAATAGACAGGAAATCAGGTCTCCAGAGCAACATCCTTCTCTGCAATGCAGATGCTGTAACTAAAGTTACAGCAGCAACTGAAAGCACAATTTATTTTTTTTTTGTTCTGTTCATTTTTGCAGTGTTAAGGTAAGATTACTGCTTACCTGGGTTTACTTTCCTTAGAACTGAACCATCCTCTGTGTTTTACTTCTGTAGGCTGATGGCTGTGATTTGTTTCTTCTTTGCTCAATCCTGTCCCTTTCCCTGCAGATTCACTGCCCCGACCATGAGAGAACAAGCCACGCTTCTTCTTGCTTTGAGCTTCTGGCTGAGAAACGGTTGATTCCATCTCTGGCTCATCAGGAATCAAACCAACATGCTGCAGTGCAGCAGCAATGGCAGCTTTCTCCTCTTCTCCAGGTTTATCAAAAGACCAGCGACGGCCATCTATTGGGCCTCCATTCCGACATTCATCTGTGCGGCGAGAAAGATTCTGCAAAGACAGAGAGAGCGCAGAACCTTTTTGGAGGACCCCTAGGGTAGGCAACTTAGGCTCTGGTCTGGGTTTCGATTCTACCTTTGTAAGCTGACTCTCAGGCTCTGGACTGTGTTGTGGTTTGGGTTCAGGAATTTTTGCTGTTTGAGACGGAGTCAGTTTAATTGGCTCTTGTTGGGTGTTTGGCTTGGGTTGCTGAAGTATCAGTGAGGGTGGTTGGTGAGTAAGTGGAGATGTCTCCACTGGATTGCCATTCACACAGACAGAGGGTAAGAGAATGGGAGTGTCATTGGTAAGGGAATGAGGCACCGGGATGCTAAGATCACATGGCTCATCGTCAAACACGTGCCTGACAGGAGAGACTTGCGGTGAGGGTGCTACTGTGTGCTCTGAGAAGACAAAGAGAAATAAAATCAGTAATTTTGTAATACAATCTGGATTATACTAAATATCACTTCAAAATTTATGCAGGAATAAAATGTTTAAAAGGTAAAAAAAAAAAAAAAAATTCAGTGAATACTCCCATTGATAATGCAGTACAGCAAAAGATGTATTTATCCATTTTCTATCAGTAATGTTCATAATGTTCAAAGATAAAATATTTGAACTTAAAATGTCACTCAAATGACTATGCATCATCATGATTTGAAGAGACTGAGTTAAGGTTTTCTTATGATGATAACAACATCAACATGTGACACATCTACCTGGGCTGTTGTCTGCGGTTAGGTTGCTGCTGTTGCTGGGGGAGTTGGACAGGTCAGAGACCACCACACTGATGCCAGCAGTAGGGCTGAGGCTGCCTCCTCTGGAAGATGACTCGCTGCTCTCAGAGCCTAGAGAGGTGCTGGAGCGTGTGTCTGAAGACTTCCTTAACCTTCCCCGCAGGAAGAAACTCCTCATCTTACTCCTTCTGAGCTCACCACCTTCATCATCCTCATAGTCTTCCTCTCCGCCTCCATCACTAGGCAACCTCCCCCTCATCCTCGCAAGGGCACCATAGCCTCCAGGAACGATGGCAGAGGAAGACTCTTCATCCGCACCACGTTTTTTGGCACGTATGCGCTCTCGCAGTTTCCCAAAAGCAGAGCGGGGCTTGTCTTTTATGGAGAGGTCATACATGCTGGCTGTCAGATTGTGGCGCGTAAACTGCACTGTAATTTGCAGTTCCCCCCTTTCCTTCTCCTTTTTCCCAGTCTTAGAGTGAAGCTTGTACCATCTGAAGGAGAAATTCAAAATGCATATATTAAAATACACCTTTTTAGCTTGTCAGAGTGTATACAAGACAATTAGTGCTCTCAGTAGTTATTGGAACACCTGGTTAACGTGAATAAAGCTGGCTGTGCGCTGAAACTTTCACTCAACATATGAACTCATCCTTTATAAATAAAACTAAGATATATTTACATTTCTGCTTCATCTTCTAAAGCTCAATATGGTTAGGAACACTTAAATATCAGATGACACGCAGGCCAAACATTACCTAAATGATGTACCACTATGAGAAAATCAGAGGACAAAGCAATGCAATAAATGCTGGCTGTTGTATCTATGTTTTAAGCTCATCTTTTAGTGTGATCTTTTTCAATCTTGAATGAGTGCTTAAAAATAGAAAAAGAAATTCTGACCATTTGTCTGTACTTCTTAGTTAACAGACTAATTCCTGTATATTTCAACTTATATTGTATATAAGTAGAAATCCTTGTTATCCATGTTCTTGCGATGTGTATAATGTAACTAAAATCTCTTAGCTGACAGCATCTCATTCACAACACTAATAATAAAACTAAAATGAATTAAAAGTGTAGAAAACAAATAAAATATTATCAATCTTTTCTCATTTTTAAGGCAATACAGTGCAAGGAATCCAAGACCACAAAATCTCTTCAGATCCTTCAGGGTCCTAGGCCTCCCAAGTCATGTCTTTTCAAGAAGTATAGGTCAGAGAACGGTCATAGCTTTCATGTCAAAAGCTTAACCTTTTTACGCCTGAATTTAGTCAAACATTGTGGTCTTGCTAAAAGATATTTTGCAACGTCTTGGTCTAAAGGCTTAGTGAACCCAAAATGCTAGCATCATCTGTAAATTTTCTGCATCTTCTATGATCCTTGAAGAATTCTAGCCTCCCTAACTCTCCTTGTCTTGTGAATATGTACACTGTAGGCCATGTTTCTGATTATGTTTTATGGAAGAACATATTTCCGTCTCACCAATGTTAACGAATGACTAAGAGAAAATGTTCCGTGTGTCACCTCATTTTACTCGAATGTGCAATGAGGAAGTCATGACTACTAAAGCTTGAACACCCAAGACTAATAACTGAACATGCTTCGGTTCCAATTTGTTAATAAGCAATTGTAAGAGTTCCCATAATTGTGATGCATTGGGCTTTGCTGAAAATGACAGGAGTTTAGATTTTTTAGATTAAACATACATACATTGGGTTAGGAGTCCAGTTATTAGTATGAGATTGTACTAATCAACAACAACTATTTTTCATGAACCAAAATCTTTTAACCCAACTTTAAGGAAGGTGCCAATCATTGTGGTGTTGATTGTATTGATATGAAGCCATTCATGGATAATTGTTTTGTCACAAGTTGGAAGTCATTCGTGGAACAATTAACTTATTTCTTGTTCAAAAAACACACTGGAGGCCAACTGCACAGTTTCACGGTTTCCATGCTTTCACACTCGACTCAGATGACATGCAAAGTATCTGTTACTTGACTCTACTCCTGCTCCTTTTTGTTAGGTGTGTGCTGAACCTGTACATGCCCAGCAGCCATGTAAGATGGCAAAACTCCTTTCTAAATGATCGTGCTGATAAAATCTGCAGTGCACAGTTTACAATGCTCAGATTCTGCAGGTTTGATGTGAGATTGAGGAGAGTGAGTTTGACTGGTTGAGTGTACATGACTATACAAAACTACTTCTCTTTTTCAGAATTACACTCTAAAGATGTCTCAATCTGATGAGGGCAACCATATTGTGAATTAACTACCTGAAAAATGGTTAAGAAGGATCCTAACAATGAATGGAAATTTTCACCTTTCATAAACACCAAAGAAGGCATCAATATTAACTCAAGTTCCTCATTGAGTTTCTCAACATCCTGTGCCAACATAAAAATAAATAAATAAATAAATAAATGCCTAGTTTCAATGCAAAGGAAGCCCTTCTTTTTCCAATAGCTCATCTCATGATCGCACATACACAACATTATCCTCTTTCTGGCGCCAATGGAATTTCCTTAAGAGGAATGTGAAAAGGAGAGATATGTTTGTCTGCTTCCTTCATACCACTCAGAACTTAAAAAGGGAAGCTTTAATAAAGACAAGTGTCAAAGATAAGAAACTGGTGCTAATAACAGCAGGGTTAAATGGTCCTTTCCTTCCCTGCCCTGCTGCATGTAGAGTGCCAATACTGTCCTCAACTTCCCCAAACATGACTCCCTGTATCCAGTTACACACTGCAGAAAAGATACATTCCTGTTTTCAAGCCATGTACCAGTATGTGCACACATAAGCATTAGCATGCCCAGATACACATGCAGGCACATACGCACACACACAAACACACATTTGCTGACAAATGCAAAACCAAAGAAAGTCTCACCTTTCTTCCCATCAGCAATATTGATTTGCAAAACTGTGCAATATATACACACACGTGTGCACACAAATGAGCATTTCTCCCATCAAGACAAAATACTCCAGAGATTAACATCTGGATACCCAAAAATATACTGCAATTCTCCCAACTCACTGCACTTACATGCAATTACATTGACTGCTTGTCATCTTCACATACACACTCAGCACAAAAGCAGCAATGTCCTTGATCTTTATACCCATATATTGTCATGTTGCTATGGTTACAGTGCAAACTGACAGTGACAACGGGAGAAAAACATTAAATGCAAATTAATCCAGTCCTGTTTCTTCATGAGAATCATGCTGTTTTCCTCTTTTTTAGTTGTCTGTACTCATTAATTTCTCTCCTGCTTCATCAGGCAAGGGCTGCTAATCCACCTGGCTGCTATACTTTTTTCTAGATCGACTTTGATACAAACACTGTACTTTTTTACTTCACACTCATTGCGTACACACCGAAACATACCAAAACACAAGCATTTTGAGTGTAATTAAAAGTTACTCCTGCAGAGAATCACACACAAACAAACAGATTCACACGTTCTTGTTGAGGAAAGAAGCATGCTGGGGCTGACAGATTCTTTGTGTTCTGGTAAAGACGGCAAAAGAACACCATTTCAAGACTTAAAATGAATCAAAGCTTGCAAGCACGCACATACACACTGCACAGCATATCGTATGCTAATCATTTTCACAATAAGTATTTTCAATACTGATATCATAGAAGGCTGCAAACGCAAATTCACATCTGTCCAATCTGTGTTTTGACAAAGTGACCCATGACAGCTTCAGGTCCATGTTACTGCATGTTTTGATAGTTTATGTAATCCAACAAAAGTCAGATTACTTTGTCCTTTTAACCTTTAAAGACCGATTCATGAAGATGTTTTAAAGGAATTGTATTTTACTGTTAGAACTCTCAGGGGCAGCGGTGGCCTAGTGGTTAGGGAGTTGGCCGGATTGGAGGATTGTGGGTTCGAACACCTTACTGGTGGGTTGCCCTGAGGTACCCTTGAGCAAGGTGCCGTACCCGTCAGCCTGCTCCTCCCTGCGATAGGCTGGTGACCTGTCCAGGGTGTGTCCCTGTCCTGTACATGTAAGAATGCCGCATTGGAAATACAGGGAGAAGGGTGTAAGTGAAAATGTGTTCCAACATTTTCTTGTTTTGTTCAGTGACGACAGTGCTGAGAGAGGAAATCTCCAGATTCTATGAATGTGTCCCACCCTAACTCACAGCTCAACACCAGCTGCTATCAAGATGATGCCATCGATGTTTTGAAAGACACACAGGTGCCCTGGAGAGAAGCTACAGAAAAACCTCTTGTGGCTTGAAGCAAATCTGGAAGCTAACTTCATCCCCATAACACATTTCAGACCAAAATGGTAGCAAAGTCTCTTGTTCTCTCACATCTTAGTCTCTGTTAGTAATACTAGCTTCATTTGAAAGCTTAGACACACAACTCCACCCACAGCAGTTAGAACTGGTGACCGCTTCCCCTAAGAGCAATAGGATGCTTCACAACAATGAGCCACAAGGGGTTGGATATTTTTGGCAGCAACTGGATGAGAAGTTCTTGATGTTGCCTAAAAAGGCAAAAAAAAAAAAAAAGGATCTATGTATCGTCCATAAATGCCAAAAACTGAAGGCTAGATGGCTGGGTCAGACCGTCTCCAAACTGCAGCAGTTATCACCTAATAAAAGTGATCTAGCAAGGCTCGTCTGTCTGGTCCAGTATAAGGCGAGCCTATAAATCACTGAAAAAGCAGTACTGGCTATCTTACATAGCCATCAGATTAATTAGAGTGCATGAAGGAGTACATGAGTATCAGGACTGGACCGTGGAGAAGAGAAGGGGCCTGGTCTGATTAATTCATTTTACTTCTATCAAGTGGATGACTGAGTTTGTGTGGTTAGAGGGATGGCACCCGGGTGCACTATGAGGAGGACGTAGAGGCAGTGTGATGCTCTCGACAATGTTCTGCTTGGACCTGCCATTCATGCAAGTGATACTTTACACGTACCTCAACATTGTTACACACCAAGTCCACTCCTTCATGGCAACAGTGCTCCCTAATTGCAGCGGCCTCTTTGAGCATGATAATGCTTGGTGCAGCACTGCAAAATTAGGTCAAATATGAGCTAATGTCTGTTCTCCTTGGCTGTTCTTATTGAGTTAAAAGCAATATCTTGTGCATTCCATTACACAGCAGACTCCTCATACTTGGCTCTCTTTCTGCTCTCTGTAATGTCAGTAAGGAGATTTTTAAAACCTGCATCATTGCATGACAATGTTTATTCTGAGTCATGACTTTCTCACCAACTAAAGTGATTTCCTGTTTCCTGAACCTACAAAGGATGTGGTACAAATGAATATTCATCTTGATTATTCGTGTTTCCCCCGCAAACACTCAAGTTTCATATGTGCATCTAACAAGTCTTCCTTCGTGCTGCTTCACGTGACCTAAAAAGGTCAGATCTTTTTAAACAGGGCCGGTGAAAGAGATGAAGTGCAACCCTGATACATTTGAGAGCTACTCAGTTTCTACACAAACCTAAAAAAAGACCCATGATTTGCTACAGCAGACCAGCAATGTTTTCAGTAAAGCAAGCCATGTTCCTAAAAGCCAGGGGCCAATCACTGAGCCTTAATATGTGGATCACCAAAAATGAAAATCAAGAAAAAATAAACTCTTGGTATTCGCATTTACGCTGTTATATAAAAGTAGTAGAAAACCTGAAAGGTGCACATGCATATTAAACCAATAAAGATCTACTTTGATGGGCCTTGATGGCTGTATTTTCATTCCTTCGCTGCAGTTATCATTGTTTTTCAGAATCACCTTACTGGTCATCTACATCTGTACAGATATTTAATACTAGGAATGTTACATTTGTGGGAGAAAACCCAATTAAATGCTTGACATTTAATGGTTTCTTTTCCTGCAGCCCACTGCAGAGGTCATCACTATAATTTTGATTAAAAGAACATTGTGGACCTTACCAAGACTTTTATGAGAAATAGTCATTATTAAGACCCAGTATCTAGTCAGCTGTATCCTGTGTGTGTGTGTGTGTGTGTGTTCTAGTCAGGGTGCTTATGCTGCACATCACCCTAAGCCAGGGGACAGCCAGAGAAGTAGCAAAACATGTGAAATACCTACAATGTCCTCACCAAGCCACCCTGCAGAGTACATCCAAAAATGTAATTAGTGATCTGAAGGAATGCGGATCTGTTTTCTTATACAATTCAGTTCATCCCTATTTAAAGCTAGTTATCAGACCCAAAGGCCTGCAAATCAAAAATCAGTTTGTTCTGCACAGTGATGTTATGAGAATGCCAGCCGAGACCTGCTTTCGTTCTGCATTAAGATTACATAACCCAAAAGCTGACACAGCAGAATATGGACTAGGGGCTGCTCATCATCTCCAAGGCATCAACAACAGAGTCTTGTTCATGCTCAGTGAATGTGCTCTGACCTTGAGGCCGATTCACTGTTCAGTTGAGAGGAAAATGAAAAACACAGAGGCCATGCAGCTGCACTCCCAGAAGCAGCGAGTGACCCAAGGCCTCTTTCACTAAAAATCCCCGTCCAGCATGCTGAAACTGAAAACGAGGGCGTGACTGCGGAACTGGGACTGCAGCAGTGAGTGAGTGAGTGAGTGAGAGAGTGTGTGTGTAGGCTGGAATATCCAGCACTGGGAGTGGTGGGTGCTCAGTGCCCATTCAATGCCAACAGAAAGCCAAAGCATGTTTACAGACCCCTTGATCAGCCTCTACAACTATTCTGCAGGCCTTCACACAACACACACACGAGCTTATAGTGCAGAACAGAGGACAAACCTACTCGTTTTTCATGCATATCCTCTCGTGGAAGGCCTTGTCCAGCGGGATCACGGCTTGGCCCAGGAACACATCGAGGCCGATGAGCGCGCGATGCATGACGGTGAGGGTCAGGTCGCAGGTGCCCGGGGGGCACGCGTCGCGACCCTTCTCCTCGAGCGCGCCGGGCTGCAGCTCGAACGAGCACTCCTCGCCCCACTCGGGCTCCGTGCTCTTCTCCATCACGCACGTGGAGTACTTCTCTTTGCCCAGCTGGATGAGCGTGTACGCGTCGCTCGTGCCGTGCTTGCCCTTGGCGCGCAGGCCGCGCGCGCGGATCACCAGCACCTGCACGTGTGTGGGCACCCATCTCTGCTCCTCGTCCGCGGCGTTCACCGAGCACATGGCGGCGGCGGCGGCGGCGGCGCGCGCGCGGCGCCTGAAGACATAGAGAGAGGACGGTGGGGAGGAGGATCTCGCGTGTGAGTGTGCGAAGCCTCCACTACTGCTGTACAGCCCTTTTCAGTCCGGAGGATTTCTTTACAGCTGCTGTGCAATGTAGTGCCCCCCTCTGTCTGTCTGTCTCTCTGTCTCTCTGTAGTGTCGATGTCTCTCCTCCGGTCCGCCGCCAACGTCGCTGCTTTGTCGCCCCGCGAGCGGGAACGATCCGAGTCCCGATCCTGTACTTCACCGCCAACCGAGCATCCGCAGCCCGCAGTTGCTCTTAATGCATCGTCCTCGGCGCTCGTCAGCTGCCGGTAGAAGGCGGTGGCGGAGTCCCGCCGCCCTGCGATGACATAATACTGCAGAGGCCCGAGCTGAAGGAGGAAACAGCGAGAGAGAGACCCCTCGGCCCGCTCCGACTTTCTCCTGGATATGTCCGTGCAGGAGGGCGCTGGTCCTGAACAAGCCCTGCTCTGCTCACCTCCTCATCACTTAGGACAAGTCACCTGGGTGTGGATGAAGAAACGCTTCACGCTGATAAACATCCAGCTCTGTCAAAAACACACACTCCTCCCCGTTTTGCAGAAAAAAAAAAAGATGATATTAAAAACGGACATACACCCACATATTCCCAGAAAGGAAGTTGCAAGTTAATCAGGTTTATCACGCGTCTACTCTCGCGAATGAGTTTATCGTGAAAGTTCGGAGGTTCTACTCATTTTACGGTTCAGACTCTAAATACATTATATGTACATGTATGTATGTATGTATGTATGACCAAAAGGTCCACCTTCAGTTCAGCGGTCCACCAGTCAGAACATAATGGTTGATTTTCAGGCCCTATGAGGGACCATGTGGAAGCCATTCCTTCCTAAAATACACATAGTAGAATTTGCTGTGGTAGTTTTGCGGTAAGGGACTTGACCCCAGGATCAGAAGGGTTCTGGATTCAAATCCCAGACCAGCAGGAGTCCCTGAAGTACCCTTGAGCAAGGTACTGTCCCCAACACTGCTCCACAGGTGCTGCATGTATGGCTGCCTACCATTCACTTTATAGCCATTAGGGACAAACGGCTAAAAAGCATCTGAAAGAATCTCAGACCATGAAAAACTGTTATTTTTGGATGATTTGTATGGGGTTAATGTTTATTTTAATAAGACACAGACTAGAGGGATAGTGGCAAGAAAACCCAAGAGTGAGATTGGGGAAAATTCCATAAAAACCCTGGAGTAGCCCACTCAGCATGCAGGCCTGAAACCAACAGAGCCTCTCTGGACAGACCTGGAAATTGCCGTGCACTGATGCTCCCCATCCAACCTGGGTCAGGCTATCCGACTCTGCCAAGAAAGGGAAAATCATCCAAAAGCAAACTGTGCCAAGATTGTAGAATCGTTCCCAACAACACTTGAGGGTGTTATTACTGCCACATTTGTTTAAACCTAGTATAAAATGAAGGGTCTCAATGTATATGTAAATGGAGTAGTTTTAAATAAATTTAGAAAACGCTCCAAAAACCTGTTTTTGCTTTGTCATTATGGAGAATGGTGTGGAGACTAATGAAACACTGAAATCCAGATTAGTGAAAAAGAAAAAATTAGTGAGATTAGTGAAAAAACATCAAAGCGACTCTGCATGCACTGGATTTGCACTCTGTGGCTCATCAGATCTACTCTCTTCCTCATCCAACACTGAAAAGGAATCACATTAGGGCCACTGCTGACCAGATTCATTTGTGGATCATTATCCTCATGATACAATAAGTAAATTATAGTGTTAATGGGGAATGGTCATGTTTTTGATATTGGTACAGGGATGTGACTTATTGCTTGGATTTTAATACAAATTAGTCACTGTTAGGCAGAAAATTGCCCAAACAGTCCTGGATTTTACAGTTACTGATAGGTATAAGGGTGGCAAGGTGGCCCAGTAGGTAGCACTGTTGCCTCACACCAAGAAGGCCCCGTGCTTAATTACCAGGTGGGACAGTCTGGATCCTTTCTCTGTGGGTTTCCTCCCACCATTCAAAGATATGCACGTCAGATGGATTGGAGATGCTAAACTGGCCATAGGTGTGAGTGTGTTTGCCTGTGTGTCTGCCCTGCGATGGGCTGGCAACCTGTCCAGGGTGTTTGCCCACCTTTTGCCCTGTGAGAACTGGGATAGGCTCCAGCACTTCCCATGACCAGCAGCTAGATTTAAGGGCCAGATTGGAAAAACTGGCTGGAGAGTCAACATTCAAATGATATTTGGTCAGTGGCATACATATGATAAGCCATCCATCCATCCATTTTCTGCCGCTTGTCCCAAACGGGGTCACGGGGGAGTGCTGGTGTCCAACCCAGCACACACAGGGCGAGGGCAGGGGACACACCCTGGACAGGTCGCCAGCCCATCGCAGGGAGGAACGGGACGGGAACGGCACCTTGCTCAAGGGTACCTCAGGGCAACCCAATGGGAAGGGGTTCGAACCCCCGATCCTCCAATCATGTGGCCTAACACCCTAACCACTAGGCCACCGCTGCCCCATGATAAGCCATATATTGACAAATGTAAAACATATAGAAGCCTTTAGGGAACGGTTTCGCACAATGATGGCCAAGAGAACAATATTTGTTGTTTACCCAGGGCTGTCCCACAGTGAATCACCAGCCCTTACACAATAACAAACCATTTCTGATTTGTAATGTTCTGATAAGAAAGCAGACCTTGTTCATGTGACAGAATGTACTTAGACTTCATCTCTGTTTTAACCTTTTTATGTGCCCTTAATGTTGGAAAGACTTGCCACAATGCAACCATATATTTAATGGCTCTAAAAAAAGTTCAGTCACAGTGCATTCATACACAGTGACGGTAAAATTATTAGAGAAGGCATACAAACTCTATCACTGTGGTACTTCCCTCAAGAGCAATGTAATGTGTCATTTACCTTTGTTAAACTGCAAAACTGCAATGACAACATACACACATATATATATAATTTTTTATGGCAAGTTAGTTATAAAAATAAGGTGATTTGAAGTGAGAGTGAAAGTGTCTGGCTTGTCTTTGTGAAATACAGCACAGCACACAGTGAAGCACAACAAAATTCAACCTCTGCATTTAACATATACACACAAATCCAGCAGGGGCAGCTATTGAAAACGCCCATGGAGCAGTGATGGGGACGGTTCCTTGCTCAAGGGTACCTCATGGCAACCTACTGGTATGGGATACAAATAAAAATATTCAAATATATCCATTCCATGTGAAAGTGAATGTAGTGGACCATTAAAAGTTATTCAGGGAACACAGTTGGACCTTGAAACACCAGCTTTTGCATTTCTAGGTTGCTTTTCTCTTGTTGTTCGGGGACTAAAACTATCCAAGACAAAAACACAAAACCCTTTTAGACGGTGTGACATAAGTGATCACAGTTTCTTTCCTTCTTTCTTTCTTTGTGTTTATGTTTATGTTCAGGTGTCTGTATATGTGTGTTTGTGTGCTTGTTTGTTTCTGTTCCCAACATTTGGTAGAATTTACTGGAGAAAGTGAAACTGTTTGTGTTTGAAATGTTCTCAGCAGTGAGTGAGAAACTGTAAGCACGCCCAGAGGAGAAATAAACCACACTTTAAACTACACTTTCAGATTCTTCAGCACACCCCTTGCCAAATGTGTGGGATTAAATTATAAAATGATAGTAGTTTAATCCAAAGGCCAATAGCAATGTCACAAAGCTGATTTCAGTCACTCTACACATTTCTAAAATGGCCTTAATTTAAGAAAGAGATTGAGCCAGGTCCCCACTGAGTCTCCCTTAATTTAGTCCCAATTAACAGGAGCTATTCTTAGAGAGGCGATGTCGGTCTCTTCTCATCACCCACTCGCTGATCCATATCACGGCCAACACCCACAGCTGTTACATAATGGTCGCCAGTTAAATCCTGAGCAATAACACCCCTCCTCTTGCTCAATCTTACATTTTCTCTCTCATCCTCTCATCACTTACCTACATACCTATTTCATACATGCTTTGGGCATGAATATATAGAAATTATATAGTTTTTATAATGCACACATACATTCATCTACCATACATCGCACTAGGCACATAAAATTGGGCACATGGGGGGTGGCTGAAATTTATAAGCACATTATTTTGGCCAAGAGTAGCACCGTCTAACCAAAGAATAGTCCACACATGCCCAAACCACACAGAACTTAGTAACACACACATTCAGTCACTCATATACACACACTAATCCATGAAGGGTTTAGTTCCAGCACCAACGTGCAAATAGACCACTTACAGTCTAAACTGGGTAATTAGATCCCTAATCAGGGATCAAAAGCACAGCGCAGTACTACATAATGAAATTCCACACTCTAACACAAACACACACTCGCTGACCTAATAGACTCACATTCACCCAGACTTCAGCAGCTGTCATGGATATTCTCTATGTCACTCAAAACTCAAGCACATACAAGTTGGACAAAATAATGGAAACCCTGAATAATCGACTTAATTCTGTTAGGATCTTAAGTCCGTATTGGCTGCACTAAGCATGGAGTGATATGCAGGATCGGTAGGGACGTAACAGGCAATAAAATGCATTTGACTTCATGCCTCAGGGACCTTAGCGCTAGGGAAATTTCCCTTGATTTTTATCAACAGTGTGTGTTCAGCCATCTTAAAAAACTTGTGATCATGTGGGTTGCAACTGGTTATGAGTTCATGCAGACTATTGCCACAAAACAACAACACATGTTAATCCATCCTCCAACATATCTAATAGCTGGAAAAATATGTTGTGGCTGAAGGCATTTGGGCTATTCCAGACACAAACACATTCAGAAGGACAATGATTACTGATTCAGCAGACCATATTTTTGGTTTCTGAGGCATCCAACTTTCGCTCTTGAGACCAGGTCATAAATCTTTTTTAAATGGAAACCAGGACTTCCAGTTTTTGTATTTTGTAATAACAATTTAATCCCGAATTTTGTTTAATGTTCTCATGATTGAATAGGCAGCATGCTTCTTTTAGAGGTAAAGAACAATTCGCTGCAAGGTTTTGATTTGATATCAATGGTCTGTTTTTGTGGTTTGTAATGGTAGAGACTTCATAGCTCAGTGACTATATTTACTGTGTGATTAGAAAATATTAAAGGGGTTATGTGTTGCAGTGAAGAGAGGAATTCTGGGATTTGGAATAAAATGTAGTGGAACTGTATTGCTGTGATGTCAAAATATATGATTATGCATTTGTAAGAAAATCCGTCACTCATCATATCTAAATTTGTATGCCACAGGCTTATAAACACATATTTTGTTCTCGATATGTTCTTTTGTAATTAGTTATGTGTGTGTTACTGATTGAGGAATAAGTGTTTCATTATAATGAGAGGCTGTTCATGCGCACGGCGTGGCTGTACGTCTCTTAAGAGTCAGGCTATTTTGTTGTATGCAAACTGTTGCTATTTTTTGTAGGTTGATAATAAAGTGCCACAGATATATTTTGCATTTCTTTCTGTTTATGGACGTGCAAAACCAGAAGCCGGTGATGCAGAATGTTCCTTTATCTGCAATTTCAGCCTCTTCAGAACTTTCGTGGTTGCACCACCTTGCTTTGAAAACTCCTGTATCAAAGTACTCAATTTTGCAAGTTAACATACATGTGGCCAAAACTTTTAAGGAGCCTTGACCTTCAGTATAAGAGTTTATGAAATTCAGACATTTCATGACTTTAATTCCCTATGCAGACATTGTTACAAGGGAACCATGAAGGCCAATGGACTTCCTTTACACCTGAAGAGCATGTCTTTCTGGACCTCACTGATGCGCAGAAAGACACATTCATGCTAGAAAAGAACAGAGCTTTCCTCAAACTGCTGCCATGAAGTTGGAAACATATATTTGCCTAAAGTTTATTTGTGCACTGTAACATTCACAAAACCCTGATTTGGAACCTCAGACCATCAAAAACAGCACTAGCCCATCAGACCTCCTCCACCAAACTTAATGTGCTGGGATGATGACCTGCATAGGCAGCATGCTCCTGACATCTATCCATCCATTATCTGCCGCTTGTCCCATACGGGGTCGCGGGGGAGTGCTGGTGTCCAATCCAGCGCACACAGGGCGAGGACGGGGGACGCACCCTGGACAGGTCGCCAGCCCATCGCAGGGATCCTGACATCTAACAAACTCAAATTCGTTCATGAACTATATTGCTTCAGAGAATACATTTAACACATTGTCAAGTGATAATGAGCTTAACACCACTCCAAAACTGGATTATAGCAACAGAGTTTCCATTGGCCTGCAATTGCATTTAATGAGTGCAGACGTGTAGTGTGTAGCTGTTGTGCATCTTATGATCATAAATGATTTTAATTCTTAAAGCTCAGTGGTGGGACCTGTTCTAATACAAAGCTACGTGCTTAGTTTTCTTAACACCTGTTAGTTTTTGGTTAAGGTTAAAACTACTGAACTGTTACTAGGGTGTCTTCATACTTTTGACCATTTAGTGTATACTATTAGTCAGCAGTAAAGTCTTTTGTTTTGTTTTTTTTCTTCTGGGGTGTTTCAGTTGTTTTATAAACTTCTTTTTCATAAAAATATATCACATCATGCTTTTGGTTTTTCTTGCAAAACACTTAAAGGGTTAAAGGGTAGTTAGGGTAGGAATAAACAGCAAATACAAATCAGTTCAACTGAATCATATTCAACAGGGGAACCTATGACCCTCTGGCCGATTCCACAGAAAGCCAATTTATATTTATCATTTTATCTTAGAATCATGTTTCAGAACTGAAGGCTAGACTTCCAGGTTATCTTTAAAGACAATAAGCCCAGTGAAACCATAGAGTCATTCTTATCTACACAACCTTAAAACACAAAAAATAACAAAATGTAACATAAAGCATATGTGTAAAGATTCTACATCACATACACACCTGTATATACAAGCGTTTGTAATAAACCAAGTAAATAAAGAAGTAAATAAATAATTTAAAGTACAATA
Organism: Hepsetus odoe; assembly: GCA_017165825.1. NCBI lineage: Eukaryota > Metazoa > Chordata > Actinopteri > Characiformes > Hepsetidae > Hepsetus > Hepsetus odoe. The sequence goes on from CM029367.1 coordinate 15,945,518, forward strand.
TATCTAATATATATATATATATATATATAAAAAGTACAATATTTATAAGGTTAAGTTACCCACACACACTCACATATATACATATATATATACATACACATACACATATATATATATATATATATATATATATATATATATATATATATATATATTCAGTGCATCAGTTTTTGTTAGTTTTTATGTTACATTCGTTGCATCTGTTTGCATCTTCAGCTGAGCGGAAAACAGGAGAAGTGGTCTGCTACTGAGCTGGGACACTGCTGTAGGTCCCGGGATGGGGTGGGAGTTTAGGTTGTCCTGTCCAGACCCACTGACCGCTAGACCTGTCCAAGCGCTTGGTAAAATTAAAATTCCACCGTAAGGCGCAGAAAGCCGTCCTGTCTTTTCTGTTTGTCGGGCAGTAGACGGCTGTCCGCCTGTCCAAACAGCGCGCGCTCTCACACTGGCCTCGCGGCCGCGCCCTGCCGGACACTGGCGTCGCGGGCAGCACGTGTTCGGGGCAGCTGAGCTCACGCGGCCCGGTGCTCTGTTTCAGGGCTTATCGGCGGTGTCGGTTTACCAGCTCCGGCTCGAGAGACTCGCTTTGAACGGTTTAACTCGATTTAGATTTTAATTATCCGCTAAACTGCGCGCGGAAGCCATTTGTGGGAACTTGCGGGTGCCTGGCAACCTCTCACGTCAATCATCCCATAATATAGAGCTTTCCCCGCCCCTCATTATCCTCCAGAACGATCAACAAAGAGCCTGGGACTTAAAGCATAGCAGCCATAGATTAAAATAATAATCATACTACTATATAGTGTGTGTGTGTGTTAAATGACAAATTGTTTGATTTGGAGAATAATATTTTATTTTACTTTGCTTTATAAGTCCTGTTTGGTCATCTGAGCCAGACTTAAACATGTTAAACATGTTCTCATTCATTCATTCATTCATTCATTCATTCATTCAGGGGTCATAGGACCTATACATAGGAACTATAGGACAGTGTATCAGCATCGGTTAGGAAGATTTTTTCCTTAAGCATGAAAACAGAAGAGTCTCGAAGTCCCACTAAAGAGTTTTAAACACGAAGCCCAGACCTTTATCTCCTCTGTGTGTCTACTGCCCCCCTCAGGCTCCCCCAGGGAGACCTTAAGCCTTTGTGCTTTAGACTTGTATAGGGGGTCTGACTAAATATATCTACAACAGTTCATAACAGCACAACAAAAACAGCTGTTATTGAGGAGCCTTGTGTCTATTAACTTACTCCTGGCTTGATGCTGGGAATTTTCAACATTTTCTTGCTTACTGGCTCACTAAAAAACAAATTCACAAATTCACAGCAGTGTATGGGTATGGTTATGAGCTCTCTGTATGACCTTTTTATTATTATTTTTTTTTTGTTTAGTGGCGGAGCTACAGTGACTACAAAATAATACTATATGTGCGTTTTTCCATAAATTCAACTTCTATCCACTGTTTCATCAGGCCTGGTGTTTAAATAGGATTAAAGTGGCAGTGACTCATTGTGTATTAAAAAGTGGAAAAAACATTTCCACTACATAGTTCAAAGAACACCTTGGCTGAAGGGGACTGATCTGGGATAAGATTTCTCTGTGTCTGACAGTCACAACAAAACAATCTTTGCAGATCAACACCCTGCTGGTCTATTACTTACCGTAAGCTACACATCAGTGATTTATGTTTGTGCTATCTTAATGAAAAGCTGGAGGCAATCAGAGTGGCTTTAGAGATGTTTTTAGTGAATATTGATTTCTAGTTACAGTTAGTATCACCAGGGCTAAATGAAAGAAGCAACATTTAAAAAAGTGAAAGTGATTGTGAAACGTAGCACAGTACACAATTAAACACAATGAAATGCAACCTCTGCATTTAGCCTTACACTCCATACAGCCATGGGCGGCTATGCCCAATGCTCAGGGAGCAGTGAAGGGGATGGTACCTTGCACAAGGGACAACCTTCCAATCTACTGGTGGCCTGGTGGATAAGGACTAGGCAATTTGCGTAAAGGTTTGGTTTTGCAGGACTATTTTTCTTAATGCAACAATAATCTAAAAAGCCAGCACTTTGTTAAAATTGAAGCAAAGATTGCCTTTTGACAGTGATACAGTCATGTGTAGGCTCATTTTGCTGTCAGTCAATTCAGTTTTATATTGTAAGCAAACGCTACCTACTGATGCTCCCTTATTTACTGAGGTCTTCTCAGCTTGCAGCTGGCAGCCACCTCAGTCTATCTGGTTCCACAGTGTCACAGGTGATGGAGAAAGAGTACTGAAAACCTAAATACACATCATAATCCTAGTCTTTTTTGTTTATCCATTTGACCACAGTATCTGGACACGTTTTTTTTTCCCTTCTAAAATTCCAGTCCCCTTTTGCTGTTATTAGCCTTCTGGTATTTTTATGTTGATTGAAGACTAGATGAGGCTTATATGAGGATTCAGTTTTAAAATGATAATAGCCCAATCTGCCAGTGTGGATGGCACTGTTTATCTAACAGCTTAGACAGAACACAGAGACTCCTGGTCTTGATCTTGAAGTCCATTATGATTGGCTATAGCTATAGACAGCCTGTTTGTGGAGGTGAGAGGTCAGAGTGGGGAAATCACAGGGTCTGTGGTCATGATCCTGGGTGGCCATTCTGTCTTCTACTAATGTCATACAAACTAACACTTGTCCTTTTAGACCATCTGTGTGTGTGTGTGTGTGTGTGTGTGTGTGTGTACACACACAAAAAGCAAGATAATACTGCAAGCAAAGCACATGCACTTTTGGGCTCACATTTGCTCTCTTTCACATACACTCACTAAGACCTTTCTTCTCTAGAGTGTTCCCGGTTGGCTTATTGCCATGGTCAGCACAGGTCTGTAACAGAAATGATCAATTATACAAGATATATAAAAATAGGTCTATCATTATATGTATGGCTAATAATGACACAATAAAACATGCGTTTTGAGTTGTTTTATAGCCCAGGTAAAAAAAAAAAAAAAAAGAACAAAAAAACGAAATAAAACATACAAATAATACAATGCTTTTTCAAAATGTCATTACAGTAAATATTAGAAATGTTTAAAACAAATGTAAGGTTACTGGTGTTCAGTATTTTATATCTTAACACTTTATTTAGCTAAAAAAGGCCCAAACTATTGGTTTGGAAGGAGACATCGTCTTTACTGCATGGACATTCACTTTGTGTTGGAATTCCGTTTACTAATGTCAGAACTCAGGTTGTTGTCAGAAAACCTTTAATTTGTGGCAGTAACTATAAAAAGACTAATGTCGACCCAACAACAAACACTGGGGTGTTTAGGACTGGCAACAGGTTTGAGGGTAACTAGAGGGTTTGTGTCAGGCAGTGGATGGATGTGTTGTTTTCCTACAGTGAAACATGTTGTTGTTGTTGTTGTTGATCTGGGGTGTTTTGGAGAAGAAAATCTGGAGACTTAATCCAAACTAATGGAAGCTTTAAAAACAAAATTTTCACTCAATTGTTTTTGTTGAGCGTGACGAGGATGGACAGGATTAGAAATGAGTATATTAGAGGGACATTTCAGGTTTTATGTTTGGAGACAAAGTTAGAGAAGCAAGGTTATGTTGGTTTGGACATGTCCAGAGGAGAGATGAGGATGGAGCTGCCAGGCAAGAGGAAAAGAGGAAGATCATGCAGGTGGTTGGCTTGAAGGAGGAAGATGCAGAATACAGGAAGAAATGGAAATGGATGATCCAGTGTGACAACCCCTAAATGGTCTGAAGGAAATTGATTTTCACTTTGTTCTGCAATATTACACAATTCCTGCAGTTTATGTATCACTGGACAAAATTTCATTCCTCAACAGGATAATGATCTCAAGCATTCTTCATAAGTGCGCCAAAATTACTATATCCAGTCCAAAAGAATTACTTCTTGGCCTCCCCAGATCTTTCACACATTGAGTTGGCATGGGATGTGCTAGATTCACAAGTTTGAAATAAGTATATATTTAATATTTTATATATGTATTTTTTTATTTCAACATCTTCTGGCATGTAGCGCCCCTGTGCATTTTTTAATTGAAATCAGCATATGCTATATAAATATATGTTAATAATGAAAATTATTATGCAACTAAATGAAAATCTCACTTGTTTATTTTCATCTGTAAAAGTAAGAGTAATAAACAAACAACTCAAAATTAAAAAATAAACATTTCTGATATTTAAAAAAAATGACCAATATGACCACCCTTCTGTTCAATAACAGTCATAATCCTTCATTAATGGAGTCTGTCACTTTGTTGATCTTTTGATCAACTTCTAGCGCAGCAGCAACCGCAGCCTCCCAGACACTGATCTGAGAGGTGGACTGTTTTCTTTCCCCGTAAATCTCCCATTTAAGAAGGGAACACAAGTTCTCAATAGGGTTTAGTTCAGGTGAGGAAGGAGGCCATGTCATTATTCTTTCATCTTTACGGCCTTTACTGGCCACGCATTGGAGAACTTCCACACATGTGATGGAGCATCGTCCTGCATAAAAAATGAATGGTCTTCTTGAAAGATTAAGACTTTTCCTGAACCACCGCTTTAAGAAAGTGTCTTCAAAAAACTTCTTCTCAAATCTTTGGCAGTTAATTTGCATTTTTGTTTTTTGATTTTTTGATTGTTGCATTTCTCTGAAGGACTTTTGACTTTTCAGAGTCAGTTCTATCTCTTTTGGCCAATTTTGCCTGAGGAGGAAAAGAAGCTAATAATTATGCACGCTTTGATATAGGTTGTTGATCTCCCTAGGCCACACCCTCCCTCATTACACAGACCCCACTGCCCGATCACCTGATTTGCTTAAATCCAATAAGCATTCAAGTGTCTTGGAGTCTGAATATATGCATAAAAATTATTATATGGTCAAAATACTAACTTGGCTAATAAACATCCAAACAGTGTTTTAATAAATACATTTTTGTGAACAGTATTTACAGCAAATAGTTTACCTAAAGTAGACTCTAGGAAAAAAATGTGTTTTTTGGTAAATGTTAGATAGACCTTAATATTCCTCTTGCTTAGCAGTGGTTTTCACTTTACCACTCTGTCATGCAGACCATTCTGCCCAGTGTCTTCTAATAATAGATTTATGAACACTTCACACATCAAATGAGTTGAGAAAGGTCTTGAAATGTTTCATTGACTTTTTTTATGCCCTCTTGGAGTAATTTTGCTAGCTGAACACCCCTTGGCATGTTTACCACCATACCATGCTTTCTCCTTTTGCAGATGATAGCACTTATAGTGGTTCACTGGAGTCCCACTGTGTGACAGATTGCTTTGTAACCCCTTCCTTACGGATATATGTGGTGGTCTATTTGTAGGGTACTTTCCTATGGACCTATGGCTCAAGAGGGCTCCGATTTAAATCCCACTTCTTGTACCACCACTGGGTCCCTGAGCAAGACCCTTAACCCTGAATTGCTCCAGCGGGACTGTCCCTGTAATTAGGACAGGGAAGTCACTCTGGATAAGAGCATGTGCTAAATGCCACAAATGTAAATTATATGTTTCAATGACTTTCATTCTCAGGTCTCTTGGAAGTTCTTTAATCAAGGCATAATGTGCTGTTTATTGAGACCTTTAAGGGAACTTAATCTTACTGGAAATAATTTTGAGTGATATCTATGATGTCTACATTCAATAGGGCTTTTTCACATGGGTGCTATAAATGTTGGTGAATTTCTATGTTTCAGTAAATCTCAAGACCATTTGAAAACTGTTTTGTGTTTACTCAGGGTTTTTTTTTCTTTGTTTTTTGGTTACACCGCATTTGATTTGAAGAACCAATTTAGTGTTACACATAAACAAAAATATAGAAAATTAGAAAGTGCAAAATACTAGTTCTACAGCACTGCATTTACTATGAACAGCAGTTTTTTTTAAAGCAACAGTTAACAAAATCAGTCTTATTGTAAAAAAATCTCAGTTCTGCTCATGGACCAGTAAGATATTCATCATCATCATCATCACTCTCTCTCTCTCTCTCTCTCTCTCTCTCTCTCTCTCTCTCTCTCTCTCTCTCTCTCTCTCTCTCGGGAAGAGCCTGTGTGGCTGAAGCGAATCCGAGCGCATCTTTAATTGAGTTGCAGACCTTTCAGTAAAAACAATTATAGCGCCAAAGTCAATTTCAGCGTCAACAGGAGAGCAATGTTTGCTTCGAGGTCGTGACGGCCTGGAATATACAGATTGCCATTTCCAGTTTTATTGGGCGACCATTCACCATAATAACGGTGTTAATCTGATTTTTTTTTTTTTTTACTTTCCTTTTGCTGTGTTAGAGGTTTGGGCTGAGACCTCATGATTGATTTCCTCAGTTCACCTGTCTATCGCCCCGGGACAAGCGTAATTAGGCGGACAAATAACTAAATAAATTGATAAAGTAAATGAATGACCTGGAGTTAATTTGCCATTTTCGCCTTCATTTGTCTCCTGAAAGAGAAAGTTAGTCTCATCTCCTGCTCCCTGTCTTTCATTGTCTTTGAAGCTACAGGCATAGTCTAAGTGATCAATTCCCTCAAATCTGCCCATGATAATGAAAAACTAAAGGACGAGTTTAAATGAGTAGAGCAGGGTTTGCCTGAGCGGTGCTGCGTTTCATGGGCTGTGAGATTATGAGGAGCAATAAGTAATACACAAATTTAATTCTGTGCCGAGAAAAGGGGTACTTGAGTGTAAAAGGAGAGGTTTCTCGTTGACACCAATGGAGACCCTGGCTAAAACAGCCTGTTTCCAGTGTGCTGTCATGCAGGCCTGTTTCAGAGATGGTCTAGAACAGCGGCTCGCTCTGGCACCCAAAGGCGTCGTCCACCATGTGTGACATTGCTCTTTGACCGTGGCCCACAGACGAGTACAGAGTCACAGGCAAGGAGGCTCCGCGCGCATTAATCAGCAGGATTTTAAAGGGGTGTTTATGAAGGCGGACGCGAGGGAGAACCCGTCTCCGAGGCCGTGCTTTTAATCTGGTGCTCTCTCGGCCTTCGCCCCGATTTCTCATTGATCTGTGTTCCGCCGAGACCCCGAGCGCTCTTTGAATGCCAAGCGCGTCATTAAGCGCCCTTCGATTTTTAAGCGCCTGTAATCCTCCCGCCGTGCGGGGACGGACAGCAACACCACACGCACACTTCCCTTCATCTGCAACGGTTGTGTCACCCGTGGTCACTTCACACTTAGGCTATAATATTTACTGGCAATTACAGCATGTTAATGAAGCATGCACCCTGCACTGCAGAGGATTCTCAGATCTTAAATTTCAGGCCTTTCAGTTTCTTGCTTTTGAGAGACGTCAGAGACCCTAGTCTTTCTGCAGGCCTTCATCACTTCTACAATCAAGTTATGACCAATAACTCTAAGTGAGGTCTACACCCCAGCACTGTACATGTTCACAGTTAAACGTTGAAATTCACAGTTAAATCCTTAGTCATTCATTTTATTGTAAAATCTACACGTTGTCCATAAACATCCATCCAAAAAAACTGTAAAATCTTGTTTTAGGTTGCTGAGAAGTCCAGCGTCACCTCCTCTAGCAGTTAATCGCTTTGACAATTTGACTGTGAATTTCATAGCAGAAAAATGAAAAGCGTCATCAGACCCTTTGTGATCTGAACGTTTGGTTTTACCAAAGGCTTCTAGAGTCTATTCCAGAAAACGAAAGGCAGTGGCATATAGCATGGCATGCACTTCAGTCACCCACTGAAGTGATTATATGAGTTAAGGAGAATGAGGACATCAACACTGAGTTGAATCTGAAATGATACATCACGCACCGCACTGCACACTCTGCCACTGATGACAATCTCCAACTTAGTAAAGATGAGCCATGATATTGAAAAACTGTGCTCACAGGCCTGGAGATGATATGTTTGAGGGGAAGCTGTGGCCTAGTGGTTACATTTGAATGTTTTTATTTGTATCCCAGACCAGTAGGTTGCCCTGAGGTACTCTTGAACAAGGTACCATCCCCATCACTGTGCCATGGGTGCTTTAAATACCTGCCCCCTTCTGTACGGTGTGTATGAGTAAAATTCAGAGTTTGCATTTCATTGTGGTTCACTGTGTGCTGTGCTGTGACAAAGACAACTGGTCACTTTATGTGTAGAAATATACAGCACTCTTTCCACGAAAGGCAGATGACCTCACTAGCTCTAAAGTCCCCAGAAGCCATGGAGCCATTTTGGCCATGGCCATGTGTCAATTTGTCCCCTACTTGCCATTTATTGCTCTGTGATGAATATAGTGCCCTGTGTATGCAATCTGAATTCTCCCCTAAGAAATCAGACAACACTACAAACTGGCTGACACACTGAGTAGGCCACTAACAGTGCTGGGGTGGGGGTGGTAGTGTTGGTGGTCTAGTGGTGGGACACTTGCCTATGGACCAAGAGGTCACAGGCTCAAATCCTACCTCCAGCAATACCACCATTGGGTTCCTGAGTAAGACCTTTAACCCTGAGTTGCTTCAGGGAGACTGTCCAGTAATCAGGAAGTGTGAGTTGCTCTGGATTAGTGTCTGTGTAAATGGATGGGAACTCAGACACAGCGACCATCTCAAACTTTTTCTGCAATTCAATCCAAAATAAAAAGCTCACACGCTCAAGAAAAAACGAAGGCGATCGTTTCAAATGTTTCTGCTTCTACGATGAAACAGGGGTAATGTCCACACCAGCAGATCTTACAGCCATGATGATGTACATGCTAAAACAGGTGCCACTCATTTTGTGATGCTAATGTTAGCTCATACTGTTGACATTTGCTTGTGCTACTGCAGGTCCCGGTGATTCCTAAATGTGTGACTTCCTTCTACACTCTCCCTCACTGATCCCCCATGTAGTGTTTTACACAGGGCGCTGTGTGTGGCGGGTAGTGAAGCAGCGAACGAGCTGCAGAAACAGCTTTGTTGTAAAAGTGTGCTCAGAGAAGGTTCGAGCACTTCCGGTTAGCGCCCGCGGCCTCCAAATATGAGGGAAGGATTAACAGCGCAGTGACATTTAACTTGTTAATATTTTCTATCGCAAGATCAACGATAAGTTGGCCATTATTTTTCTTTAAAAGAAAACCGATAAGACGGAGAGACTTGGCCCAGGGGCCGGACTGCGCTCCTATGCAAAGTGACAACCAATTATGCGGCGTGAGTCCGAGGCGAGCGGCCCGTTTAGCGTAATGACTTTTCAGCGGAGCTCCTGATTGAAATGTAACGCGCCTGGCCGCCGGCGCCGCGCGGGCATCCGATATAACACAGCCTCAAAGACAATCAGGGGCTTGAAGACAAAGCAAAGCGGCCTCCACCGGGTTTATATAGAGAGAGCCCTACCCCATGACGCAAGACTGTATGAAAAACTTCTTAAACCGAGAACCGCTCCCAGCAAACATAAATTAGCATATTCAGGGTAAATATGCAGAGCATTTACGATAATAAGGGTCGGATTATTCAATTCAATGAATGTTAAATAGATGAGGAAATTGTGTGTGCGTTATCAGCAATGGCTTCCATTTATTTTCATCTTCTTCCCAATTGGACTCTTCATATCGTGCCCTCTCTCGCTCGTTCTCTTTCACTCTCTCTCTACCTGGTGGTCGAGGTTAGGTCTAAGCGGCGCATGCGCAGATCTGCTCTGGGTTGTGGGAGATGTGCGCTGCGCCCCGCGGGTTTTCCATTATTTCCCAGCGGAGATAGCGGAGCCCTTTATGCATAAAAGCAAAATAAGCGAATGAATCAAGATCCAGTGAAGATTGCTTCTGTGCGCATGCTTTCTCTCTTTCTTTTCTGTTTTTTTTAAACAGTCTCCCACTCCTTCACTTAGCTGGCGTTGTTTATTTTCTTTATCAGAGTAAAACTTCCCAAGACAGTGTCGAGTTCAATACCTGCATGGTGGGCAGCTTCTGAAAAGAAGGCTCAGCTAGATCAGCTATCGTCTGGGCTCCAGGTACTCCAGACCAGATAAATCATCATGGATCACCTGTATGTGCTGCTAAACACTAACCAGAGCTAAACTAACATACACTGACTTAAAGAGATCTGCTGCTATTGGCTTAAAGTATTTTAATGTACTCCTAATTTCAGACTAATATGGTCTTCGTTTCTACGGGTGGTGGTCTAGTGGTAGGATACTTGACTATGGACCAAGATGTTGCAGGTTTGAATCCCAGCACCACCATGATTGGATTCCTGAGCAAAACCCTTAACCCCAACTTGCTCAAGGAAGACCGTCCCTATTATCAGGAACGGTAAGTCGCTCTGGGTAAGAGCGTCTGCTACATGCTGTAAATGTCTACTAATCACAGACTGTACTGGCCATCGAGTTTAATTATAGGATTTCTTATTACATTTCAGTAAATCCAGTACTTACTTGCTTATTATCCAGGGTCAGCCACAGGAGCACTGGCTTCTCTTCTGAGTCTTGGTTCTTCCCAGGCTTTCTTCCTCCACTTTAGGGAGTTTTGCCCCTTTTGCCCTTAATGTGCTCACCATGGCTTTGGACCTGGATTCCGTGAAGCTGCTGTGCAGTGCCAGATGTTTTTTTAACCTTGACATCTCCTTCCTTGCACTTCAACAACTCATGGAGCAACAGCTACTCAACAAGACTCCTGCTGTGATTCATGCACAGAGTGGAACACACAACAGAGTGATAATGTCCCAAATCTATCACTCTAAAAGGGTGAACTTACAACCTGCACTCCAAAAGAACACTCTTACAACCTGCACTCCAAAGGAGTGATTTTAAAACCTATATTTCTTCTTTTCAGTTTTGTAGGCCTGTGATCATCATAGTCGGGCTAGCACCCTTCCAATGGACTGTGCTGCCCTCTTCTGGACATTGGATTCACTACAAAGATTTAAGAGCGGAGATACAACACGGCAAAATTAAAAACAATGTAAAGCAACCACAGGATTAGGTCATTAAGGATTAGGTCATTAAAAATTAATCACTAAAATGTAAAAAAGAGTAAATCATTAAATCTTTAAGCCTTAGTAAAAAAATAAGTTTCATTTAAATATGTGTATTTATTATATCAGTGTATCATTTTCATAAATATAGCACAGCACAAAACTCACTGCATCCAACATCACAAAGATATTTTAGAGACACTGAAGCATCCAGTATGTTAATTTAGTGCTCATTTTCTGCTCTGTACATTTGATTCAGCTAAGTGGCTGATTTAAAAAGCACTTTTACAGCAGGAAAACAACCAATAATGCAGGATAAAGGGGTTAAGGTTGGGACACTGGATGTTCAGAGCGCCAAAGCTTGATACACTTACTGTCCAACAAAAGAAATCATTTGATAAAATGTGCTAATGCGGTATAGAAAAAAGTTACTGTCCTCCAGTCTGCATGATGTCATCTTCATAATGCTGTTTGGTGGCTTTTCGTGTTTTACTCCCTAACAGATCATTAGGATTTTGAACAAACCTTTAGAACCGAACAGAAAAAATGAGGGGGTTACTTAAATTTACTAACCACCAGAGGGCAGAAAACCCAGTAGAACCTCACCACATTGTTGTAGAGTCTACACTCATCAGTTAGAACATTAACCCACTGGGAGATTACATTGATTATCTACCCATACACACATGTGCAGCAGGGGGCAGATACTGAAAGAGCCCAGAGAGCAGTGACAGGGATGGTACCTTGCTCAAGGGAGCCAACCCTGGGAACCAAACCCACAATCTTCCAATCCTGGGGCCAACTCCCTAACCACTAGCCCACCACCGCCTCTGACAAGGGGCAAAGGGCAGGTGTCTTGGCAGCTGGGAAGGACCTATGAACCAGTGAAAGGTTATTGGGCCCTGATTTCCAAGGTTTTAGGTTAACTCGTCTGGTCTGATCCCATAGAAGAACTACTGTAGCACAAACTGCTGAAATAATTAATGCTGGATATTATAAGATACAGAACATATTGTGCATTGCAGCTTGCTGCTCATGAAACTACTGAGGCAGACCTGTCAGTGTGCCCATGCTGACCCCTGTGCGGCATTGAATATGTCAACAATGTGCATGTGACACTCAGAAAAGAACTATGGAGCAATGGCAGTGGACAACCAGGAAAATGTGTCACTTACCCAAGTTATAGCTGGCATCAGGACACACTATAGGAAGAAGGAAAGTTAGTTGATATAGTATGATGCTCTAGTCAATGTTCTGTTGGGAAACCTTGGGTCCTGACTATCATGTGGATGTTACTGTGACATGTACCACATGCCAACATACTGCCGTCAAAACTTAGTACATCTATTCCTGGTAAAAGCATTCCCAAATGTCAGTGCCTCTTTCAGCAGGAAAATCAGTTTTGCCACACTTCAAAAATAATTCCTAATCTACAAATTCTAATCTCCAGTTCAATTGAGAACCTGTGGGATGTGCTGGACAAAGCAAACTAATCCATGGGGGCCTCGTCTTATAATTTAATGTATCTGATTTCCTTATGACAAATACTACCCCACACCTTCAAAGGCCTTGAGGAGTTCATGCCCCATAGTCAGAGGTGTTTTAGGGGCCTAAGAGGAATCTACCTACCTAATGGTTATGGAGTTGGCCCCAGGACTGGAAGGTCATGGGTTCGAATCCCAGACCAACAGGTTGCCCCGTGGTGCCCTTGAGCAAGGTACCGTCCCCATCACTGCTCCTCGGGCACTTTCAAAAGGTCCCCCCTGCTGCACGTGTGTATGGGTTAAACGTAGAGGCGGCATTTCTTTGTGGTTCACTGTGTGTTGTGCTATTTTTCACAATGATAAGCTATTACTTTAACTTCACTTGAAAAAGTAGTTTTAATATTGTTTCTGAATAATATATAATTCAGGAAATATTCACAGTTATTTATAACTATAACAAATTAATAAGAAATACTTTTTGAAGTAAGGCAGATGCAAAATAAAGATGCAAATGTTTAGTATATCACATGGCCTGTTGCTTGCAGCACTGCAGCTTTATTTTAAATGAAAAGAAATCCACACAGTTTTAAATGATTTATTCAAATGCCAATTTTATGTCTTTCTTCAGGGAACCCTATGACTGCCAGCCTGTGCCAATATTTCATTCATTTATTTGTTAGACATCTTTAAGCCACTGACAGTTGGGAACTGAACAAGTCCAGCTGGGCCCTCAGCCTAAGCGATGCCCTCACCACATGGGCCATTTTCAAGCACTCAACTGCTTTTTAATAAGTTTTACATTTCTTCCTCAAACTTTCTTAAACTATAGGAGACTTGTTGTTAATTTAAATATCTTTAGAAGCAAAGCACAAACACTCAAACACCCACTCACTCCCATGCTCATTCAATCTCTCTCTCTTACCACTCATTCACACCCTCACTCACTTACTCTCTAATGCTCTCACTCACTGTCTCAGTAACAGACTCACTCACTCACTCACTCACTCATTTACTTACACACTATCTCCCTGAATCACTAATTTATTTATACACACATACTCTCACTCACTCACTCACTCACTCACTCATTCACTCACTGACTGTCACTGTAAATCTTTGAACAAAGGATATTAGAAGCTGAAGGTTTAATGCTTAGGAAGAGCAGTTTTTCACATCAGTGACACTGTGTGTTCATCAAAAAAAATTTCCCCACTGGAGTCATGCAGGCCTGACCCAGAAAGTTAACTGGCTGTAGTATATTCCTTTTATTTGCTTCTGCTTCAAGGAACTTCAGAGTGTGATTTCGACTGACACTGGAAGCTCTTAAAATAAGTCTGAGAGAGAAGATGATAAAGAAAAAGAGATGGTACAGGATGAATAAAAGCACATCCCTCAAGTAAAATCTTTACTTTCCCTTTGCTGGAAAATGTGAAAATACTCCAGGAGGAACATTAACCCTGTATGCCAGCCTAATGAGCGTGCAGATTAAGACCTGAAACACCATAATCGAGAGACAGAGTGTGTGAGTGCGTGTGTTTGCTGTGTATTTGTGTGTGTGTGTGTGTGTGTGTGTGTGTGTGTGTGTGTGTGTGTGTGGTTGGGGTAGCATTTCACAGATTGACACAGACATTTGTTGTGCAATGTACATTATTCTATACACTGATTTTACTTACACTGTCATCTTTTCTTATGAATTTTAAAAAGTTAGGAATAAATTTCAATTCAGAAAAGAGAAGCTCAGCAACACGTCTGAACGAGAAAAAATAATGTTATGATGGCACTACTGGGTAATAGCAAACAACATTCAGTTACTGTAAAGAAAAAATAAGATAGAAGATATTTAAGCAACAGGAAACGAGAGTGAGTTTTTTACCACAAATAACACCATAGCTGTGATTCGTTTGCAGAATCAAGTCAAAGACAACTGTACAAAGTGAAAGTGACTACATGCCATTGTGAATGCATACAACAGTGAATCGCAACAAAACTGATTCTCTGCATCTTACCCATCGCACTGTGCCCAAGGAGCAGTGCTGGAGATGGTACCTTGCTCAGTGATCCCTCACAGGCAACCTTCTGGTATGGGACACAAAGCCCAGTTTATGGGGTCTCTAAACCACCACTGCCCCAACACTATAACCCCAGGGCTTGTCTGGGTAAGGAACCTGAGACTTCTCACACCCAAAGCAAGGCTCATATTCCAGGACCAATGGACCTTTTCATAATACAAATGCTTTTATACTCCATTACAGCAAACTAATTAGTTACTGGAGATTAACTGCCAATCACAGCACTCAAACTGTGCCTATTGTATAAAAATATTTTCAGTAATAGCTAGTGATACTGGCATTTTATCAAATCATTAAAATGTAAAATTACATTTCAAACTGTTTTACTGTATGAGCAAAAATGTGCAGAAAATTAGAACCCACTGTTGGACAAAACCCTTAAAATGACTGAAGTAAATAAATCAATTTTGTTTCATAATAGGACTTGACTGCAGAAAACCTTTGCTTGAAAGTTCTAATATAAATATATTTAAGAAAAAGGCAATTAAATGGCAAAGGCATTTTAAAGTAAGTTCGTTAGTACTTTAAAGTAAGTAACTTATTTTAAAATCTTTTTAAAACTGATAATATGCCTGATGAGATAACAATTCTCGAAAGGTTTTAAGGATCTAAAGTTTTGCTGCACATCATATGGAACTGTATGCCCCTTAGTCCTACAGACAAGCCTTTCAGCTAAATCTAGTGTGTTTGAAAGACTGTATAGAGCTGTGAGGGACAGTAATGTAAACGCACTTTTAGCTCAGCAGCATGGGCTAATGGAAGACATACAGTTCCCTGCACATTACTGCTGAACGAGTGAGCTCCAACATTACACTTACCTGTGGGCAAAATCTGGGTTTTTTCTTATTTATATAAAGTAACAAGGAGTTACTCAGACCAAATTTGGATACAATACATGCAGTAGATTTGAGTTTAAGGGCCATCAAATAATACAAGACAGTAATATGGGACTAGGATGTCATTGGTCCAAGAAAGACCATTTCTATTTTTAATATTTAATTTTTAATAACTTTTTAATAAACTAATTGAATTTGTTCGTGAGTGCTGCCCGTTTCTGCTATTTCGCTTTTTAGGAAGAAGTAGCTGAAATTGGGATTAGTTAATGATCAGGGCCATAATTAAAGTATATATGGGTGGGGGGGCTCACAATGTTCACCTGGTATCTTCCAACATGAATAGAAATATGTTGCTGTGAGTAGATTTGGTCCCTCCTCAGAAGTGGTTAGATACTTTTCCGCATGATGGGAAGGTTGTGGGTCTGCGTCCCAGACCAGAAGATTACCCTGAGGCACAATTCTGAGGATGTTACAGTCCCCAAAACTGCTCCACAGACGATTTAACTTGGCTGCCCACTCCTTTCATTTGCATTCTGTTTTTGTGCATTCTGAGTATTCTGATACTTTCATAATGACAAACTGTCACATATAATACAATAAAATGCTCTGTATACAGAATCCACTGGCAGTGATATGATTGAGGCAGTAAATTCAGCCCACTGTCTATCTGCCACTTGTGTGCTGCTGCCCCGCAGCCACAAAAGGCGCACATGACGCGCCCGTTTGACGACACTGATCGACCTTAAAACACCCTTCAGCGCTGAAAGACGAACTTCAGCACCATCCGGGTTGTGGACAGCTCCACTCACCGCGCCCCTCCGATGGCGCTTTAAGCAGACCACAGGTTTTTACTCCTGTTTTACCCTCATCATCCTCCCTCCGCCCTGCTGCCACGCGCGCTCATGGAGACGTCCAACTCCTCGTTCGTGGCTTTCGACGGAGGAGTCCAGCAGCTGCACGACGAGGACACGGCGCTCATCCTGCCCTTCGTCCTCGGCGCCATCTGCGCGGTGGGGATCGGCGGGAACGCGGTGCTGCTGGCCGTGCTGGCGCACAACGTGAGGGCGACGGGCGCCTCGGACACGGGGGCGCTGCTCGCCAACCTGAGCGCCGCGGATCTGTTGTTGCTGCTGCTGTGCGCTCCGATGCGCGCGCTCACCTACCGCAATCGCGCGTGGACCCTCGGGCCCGTGGCGTGCCGAACGACTGAGTGGCTCCAGCACGGCTGTCTGGCGGCCAAGGCCTTCACGCTGGCGCTCCTGGGCCGCGCGCGCCACGACCTGCACAGCCGCGCGACGGCGAACGACGCGCAACTGCGGCTCAAGCGCACCGTGGCGACCGCCGGTGCCGTGTGGACGACGGCGCTCGCCTTCCCCGCCGCGGACATCGTGTTCTCCAACCTGCACGTGCGGGGCAACGTCAGCTTGTGTGTGTCCGAGCTGCCCCCGCACTCCTCTGCCGTGCTGCACGTTTACGGCAAGATCCTGCCGCTCGCCGCTTACGCTCTTCCCGTCGTCCTCGCCGCCGTGTGCCACTTGCGCGCCATTTTTAGAAGCATCCCAAGAGCGCGCGAGGCCAGTGCCGCGCGGCGGGGGGAGATCGCCCTCGCCTTGCTAAGCGTCACGGCGGCCAACGCGCTCGCGCTGCTGCCCGAGTGGGGCACGTGGGCGTGGGCGCGGCACGCTGGGCACCAGGGATGCGGGCCGCCCGCCGCGCTGCTGGTGCTCGCGCAGGTTTGCACGTACCTGGCCAGCGCCTTCTCGCCTGCCATCCTCCTGAGCACGCTCGTGCCGCTCCGGGAGAGCCTGACGCGCGCGTGCGTCCGCGTGGCGGGTCACCGCGCGATCGCCAACGCCAAGGCGCAACGCGGGAGCAGCGCGAGCGAAGGACACGCCGACGCTTTCGGCCGGACTCTGCCCGACCTCGAACACTTCTGGAGCGGACGGCAAAACCCCACGGTGCCGGACAACACCGACCCGTTTCCATGGGAACGGCTGGAGCAGGGCCATGCTCAACTTTGAGTATTCAGCTTAGATTTGGCCATGAATTATAAGTTCCACACGATTTGGACATCCGTTTATAGGGTCTATCTACTTTATAGGTCCATGCTTTAGAGGTAGCGATCCAGTCCATCTGCTGAACACAAAAAGCCTTCATCACGGGTCAGATTCGGAACTCATATCAGATTATGTCCATTCTCAGCAAAAAGCGCTCATTTAATACTCAGAGTGTTGACACTGACATCATGTTAGGGTCTGAGTCTGAGAGAATCACAACCAGTGGTTCCGTGATCACTATCTGACCACTGATGTGGGTCTGCACATCATGAGCTAACTGCACCAGCAAGGCAGACCCAGCAAAGCAGAGGTTTCTGAAAACCTGGTGAATAGAAGTTGGAGTTTACCTTGAGTAGCCAAGCATTGCAGACAAATGTCCTTTATTGCTGATACAGCCAAATTCTTCTGAAGGTGCAGGAGATGAACTTGGTGATATTAATATGTGAAAATGTGTAAAGCAGAGCATACTTGTTCTAAAATGTGAAAAATCTCTTAGTGTCTCATTCTCCCTTTGTTTCCTGACTTCTTCACTACCACACCAAGAACAGTACAATATTAAAGGTTATGTGATTTCTTTGCAGTTAAACTGTTAATACACTGGAAAAGAGGAATGTCATTGATTATATATATGGGTATTATATATATGGGTATCTCCATTCACCAGTACTTAAAAGCATGCATTTTCATATCCTGCCTTGTCACGGAAGCAAAAAGTACGCTTTTAGCATCAGTGGTGTTGCCAGTTCATAGAATTAAGTCCTTTTTCGGTGTGATAAATCTGGTAGACTTCATCTGTGTGTTTAATATACAATGATTGCGATTGTGATTTGTAGACAATAAAAATGACATACTTACAAATTCTGTTTATTCTTATTCTGCACCGAAATATGGCCCAGATTTGTTGTAAATGATCATTATATTAAGCTTTCACTCTGCTTTTCACGTGGAAAGTAGAATGGATGGCTGAGAATAACAGTCTCTCCCCTGAGGGACACTATACAGAACCATTCTCTCCCAAAGGCCAGAGTCTCCCAGAGTCTGTTAAGAGGAGATGGTATTGTTGGAGAGTAGATGAGAACCCTTGGCTGAATTTTAAAAGGGTTTCACTTTATAGGTCACTTTTCTTTCTAGTCAAAAGCTCTCTGATGGGTTATCAAAAAAAACAAAAAAACTACTCTGACCTTTTAGCCCAGAAGAAAGAAAAAGAGGAATATGATATAATGAACAATACAGTCTAAAATTAAAGTATAGAAGATGAGAATACTGTCAGTTGGTAAATTCATGGAAGAAAAAAAATTGTATTCTTCTTTTCATTCTGTTTTTAATGTGGAAATATCCATAAACTCTTGTAAATTTTCTCCAACCATTTAAAATATGTCTTTGTTTGAAGTACAACATAAAATCAAACATTCACATTTACAGTCAAACAACACTGGCATGGGTCTTTGTGAAGAACTCAGGAGCTTTTAACATGTCATTGTTATAAAATGTTACATTTCTTAGTTCCAAATTTCTGGCATGCTAAAACTGCACTGGTCAACTGTATAGTGTTTTTATTGGAAACACAGAAGTAAACATCTAGAGGAAGCAACAGTACAGCCATGAGACCATGCAATGATCAGGTAGATGCTTTCAAACTGAGTGAAAACATCTCTTCTGAAGCAGTGAACTGTGCTTCATTATCAGTCTGATAATTATGTTTGATGGATATCTGAAAAATGTTCTGTCTGAATGCACAGTGCCAACTATAATGTTATGTAGAGAAGTAATGATCTGTTTTTTTTTTGTTTTTTTTTTGTTTTGCTTAAGTTGTATTCCTTATTTCCAGAGAAAATAAATGTTAATGCTACAGCATCAAGTTGTATTGAGCCTATTAAGAACTGTGTGCTTCAGCACTTGTGTTAATTTTCCAGGAAGGCCCTCTTCTGTTACAGCATGACAACAAATCCAGTATGCAAAGTTTGCTGAGTGTGATGAGGAAGATCTTGATTGGCTATACAGACCTCTGACCTCAACATCAAACAGGGCAGCAGTGGCCTATTGGGGGGCAGTGGTGGTCTAGTGTTTAGGGACTAGTCCCTAGGATCTGAAGGTTGTAGGCTTGAATCCCAGACAAGTAGGTTGCCCTGAGGTACCCTTGAGCAAGGTACTGTCCCCATCACTGCTCATTGGGTACTGGACCTAGCTGCTCCCTGCTGCACATGTGTGTTCGGCTGATATGCAGATAATGCATTTTTCTGTGGTTCACTGTGTCCTGTGCTGTGTTTCACAATGACAAATAGTCCCTTTCACTTCACTTCACTTCACATCTCTGAAATAAAACTGGTTCTAACTCTGTCTTAATGCCACATTGAATTAATGCCCAATGTTTTGAAATGACTGCGATGGGCTGGCGACCTGTCTAGGGTGTGTCCCCCGTCCTTCGCCCTATGTGAGCTGGGTTGGACTCCAGCACTCCCCTGCGACCCCGCTTGGGACAAGCGTCAGAAAATGACTGACTGACTGTTTTGAAATGAAATTTTCTACAGCTTCATTGGATGTGATGTTTTGACGTCCACATACTTTTGGCTATCGACAGAAGCATAAACACGCTCACCCCTGCCCACTCTGCAGCACATTAATTGATAATGGTTTAATTTTCAGTTGTAACAGGTACGTGATATAAACAGGAAGATCCTGACCCTGAACACATGCTATCTGAGTGTAACACATTGTTACACACTGCCTGATAACATATTAACACAAGTTTCATTTCTCTCTTTCCTTTTTTTTCTTTCTCTCTCTCTCTCTCTCACACACACACACACACACACACACAGTATTACTATATTATGGTTGATAGATGAAAAACCTTTAAATCTTTCTACTCTTTTTGTCCTTTCAATAAATGTTGAATTTGATCAAATTTAGGAGGATAAGCAAAATGTCCATAGCCCTGTATTACTGTCATTTAGTCCCCACAGTGAGATAAATACATAGAGGCACATATACACAAGTGTTGCCTGAAAAGCTAGCTGTGGCTTTAGGGAGATTACCTATTTCCTATTATATTGTTCATGAGCAAGTACAGAGAAAGCTAATGCCATTTAATACCCACTCTCTATTTGTCTTTATGCTCTACCCTTCTCCTCCTTCTCTGCACTACTGTAAAAGGCACACAGGGTCAAGAAACGCAAATCAGTGAACCTTGTCTGATATCTATGTCAAACAGCCTCTGGCACATCACATGGCATGAATACACTGAATTTCAAGGTTTTTTTTTAACCTGGTTCTTTACTGATGGCAGGCTGGTTATACAAGATTCTGTGTGCAACACATCAAAAAAATAAAAATGCACGTGAGAACACCACAAATAAAATTCTTTTTAGGCATGAGAGGAATTATAATTAGAGGGGGATTAGAGGTGGATATAAACTGGGCTCTTTGCCTCTCTGTTGTAGTGAGACATTTTACACTTGGTTTGGTGAAAACCATTACCTGAAGAGCCATAAATGAAAAGGATTCAGAGCCAAGCAGAGGAATATGGTCAATTGATAACTGAAAATGATAAATAGGATTAGCTCACACTTACTATTGAATTTAGGCTCATTTCTATGTTAAATACACACCAAAAAATGTATTTGTAAAATGTGTAATTTTACCATTTAAAGATACTATGCATAACATCCACAGTTTTTATGAGTAAGTGCCAGTCTTGCAAACAGTACAATTGTGAAATATAAAAACCTATACGTTGGAATCTAGCAGTACAATTATAAGTGAGCATCATCCCTTTCCCTCTTCTCTAGAATCTTCCACAGGAGGTACTGGGTGCGCTGCTCTTCACGGCTTGGATAAAAGGAGGCGCAGACTTTGCGTCGGAGGCGGCAGGCATACACTTCCCCCAACAGCATCAAGAACCCAAGGGCAAAGAAGACACAGATGGAGGTCAGTGTGGAGCTTTCAGGGACAGACAGCAATGGAACACACCCATGAGGCAGCATAGATATAGTGTATGGATAACTTCTTTCCATTCCTCCAAGATGGCTGTTAAACATACCAATGTAGGTGCTGGTTATCTGAAAAACAAACAAACAAAAAAAGATAGCAAATGAAAACAATGTTACTGGGGAATTGTAAACACTGTTTGAGGTTATAAAACAGTTTCTAAAAATGAATGATCAACATTTATGAATACAGAAAAGGCACTTTTTGACAATTATGTAAAGCAACATTTCTTAATCTAGCTCATTAGCTCAATATGAAGCCCCTGAATCAGGTATAGTGGGACGGGGAAATTTTGAAAAAATGCAGTGCAGTGGGAGGCCTGGGGTAGGATTGCGTATAAAAGTCTTCAATAATGAGGTGTATGAGTCTGACAAACTGTTAAAACAGGCTACTGTACAAGTACTGTTTGCTCTTCAAGGTACAAAGTAAAAGCACCCTCACATCCACAGACCCTGACATTCAGTTGGACTACTTATTGAGTAAATGCACACTACATTTATTTTATTCTTTTAAAATTGAGGATTATTTTAGTGGATGCAAAACTACATAATACATTTTGCTCTCAGCTGAAACACAGTCACTAGATTTCCTGAGGTAAGTGAATATAGTTAATAAAATTGTACTCACTGTTATGCTAACATGCAGATTACCACGGATCGCTGGGATGTCTGAGGCCCATTCCAGAAGCGACTGCAATGACCAGAAGACAAAATGGTCCAGGCCAATCATGATCCCACATACAAAGGCATAGACAAGCAGGGAGAATAACCCCCAGAGGCTACGCTTCAGCTCTCGGGCACTCATCCACACCCCAGAGGTCTTCACCAGCTTCTTCTGGTAGCTCTTAGGAAGTGTGGCATTACTGCTTGCATTTTGTAGAGCTTCCATTAGCTGGTGTGAGTGGTACACATTATCATGTTTAATGAGTGTCAGGTAGCTGTTCACATAAGTCACTGAACTGCTGATCAATAAAAGCACAAAGAGTCCAGCGATTGCCTTCTTGAGAACATGGGAAATCTGTTTCATAGTGCTGTGTAGCTGGGACAGCTCTGTTCTAATCTTTTCAGACGCTTGAAAGAGCTCCCTTTTTATGTTGTTCACATCAACACTATTGTCCAGATGCATTGAATACTCAGTGCTTTTGAAAGAAGGCAGATCCTTCAGGGTGTTCATGGTGTCATTTAGAGCTGCCTTAGGCACTTTGCAGGACTCCACTATGCTCTGGGAGATGTTGCCCGTGCTGCATTTCAGCATGTGAAGGCTGCAGGCCATGTTGTGGGTGATGTTGGGCATACAAGAGGTGATGACATAAAGCAGCACGGTAGACAAGATGATCTTACGGCCCTGCTTGGTGCACATCGAAGGCACAGTCACTGTGATTACACAGCGCACAGGGTGCATCAAAATGAGCAGTGCCAGCATCACGAGCGCACCCCCACCAGATACAAGGCCAGCCACAAAGTTGTCGTAGTCCAAGCTGAACACCATCCAAACAAATAAAAGTGTTGAGATGGTTGAGGAGACAAGGAAACAGAGAAGAACGAAAGTGAGCATCTCATAAGTGTCTGAAGGACAGGGCTTGGAATAAACACTCCATGCAAAGGCCATTCTGAGAGCTAGATGCTGTTTTGATGTCCATCTGAAAAAGGAATATCAAATTAATGAGTTAATTTTTTTAAAAAGCACAATAAACAAACCTAAAAGTAAAAAACCTTCACCATTAATTAGGCATGAGTTTATTAAAGCTTTAAAGTAAAAAGAGTCAAACCGAAATGCTGTTTGCTACTAACCTATTCCCGAGCTAAGCTATTTTAACATAATCAAAATAAGTAATTTATTGACCACTTACAATGCCTCTCTGAGTTGGTTCAGGTGCCCTGATTGTGCATCCATTTGCTTTTTCTGTTAAGGCTTGCACAGAAGAGAAAACAAAAATATGTAGAAAGCATATAGTCCAGAAAAGATGGAAAAACAATTAGAAATTAGTGTTCTAATAATTAAGTCTTGTTATTTAACTTGATAACTCTCCTCTCAAGATCTCTTTCATCATTAATAGTGAAAATCCATTACCAAATTCCTTACCTTAGATTTAGACCCTGTAATAATAATAATAATAGAAGAAAGCATACATTAGCAATACAGCATGCAACCTGCAGCAAAGATGAGTACAAATGTCTAGTGACTGTAGTAACTGTAGCTTTTTATGCATCTCTGACACCAACACCCACTTCCTCATTTATTATCAATTGTGTGTGTCTCTCTCTCTCTCTCTCTCTCACTCACACACACACACACACACACACACACACACACACACATATACACACACCTATAAATACTCACATACAATAGATTTGTTCTCCTCCCCATCATGATGAAAGAAAAAGATGATGTTGGTGTTGATACCAACTGATACCAATAGAAAAACCTTGGCTGGTACAGGACAATCATATGCAATACAGGTTGAGTGTAGTAGGATTTTGGGGCTGCATTAAGAACTACATCCTTGAAGGATATTGTTAAATAAATGCCACAAAATTAGTTACAGGTCCAGCTGAGACATGCAGATTGACCATCAGCACTCCAGCCAGTTAACACTGACATCTACTGGCTTTCAAATGGAAAAACAGCTGACGTTTCACAAGTCATGGAAATCAAATCAAGTCTCCTTTAAAAGAAGTAGAGAAATGTCTGTTTTATAATACATTCATAAAACACATGTTGGGATAAAGGCTTTATTCAAAGATGTGCCACGGAGTTTCACTTTGTGCAGATGGTTTGGTACACTTTTGTCAAGAGCAAAACCATAGATGTTAGTATTCCTTGACAGGAATCGCCAACTCTAGTCCTGGAGAGCTGATGTTCCTGCACAGTTTGGTAGTTACCTCCTTAAACACAGTCACTAAACATGTTAGATGAGCTGAATCAGGTGAATATGATCCGGGAAATCACCAAAGCTTGCTTTTAGAAGCTTTATTTCCAGGATATTACACACCCATATATATATATATATATATATATATATATATATATATATATATATATATATATATATATATATATATATATATATATATGTATATGCCTATATATATACAGTACTGTGTTTTAGGCAGATGTGAAAAAATGCTGTAAACAAAGAATGCTTTCAGAAATATAAATAATGATTTTATTTTGATCAATTTACAAAATGCAAAGTGAGCGAACAAAAGAAAAATCTAAATCAAATCAATATTTGGTGTTACTACCTTTTGCCTTCAAACCAGCATCAGTTCTTCTAGGTACACTCGCTCAAAGTCAGGGATTTTGTAGGATTATAGTCGGTGTATGATCAACCAGTTTTACCAAACAGGTGCTGATGATCATCAAAGTTTTAGAACACCCCAGTTCAACACCCCAAGTCCAATCAATAGCTTAAAATGTTACAAAGGTAAGGTTACCCCAAACTGGAAAATAATGTACATTTTAGAATTATACACAGAAGGCCTTTTTCAGGGAACGAGAAAAGGGTTAACAACTTCAGGCTGTTCTGCAGCAATGAAGGTTGATGAAGATCTGAAAGTTGGTGCTACAGCTTCCCACAGGTATCCTAACTTCTCCTGAATACTTTCATCCCCCTCCGTCTGCATTAAAGTGATGCTGGAGCTCACTGGGGTACCAAACTCTCGCGAGAACTGTTTGAACAGCGCTGTCCTGCAGAAAGCGCTGTGTGAAGAACTTTCTGGAGAATATTTTATTTAGATAGTTTATTACAAACTTTTGACTGTTTGGTGACTCGTTAGAAGAAAATATATCCGATCGTCTCGACAGCGAAAGGCTGTCTCGTGTTTACGCCCTTGTGCGACCTCCAACCTGCACGAGCCCTAAAGGGGCGGGGCGAGGGGTTCTCAGTGCGCAGCTGCGGAACACAGAGCGATACAGCGCAGAGAGAGAGAGAGAGAGAGAGAGAGAGAGAGAAGGTAGCCTGATTCTGCTCAGATGTGAAGGTATGTCCACACCTGTCTTTCCAGTCCAGTCTTTTTCACGGCGCGTTGCTTGCTCGCGTGTTTATTTCTCTGGTGTCTCGGCTGAATAGTAGCAGTGTAAGAGAAATCACCGCGCCTGTCATTAACGTGTCTTTTGGGCTATGTGTGCTTTAGTTAATGAGTTCACTGGCTGCGCTGTAAAGCTTTAATCTCGCGTTTTTAAGGCAGGAGTCGGGGATGGTCGGCTCCAGGTGATCTAACTTTTCCGCACGCATAACAATGTCGCGCCCTTTTGATCGCTGCGCATGCGTAGAACAAATACAGTTTTACTTGAAATTGGAGCCTGGCCTGCTATAGTTAGTAGATTTCATCCAGGTAGTTGAAGGAGATTTTCAATGACCTTTCTAAGGGGTCAAACCCACCAGAGCTGGGTAACACACCTCACCTGCATCTCACCTGATAAATACCAGGTAAAGTGACAGTGTTTGAGGCAACTAGCAAACTGTGGCAAACAGGATCTCCAGGACTGCAGTTGGCCAAAACTAGAAGGAGGGATTTTATCCTTGCTGACCTTGGTTAGTTGCTCAAACTCCAGAGATCTTTCATCTAAGCTGTCTGAGAAGTGGTTAAAGTGTGGAGAGAGTCTCCACTTTGGCCTGAGCCAGACGAGATCGGCATTTCCACTCTGACTGGTTTTCAGAGAAAGTGAAGGTGCAGGCAGGTCTTACGAGTACACAGAGACTTTGCTCCTTGGTGTCTTAACCTCTAAGAGTGATCTCTTTAAAGTGCTCTTTCTGTACTTTGCTGTGTGTGTGGGTGTGTGTATAATGAGTTAGTGTGAAAGTGACTGGGTTTGAAGGGCAGTGCAGTCATACAGCCTGTCAGGTGGGCAAAAAGCTGTTCTGTCTGACTGATGGTCGTAGCAGATTAAACGAGCTGAGCTGTTTGAGTGTAAACTGGTGGGGGTTTCACTTCTCAGCTGTTCCTGCCATACTCTTTGATTAAAGCTAGATTTGGTTTGTGGCTTCTCAGAATCATTGTTAGTACTGCTCATGCACATGAACGCACACTCGCGCCCCGGTGTTGGTGTCATTCTGCAGTGTTTGTAGCAAGATGGGTGTTCTTCAGAAAACCGATTTATTGATAAATGGACTTACGTTGGTTTTACGCTGTCTAGGCCAACTGGAATATATGTTGCAAAATCAGTAAATGTACAGATTGAACTAATCTTTGGTGTTGTATGTTATAATTTAACCACACAGAGAGGTTAAAAATAAGAATGTAACACTAAAAAACACTGCTTTCCAGAGCAGAGTCTGAGGTTCATTAATTGGTAACAAGCTGAGCAATGTCAAGGGCCTTGTAGCTCTGATTTGGCCTGGATATACTGACTCTTCTACATACTCAAGGTCATATCATTTTCCCGTGTTTTAGATATACATGTGAGTGTAATTTCAAACTGAATGGTTTGAAATAGGATCGTTTGGAAAATGTTTAGAAAATCAGCAAAAATCTACTATAAAATGGATTTCAACTATTTTATGTTAAGAAACTTTTTAAAGTGAAAGTGAAAGTGACAACCCTTGTCATTGCGAGGTCACAGCACAGTGAAATCGGACCTCTGTATTTAACCCATGCAAACATCGTGCAAACATCATGCAGCAGTGGGCAGCTATTGAAAGCACCCAGGGAGCAGTGACGGGGACGGTACCTTGCTCAAGGGTACCTCAGGGCAACTTACTGGTGAGGGAATCGAACCCACAATCTTCCGTTGCGGGGGCAACGCCCTAACCACTAGACCACCACTGCCCTGCAGTTTAAGGGAAATTTAAGGGAAGTCAATAAGTTACTTATTATTACTTTTATTGGAAGCTTATTAAACCTCTTGCATTAATGGGCAGTTCTTATTTAGCTGAATTTTGAGGAGACTTGTGATGCAACCAGTTTTCAATTTTTTCGCTGCTGAAGTGTTCATTTTACTTTCCAGTCAAAGAGAAACTGTAGAATTGACCAAGGTCTCCAGTTAGTTCCATTTTCAGTTTCTAATAGAAGAATTTACCCAATAAATCAGAAGAGGCAGTTATTCCAGTGAATATGGGATTCTGTTACACTACACCACCAAGCTGCTCTCATACAGTACTATTGCAGCTGCCATTTATAGACATTTTATTACACAGACACGTATGTGCATTCTCTTCTGCTTTTCTTTTCAGTGGGGACTTGGAGCAAACAATCGTGAACACTTCTGACAAATCAAAGGTACCAATATTTACTTTACTGCAAGTCACTGAAAATATATATACATCATTTCTTCAGCTTCAGCACAAATGTTTTCTCTCCCTCTTTTCCTCTGCGTTAGCGTGAAGATGACATATGCAAGTGACAAGCTGTATAATGAGTTCATAAAGAAGATGATGAGTCATTTGGCTACGGTAGTCAAAGTCAGAGAAATTGTACCTCACTTGCCGTGCCTCACACTTACTGATCGGGTAAAAGTTTTTTTGTTTTTTTTTGCAGCATGTTGCACTGTACCACAGTAAATATTTTCAATAGGAAGTGTATATTATTTTATACGTACACCACTGAGCAGTGTAATGTTGTGCCATTATTCTACTTAAACTTACAGGAGGAGATCGAGGCTAAGAGAGAAACTGTTGGAAACTACAATGCAATGATAATGCTGCTGGATTGCCTGCGCAGGCGAGAGAACTGGCCTGAGGAGTTTATAAGTGCGCTGCGGGCTTGTGAGCACTTCAGTCTGGCTAATAATATCAGCGATATTTACGACACAATAAGAGGAATCAACCGTAAGACATGTTTTAACATGATTTCAATTATGTTTAGCTCAAGAAGGCATTGTATAATATATACACTGTGAGCACAATTACTAGGCACGTGAGTATTATGAGTATTCATTTTAATGCAGAACGAATACAGAGCTATCAGTCCATCCAAAATGTTAAAAACCCTGAAACCTGAATGTTTTACAAAGGAAACGTGAGTGTGAACATTCTCAGGGAAAACGTGTGTACAATTATTAGGCAGCTATTGGTGTGCAGAATTATTACACAATTAAATTAACATTTTCCCATCTCACTTGTTTATTTACGTTTGTTAAAGTGAGAATAATAAACAACTCAAAATGTACAAATAAACATTTCTGACATTTTGACCCAAAAAAAAAAATAATAATAATTGACCAATATAGGCACCTATTGGACTGTTATTCTTTTCAATAACAGTCATAATCCTTCCACTCATGGAGTCTGTCACTTTGTGATCTGTGAGCATCTTTTTGTGAAGCAGCAACCACAGCCTCCCAGACACTGATCAGAGAGGTGGACTGTTAAACTGTAAATCTCCCCTTTAAGAAGTTCCACAAGTTCTCAATAGGGTTTATGTTAGGTGAGGAAGGGGTCCTTATTCTTTCATCTTAAAGCCCTTTAATGGTGAAACATGTAGAGGAGAACTTCCATGCATGCGATGGAGCATTGTTCTGCAAAAAAATCATGGTCTTCTTGAAAGATGCAGACTTTTTTCTGAACCACTGCTTGAAGAAAGTGTCTTCTAAAAACTGCCAGTAGGTTTGGGAGTCCATCTTCAATCTGAAAAGGTCCAGCTGGCTCATCT
The DNA here is from genome assembly GCA_017165825.1 of Hepsetus odoe. Lineage (NCBI taxonomy): Eukaryota > Metazoa > Chordata > Actinopteri > Characiformes > Hepsetidae > Hepsetus > Hepsetus odoe. The sequence goes on from CM029367.1 coordinate 15,974,456, forward strand.
TTAATAATACCTGTCTATACCAGTACCCCACCTCCACCTTGCTGGCATCTAAGTGGAGCTCTGTGTCTGTTACTGATCCAGCCACGGGCCCATCCATCTGGTCTGTCAAGAGTAACTCCTCTCATCAGACCACAAAACCACTGAAAGATCTGTCTTGAGATATTTCTTTGCCCAGTTCAGTCTCTTTTTTTTTTGGCCTATTTTGCAGAGGAAAAGAAGTTGCCTATAATTATGCAATTATGCAGGGTGTTGATCTTCTCAGGCTACACCCCCACCCCCCTCCCCCCTTATTACACAAATACACATCACCTGATCTGCTTAATTCCAAATAGCATTCAAGTTTACAGCTACGAGTTGGAATATATTCATAAAAATGATTATGGTTAAAAAAAAAAACTCACTTGCGGTTAGGGTGTCGGCCACATGATCAGAGGATCGGGGGTTCGAACCCCTTCCCAATAGGTTGCCCTGAGGTACCCTTGAGCAAGGTGCCGTCCCTGTCCCGCTCCTCCCTGCGATGGGCTGGCGACCTGTCCAGGGTGCGTCCCCCGTCCTCACCCTGTGTGCGCTGGGTTGGACACCAGCACTCCCCCGCGACCCCGTATGGGACAAGCGGCAGAAAATGGATGGAAAAACTCACTTGCCTAATAATTGTGCACACAGTGTAGTGGTGTGAACCAGGTATGTAACATCAGCAAAAACACAACCAAGCATTATTAATTGGCTCCAGAAGTACAACTGAGATGCTAGTCTAGTCTTTACAGTTTTGTGTATTTATTTTATTTTTCTTATTTCAATCCTTAGCTCAGAGAACAGCCCCTGTTTCAGCTCCTCCTCCACCTCCTCCTGCTCCTCCTGCTCCTCCTGCTGCTGTCTTTCATCCTAGTCCTGTTCATGTCCCTACTGCTGCTGCTGCTCCAGTGCCAGCAACAGCCTCAGCAACAACCATTACCACAGCAACAATTCACACTCCACACTCCAACCCTCCTTTGCTGACCCCTTCCTCAGTGGAAGACCCAGCTCAGGCAGCTCTTCCTGCTCATATCCACAACCCCCCTGAGTCCCTTCACACCAGATCTGCCCCTAATGATGAGCTTGCCTCAATTTCAGCCCCAGAGGCTCTAGTACCCCCTCCTCCCGAACAAGTCCAGCCTTCTGAGCCCTCAGCCCCAGTGTCAGTTCCTCATGCAAGGCTTCCTTTTCCAATCACTGCTCCTAATGTAACAGCCCCTTCTAAACAAAAGGAAGTCTCTTTAAACCCCAGGGCAACATCCAACTTAAACTCCTCAGATGGCTTGACCCTTTCTGCTGATTCTCACCCACCTTCGGCCACTGCTACTACCCTTCCTTCAAACTTGGCAACTGCTTCCCCAACTCCGCCCAACATACCCTGTACTACACCTGAGGAGAGCAAAATTCCACTTGCTGTCACTGAGACCTCTTCCTCTATGAAGCGTCCAGTTCAAGACACCAGCCCTCCTGAGATAAACGCTGACTTAAACCAAGAGTCAAATATCAGCACAACCACCAGTCAGGTAATATATTCATTTGACTGCAGTACAAAAAGAGTGTGCTAGACATTCTGCAAATCCAATTAATTAATTGGTAACTAAAATGCAACAAATGCTGTATGTTGTGACTAAGTGAAGAGTGGGCCTTCATTTTTTCTGATCCTTCATTTTTTTTCAACAGCTTGTTGAGAGGATGCCCACTACAATATCACAAACCTCTGTGGCTCAGACAGCATCCCCAGAAACAGCACAGGTTTCACCTTCAGCATTTAATGATGCAGTTACTGGCCACCTGTCCCACACAGCTGCAACAGACGAGTATTTCAGCAAACCTGGCACACTAATGGGAACAGAGCCCTCCATTGATGGTTCTGATGATTTACAGATCAGCCGCCCACCCATGGAGAGCACAAGCTCTGCGCAGGTGGAACCAGCCAGGCCTGCACCTCTCTCCAGCCATCAGCAGCCCGAGGAACATTCTGAGGACCTGTGCTCAGTTACTTCTAACGAATTAATGTTCAGTGTTGCCACGGCAAGTAACGCCAGCTCTTCACAAACACACCGTTCACAGGATCCTCATCTCACAGCCCCAGAAAACTTAATTACACACTCCACTCCTGAAGAAAACAGCTTTCATGAAGGAGATCCACCTTTCTTTCATAATCAGCCAGTGGAGGACCACTTTGAGTCCGATAGTTTGCAAGAAGAGCCAGGGACATTGGTGAACGTTTTTCATGTTTCTGAAGAGCCGTCAATTCTTAATTTCAGTGGTCATCCTCCAAGCAAGATTGGCAATGCAGGTCAAACAAATGAACACCCAGTAAGCTTTAACTGCACTAGCCAAGCTGAGAGTTCAGTTCGGTCTGAAGATCAACCCTGTTTGCACAGCCAGGGCAATCCAGAGTGCACACCGGATGAGCAGCATGTTCCTGTTGCTGATGTATTAGCCTGTGCACAGCCAGCCACTCTTACATGCCAGGAGATAAGAGTAAAGGCTTCAGGGCTGTTTAACACTCCTCAGTCTCAGCAGAGGGACAACGCTCAAGAGTCTCAAGGGGTTCTGCAGCATCTTCACCCTGACCCACGCATTATTGCAGGTGCAGCAGCTATTGCTGTGGCTGCTGTCTTCATAGCTTGGAAGCTGAAGCACTAACACTGGAGCAAGAAATCTGACGTGTACATTTCACACTGACCCAAATGCTGCCTTGAAAAGCAACAAAGACCCTGTTAACACTTGGTACACGTGTCCCATATCTGAATTTTGTCCATTTTAAAGACAAATATAATTTTGTTTATGGATCTGGCTTTGCTGATCTTGAGAGACATTTAACTCAGTATACCCCGCATAATCTACTGCTCTGGCACCAGCTTCATTTAAAAATGTAAATATTGCAGGAGTAAATGAGACTCGAGCAGGATCTGAATTCAGAAGCTATGCTTGAACTGGGAAAGGGTAAATGTGCTGCGCCACAACTGGATTATCGTAATTGTATGGTTATGCCAAGTGCAAACAGGGTCAAAGTCTCTATGAGCCTTGTTTTATTTATTACCTTTATTATCTTTAATCAAGATCTCCAGGATTGGGTGAATATTTTCCTTAAATCAATTTAGTGCTTGTTAAGATGGTGTATGAGTCAGTTAAAAGAGTTAACTTGGATTTTAGTATTTTTAGTATCGTGTTCACATTTAGCCATTGCAGCTCACTTCACAACCTTTTGGCAGCAGAGCCACGTTTTAAGGAGCTTTGTCTCGGCTGCTTCAGAAAACCACTTCCTTTGACTCTTGCTGCACTGAAAGTACTTCATGGATTATGCTTTTTTTTTTTTCCTTTTGCACAAGGTAGATGTTGTGCAGCTTTGTGATTTTTACTCACTTATTCTGCAGACAGTGGCAGAAGCTACTGCAGTTTTGTAGCACTTAAGTATGTTTGAAGATTTAGTTTTCTCCAAAAACAAAAATTATGTTTGTGAGGTGGATCTGCATCTCTTTTTATCCCTTGTGCCTTATTACGTCTTAACTGGTGTCTGCTCTAGCCTTCAGAACCTGCCGTATGATGCTGTAATTGTGATTCATGTCATGCATTGTGTCAAATTCAGTTACACTACTACGTTTTAGGATCAGATGGTTCCAGTGGTGGCCTAGTGGTTAGGGAACAGGTCCTATACTCAGAAGGTCTTGGGTTCAAGTCCCAGACCAGTAGGTTACCCTGAGGTGCCCTTGAATAAGGTACCGTCTCCCTCACTGCTCCCTGGGCGCTGGATATAGCTGCCCACTGCTGCACTGCTGTTGTATGGGTTAAATAAAGAGAACTTTTTTGGTTCTGCCTAAATTGTGTAAATACTTTGTTCTTTGAACAGTTTTGTATATCACTCCATTTCTGATTGAATGGAAGGAATGCACAAGGTTTCAAATGAAAGAGAAAGAATATTAAATGAGGATCTATAAATGAAAGTAGCTTTGTGTACCTGATGTTTATACATCCAGCAGCACTTTAACATTGGAAACACTTTTTCTGGAGGTACAATCGTGCTTGATCTGTACATATACAGTACTGTGCAAAGGTTTTAGGCAGGTTTTAAAAAATGCTTTCAGAAATAGGATTGTTTATTTTTACCAATTTACAAAATGTAAAGTGAGTAAACAAAAGAAAAATCTAAATCAAAACAATATTTGGTGTTACTACCTTTTTTCTTCAAACCAGCACCAGTTCTTCTGGCCCCCACAGAGCCCTGATCTCAACATCATCCAGTGTGTCTGGATTACATGAAGAGACAGAAGGATGTGAGGAAGCCTACATCCACAGAAGATCTGTGCTTAGTTCTCCAAGATGTTTGGAACAACCTACCAGCCAAGTTCCTTCAACAACTGCGTGCAAGTGTACCTAGAAGAACTGATGCTGTTTTGAAGGCAAAGGGTGGCCACACCAAATATTGATTTGATTTCGATTTCTCTTTTGTTGATTGATGAAAATAAATGATTAACACTTCCATTTTGGAAAACATTCTTTGTTTACAGCATTTTTTCACACGTTCCTAAAACTTTTGCACAGTGCTGTGGATTTGTTTTAAATTTGCTCCTTTGTAAAATCATCAGCACAAATAAACGGTTCTATTTTAGCATTAAAAACTATTAAGCCTATGCTCGTACCAGCAGTCTATATGTGCTTTGAAAGCTTCTTCCCATTTAATTCCAGGTGCATTCAGACCTTAAATATTAAAAACAACCATTTCACATTAAAATAAACCACTGTCCTTTAAGCAGCTGACTTTCTAGTATCAGCAAGTACAGCACACTATACAAACAGTCCACATTCACCCGCATGTTGCTCTAAATAGGATTTTCTGCAAAATCGATCAGTGTAACTTCAGAGGTATTAACAAACCCATCTGCATTGAACATGAGTAACTCATAAAGGTAAAACCCCTTTAGGGTTTGAGGTTTAGTCTGTTTTCAAGGTATAAACTACTTCTAATTGTTATATTTAGTTTGTCATTATTGATTGGATTCTGAAAAAACCGTGGACGTGCCACTGTGATGGAGCATCATTTACGGTTTATTTTCGCAGGAAATGACAGTGAAATGACTCAATTTATGCGATTTTATTTAGAATCATGTCATCTAGACTGACACTTTTCACTGAGAGTATAGTTTATTTTGCTGACTATTGCTAAAATATGTCATATCAAGCAGTTGTTAGCTTTTTGTCATATTTTGGAATCAATAAAATATGTCGGTCTAAAATAACCTGGTCATCGTAATCATTACTTCCAAGCCCCTTTTGGGCGAAGAAACCAATCAGTGACTTGAATCGTCAGGCTCTGAGACGCTGATTGGTCCAACGGAATATATTTCAACTTGACGGACATCTCGCGCAGCCAATCACCTGTGTGATGCTTGTGTTGTAAACACAGAGCCGAAAATATGCCGAGTGACGCGGTTCGCCGATGACTATGGGCAGCGCTTAGATAAAATGCGTACAAGTGCATTAGCTCTTAATGCCGTGTCTGTCGCTGTAAAGGTCTCGGAGAAGCCCTGGACACGTCGGCGATGGAGGTGAACGGCTACCACAACGAGGGGGAGGGCTGTGAGGAAGCCGAGGACGAGGACACGGCGGGGCCGCAGCGGCTCTGCGAGGCGCCATGCAGCTCCACGGCCGCGGCGAGCAGGGAGAAAGCTGTGGCCGGGGGACCCGCCCTCGGAGAGCGGGGGACTTCGAACTCGACCTCGGCGAGACGCAGGGTCGACTCGCTGAAGAAGAACAGGCCGCGTAGGTGTCCTGTTTCACGGCGTTACCGTTAGTTAGCCTCCGCGCTAATGAGGCTGCTGTGTCTCAGGATGCGACAGAAACCTGCGGGCCCTCAGACACTGCACCAAAACAGCCTCGAACCTGCTCCCGTCACAGGCCAAAACCACGCTCTTGTGATCGCTATACATTTATACATTTTGTCATATAAAACACATTTAGCCTCTTAAACCGTCTGTTTGGGGAAGGATGTTTGTTCAGCCACCTAAATATCGCCGAATCTCCATGTGAACTAGATAAACATCTCCGTTCAGACGCGTCTTTACTTGTGATCTGCCAAGGCATCCGGCGTGCCCACATTTAATCCCACAGTCGCTGTAAAGACAGTGGACGGGAATGAATTCCCAGATGGAAAACCGGCGTTTACCATTAAATGTCATTTTCACTGGCTGTGAGTGTAAAGACGTGGCCACGCCCACCCTGCCTTTGCAACAGACCTGCTGAGGGTTAAACCAGTCTTAACAGCTGTGCGAGAATACAGGTGTGTTATAGGCCACTTTCAGTATTGCCATCAGATGAGTCATGTTTCACTTGGCCATTACTGAACCCTTTTAGTACCACTGCTCAGTGATGTTCAGGAAAGGGGCCGTTCATCTTTTGTTTAACGATTTTAAGATATCGCTGCTTGGCCTTCTTTTCCAAAAGCTTTTATGTTTTTTTTTTTAATGTTGCAGTGCATGTTCTTGGCCTCCACAGCTTTCCCATGGTTTGGCATGGATATAGGGGGAACGTTGGTGAAGCTGGTCTACTTTGAGCCCAAAGACATCACAGCAGAGGAAGAGCAGGAGGAGGTGGAGAGTCTGAAAAGTATCCGCCGTTATCTCACCTCACACACAGCCTATGGCAAAACGGGCATTAGAGACGTGCACCTTGAGCTCCCAGACCTCACCTTGTGGGGCCGCAGGGGCAATCTGCACTTCATTCGCTTCCCCACCCATGAGCTCCCTGCCTTCCTGCAGATGGGTCGAGACAAACATTTCTCCAGCCTGCACACCACACTCTGTGCTACGGGCGGTGGGGCGTACAAGTTTGAAGCCGACTTCCGCACAGTGCGTAGAATACACACTTGCACACTCTTCAGTATTTTTTTTCCCCTTAAGTGGCTGTCTGCCTGCAGGCTAGATTGTAGACATAAGCTTTATTGCTTCCTTCATTAAATGAGTCTTTCCTTTTTTCCCCTAAGATGGCAGACCTGCAGCTGCTGAAGCTGGATGAGCTTGACTGTCTCATTAAGGGTGTCCTTTACATTGACTCTGTAGTCTCTGGTGGACCTCCTGAGTGTTACTACTATGAGAACCCTACAGACCCAGAGCTCTGCCAGCAGAAAGCCTACAATCTGGAGAACCCTTACCCTTTGTTGCTGGTCAACATTGGCTCAGGTGTCAGCATCCTAGCCGTCTACTCCAAAGACAACTACAAACGTGTCACTGGCACCAGGTCAGTCAGGGTCTAGAGAAGACGTACAAATGATCTCATTAGAACTATTTAATCATTGTGTCAGACAGACAGAACAGTGATTCATCTGTCTCCTTTGCAGCCTGGGTGGTGGTACTTTCCTGGGCCTAAGTTGTTTACTGACTGGCTGCTCCACCTTTGAAGAGGCACTGGAAATGGCCTCGAGGGGGGAAAGCACTCGTGTGGATAAACTGGTCAGAGATATCTATGGGGGCAACTATGAAAGGTTTGGCTTACCTGGATGGGCCGTTGCTTCTAGGTATGCACTCGACAAAGACTCCTGACTTTTTACTTGCACGAGACTAAAAAAGGGCATTGCGCACTGAAATGTAGCATTTTACTTTTGAAAATAAGTAGACCCCATTCACAAAATGAAATAAAATTTCTGGAGGCTGTTCATATTTGAAAAATATGGCTTGTTTGTGTCTGAATACATAAGGCTGTCAGGTTTGAATTAAAACTATTCACATTAACGTGTGCTAATGCTAATCAGATATTGCAAAAGCAAATTCAGTGTTTTTTTGCTGAATTATGGTAGTGAATGGTTAGATAATAGATACCTGACATTTATGCTGATGAGTGAATATAGGTGTGGCGTTTGTGTTTCAGCTTTGGGAATATGATGTGTAAGGAGAAGAGAGATTCTGTCTCAAAAGAAGACCTGGCCCGAGCTACACTTGTTACTATCACAAACAACATTGGTTCAATCACACGCATGTGTGCACTTAGTGAGGTATGGAAAACACCTGGTTTCATTTTATTAAGGTCAGTTTCATTTTTTGATCTTCATTCTTCATTCATGTCTCCGTACCCTTATCTCTCAGCCTCTTTACGGTGCTGCCTTGTTGAATCTGGATCAAGCAGCATTGTACAGGGCTATGAGTGACCAGGGATAAAGCAGCAATTGTTTTATTTGACGCGTTCCTCTATTATTTGTATTCATAATTAACAATATTACAGTGGAGAACTTTCTCCATAAACAAGCTTTCCTTCCATAATCTCCAAGCTCTTGATCACTCTATAAACTTTGTTTAGAAAATGTATATCTTATGTTAACGTTACCGATTTCCTGTTTAGAACATTGAGAGGGTGGTGTTTGTGGGGAACTTCTTGCGGGTGAACACGTTATCCATGAAGTTGCTGGCTTATGCTCTGGATTACTGGAGTAAAGGACAGCTCAAAGCTCTGTTCCTCAGACATGAGGTGTGTCTGTGTGTTCATGTTTGGCTCAAACATAGATAGCTGATGTAAACATAGCTAGACATCAGGCAATGAAAATGCAAATGACCTCTGAGCTGTAAGTGATCTTTCTGTATGTGTTTCAGGGCTACTTCGGTGCTGTCGGAGCCCTTTTGGAGCTGTTGAATTCATCCTAATCAAATCTGATCAATGCAGAGAATGCCTCAGGTCATGGCTCTTACCAAAAATCCTGATAACGTTGCAAGTTCTTCACAGACGCCTTCACTGTCTGACCATGAGGACATAGAATCTGCGTTAATGGACATTACATTTCTTCATGTCCTTCAATATCGATGTGCTAGTTCTTTTTACTATACAATGCTACAGGAGACAATGTATATTTCACCAACTACCTACACTTTGCACTAGTCAGTGAGATGCTCTTTGAAATCTCTCCTAACATTCATTCTTTTCCATTCTTCCCTTTTCATGAAGGAACACATTCTAGTTTTTAGTAATCAGTGTGTGTTGCTGGTTGTTACACAGTTATAATAGAAAGACCTTCCATATGCATTAGATCAACTCATTCTCCTACATAGTCTTGAAGAAGGTTCCTGCCGGGGGATGTTTAAATAAGACTACAGTTAAAACCCAGAAAGGGATGAATCGTAGTCTGTGAAGTCCAGAACTAAGTTTAAATGCTGTTCAGGTATTTGATCAAGAGTGTTTTGTTCTCCCAGAAGACATTCTTGTGCACTTTTTGATGTTTGTATTTTTTTTTTCCTTATGTAAAGGATGTATCAAAGTATGCATGTTTGTTTTAAGGATGTTTTAAATACAGGACACCGACAGACCAGACCACTGAACTCATTAGTAGTACACAAGGCTAGACTTGATGAAATATTTAGGCCCTCCTCCTGCTTTTCTTTTTAATTTGGAGGAGTCTTAACAAGCGTCTCTCGCTTTTTGTGAATCAAAGCTTTAAATCTGGGATTTCTGTTTTTCGGGGGGAGGACTAGGCAAGATGGAGACGATGAAGGGATTGTGGTCCAGCTGTTCGTTTCAGCTTTGGTTGAGATTTTACCTCTCAGTTCTGACCAGCCTCGGGGTCACTTGACATATTTCCTTCCCAGGACCTTTAAAAAGGTTGCTTTGTGTTTTAAGTCTGTGCTTAAGATGATGGAGGTCTTTTAATTGCAGCAGTTGTTGTCGTTACCTGTTAAGTGCCTTAAGAAGAGACTTGTTAGATCCATCTGTTGACACTGTCTTTAGAGGGACATGCAGATGTAGGAGGTTGTGCAAACCAGAGCTCACCTTTAATTCCTCAGTGTCTTTTCTAATAAAACCTTTGAAAGCTGTGCTCTGCGTGGCCCCGTGTGTCTGTATGACTGTCAGGGTTTGTGCACCGAGATTTTCTCAGATTTTACTCCAGCACTTCGGGGTCGCACATGTTCCAGTGTTGCAGCTGAAACTCGAGCCTGCTCGTGTGTGAAGAGCTGCTGGGGAACGTGCGCCTCGTCAGGCAAGTGGAAAATGTAAAAACCATTTTCCTCGCCGGTGAAAGAGCCAGTGTGCCGTCGGAGGAAAAAATCCAGCCCCCCTTTTTTCATTCGTGTGAGGTCGGGCAGGAGTGAGCTCCTCCTCTCTGTCCCACTCTTCCCAGTTTCGTCTTAAACTCGGCCTGAGCACTGCTCTTCTCCGAGGACTGAGCTGACCGACTGAGCTCTTGGAAAGGCCAAGCAGATCTCAGCTCGGTGTGAGTGTTGAGCACGGTCAGCCCATCCTCAGAAACTAGATCACATCTGGGGGAAGAGCTCGAGCATCTGGAGGATCTTCAGGTAGGACCAGCCTCACTCCCAGTGTGTGTGTGTGTGTGTGTGTGGTCTCGCTAATACTGGAAACGAAGTTAAACTAGTCTGAAAGGCTGAGTGTAACGAGATCAGGCCAGCTATCAGCTGGACGACACGTAGTTCAGGAATGTCTGCCTTTAAAGCAGCTTTTCTCCTCCGCCGATCAGACTCCTCATGTGTGAAAGAGCCTGGAGTCCATGATTCTCCTGTTTGTGTGTTTTTAACAGTGATGAAATCATCATTGTAACCGAAGTGTCTTTTAAAGACATCTTAGTGTTGTGTGACTGTCCCTCTAAAACCCAGATTAACCATCATTTCCCTTCTTCAGTGTTTGCCACGTGTTTTTTTTTTTTTTTTTTTTTTTTTTTTTTTAAATGCCATTTTCAGATCAGATTCAGATCTGAACTGCTTCACGGGTCCACAGGTGTGAGGGGGGCTTAATATGGACTGGATGCAATAATTACATCTGTTTCTACTCTGCTGTCTATCCAGCTGCTTTTCTAAAAGGGAGAGGAAGCCCATCCAAGCCCTCGCTTTCTGTTTGCACTTTCTCTGGATGGTGTCCAGTTTCCTATACAGGCCTGAAGCCCCTTCACTGGCTGCAGGTCCGGCTGCTTTTGTAATGAGATCCAGTGTGAAGGTCTAGCGAATGGCAAAGATGAGCCCACTGGTTTTCATGAGTTTTGTGTGTAAGACAGGCCGTTGGTTGGTTTATTAATGGGCTTTATTGTCACCTGAGAACCCCAGCAGTCTGTCGGGGTCAAACTTTGAGTGAAATTCCAGTGACGGCTGGAAAAGATCTGTCTCTGCCTTTTTTCTGCCAAATGTCCTCATAACAGTGCCGTGTGGAGTTCTCCAAAGAGTAATGTGAATAATCACATCTGAGGTTTAAGGAATCTTATTTTAAAGGTCTTGAGTCATTGCTGCAGCTGAAACTAGACCCGCTGCTTGAATTTTGCTCATAATTATGTGAAATCTAGTATAAAATGGTTTTATAAAAGTGCTTTTACTCCTTTAATGCTTTTAATAAAATCTGGTTTTAAAATGACTTCTACTTGGCTGAGTTCTGTTTGATACTTTTAACCACGCAGCATAAGTTGGTTTATAGGCTTAATATGTAGTGTTATAAACCCTTTTGTAACTCTGCAAGGGTGTGTGTTGGTGTGGGTGTGGGTGTGTGTGTGTGTGTGTGTGTGTGTGTGTGTGTGTGTGTGAGAGAGAGAGAGTGAGAGAGAGAAATATGGTAATTAGGACTCATTATAATCATTATAATATTATGATTATTATTGTTGTTGTTGTCTAATAGATTATTATTTTGTCAAAGATAAAGAATGCAATTGATATAATGGATAATTCCCAGAGAACGTTAAATTTGGTTCCTAATTTGGTGGAACACAAGTATGATTGGACAGAGATTTTTTGTTGTTTAGACTCTGGACTCCAGCATACTAATTTTGAAATGAAAAAGTTACAATGAGTTCATCTTGTGGAATGTCAGCTGTAATCTCTGTATCATCCCCTAAATCAAATCAAAGAGCCTTTTTTATACATTCCACTCATTCTAAGGGATCATTTGTAAGCAGACCATTAGCTGCTCAGTTCAGCTCTGACATCTGAAGAAGCATGAAGCTTGGAAATTGCAAACATCATGGACACGAAGCATAGCTCCAAGGAAACCATTAGAGTTTTTCAGGGAAAAAGTGAAATGTTCTTGACTGGCTCAGTCAGTTAGTCCATCTGAAGAGTGTTTCATAAAATGCAGGAATGGCTGGAGGCCAAACAAGAAAGAACTTGAATTCACTGAGTCACAAGTAAAATATCCCTAGTCTAGTGTATTGGTGTGTCTCCTTAAAGACCTGATATGAGGGGCTGCAAATACAGAGCTTTTTGATTCCTGTTGTTCACCCAGTAAATGCTGTTCTTCAGCATTTGTAAGGCTGTTCAGAACATCAGGCAGTTTTTCCTTGTTAAATGAAAGAAGGACGCATTGTTGCGTTAGGTGCAGACTGGTGATAACGTCCTTTGCATTTTGAACCATACCCCATGCATACCAGGACAGATAGGTTAAAGTTCAGAGGTGACCGTTTATTTTCAGATGCTTGTAGAAAACTAGGCCTCACTGACGTGCCGAATTTGTCCAGTCTAGTCACCCAAATAGATGGTCATGAAAACACACACATACTGTATACACAGAAAGCTTATATTAGTTACACAGTGCTTGTGGCTCATCCCTTCAGCCAGTCTGTTTGCTATTCTAAACTTCCAACAGATGGTTCACATCAGGCCTCCACACACACACACAGAGTTCACACAGACTTACATTGGTACACCCTGTAACCCTGTGCTTCTGTTCTGGACCCAAAGGAGTCTTCTCTTACACCTTTCTTCTTTGCAGGCCTAGCTATGGAATGGTCTCGACAGCGGCAACACACAGTCGTCCTTTTTCTTAGCATTTGGTTTCCATCGCTTCTTGCTCAGACAACACCCTCTGCACGGCTGAGTCCCACGCCAACATCCCAGTCGTCTGAGCGCCTTAAGTTTCGATTGGCTGGTCACCCGCGGAAGCACAACGAGGGTCGAATTGAGGTGTTCTATAAAGGCGAGTGGGGAACCATCTGTGATGATGACTTCTCGCTGGCTAATGCCAATGTGCTCTGTCGACAACTTGGGTTTGTCTCTGCTACTGGATGGGCACACAGTGCCAAATATGGCAAGGGCACAGGTAACATTTTAAAAACACACCAACATAAAAACATAGAGCATGGCATCAGAACGCATCTGAGACTAGTGTTGTGTGTGTTTCAGGTAAGATCTGGTTAGATAACGTGCAGTGCAGCGGCAGTGAGAGGAGTATATCGGTGTGTAAATCACGTGGATGGGGCAACAGTGACTGCACACATGATGAAGATGCTGGGGTGATCTGTAAGGACGAGAGACTGCCAGGATTTGTGGAATCAAATATTATAGAGGTACAGCCTATAACAATCTGTTCCATCTACACTGCACCGCTCTCCGTTAAACATTATGAAAAGTTAGAATTATTATACAGTAGTGTGCAAAAGTTTTAGGCAGGTGTGAAAAAATGAATGAAACAAAGAATGCTTTCAGAAATGGAAGTGTTGATCATTTATTTTCATCAGTCAGCAAAATGCAGTGAATGAACAAAAGAGAAATCTAAATCAAATCAATATTTGGTGTGACCACCCTTTGCCTTCAAAACAGCCCCAATTCTTCTAGGTACACTTGCACGCAGTTTTTGAAGGAACTCGGCTGGTAGGATGTTCCAAACATCTTGGAGAACTAACCACAGATCTTCTGTGAATGTAGGCTTCCTCACATCCTTCTGTCTCTTCATGTAATCCAGACACACTGGATGATGTTGAGATCAGGGCTCTGTGGGGGCCAGAAGAACTGATGCTGGTTTGAAGGCAAAAGGTAGTAACACCAAATATTGATTTGATTTAGATTTTTCTTTTGTTTGCTCACTTTGCATTTTGTAAATTGATAAAAATAAACAATCATTATTTATATTTCTGAAATCATTCTTTGTTTACAGCATTTTTTCCACACCTGCTTAAAACCTTTGCACAGTACTGTATGTAGAGGTACAAACTGTAACAATGTTGTAGCTCAGTCCACTTCTAAGGAATCAAACACCCTAATATCCCTGAGTTAAGTAATCCTATTTCATGTCAATACATCTACCATGTATTGCTCTCTTCAAACAGTGTCACAGCTGGATAAGTACCTAGACATTCATTTATTATATAGAAACTACAGCTTATTGTATTTGTTTGTATCTTTTTAACTGGATTTAGGTGTATCACCATCAATGAACATCCTCCTCAATAGGATACTATGAACACCAGCCAAACATATACCCATATTTGCCAACTTACAGTAATACCACAGCTGAGCACTGTTTAAAGTAGTAGAGACCTTTTTTTTTTTCATTGTACAAAATATGTTGACAGAGATTATTGGTCACATCTGGTTTTAGTTATTTCACTTTAGCATCTGTACTGGTGAAAAAAGTCAGGTCCAAAATTCAAATTGACAATAGAAGCCTTATTTGTAAAAACATACAAAAATTTGTTTTAAATTTGCTCCTAAAATAAGCATTTAATGAAATTAACCATGATCTCAGACAGACTTCATATGGGAAGCATTTTCTTCCCCCCTCGGCCCAATAACAGGTTCTTCTGAGTTGTTGACATCTGCCACTGACTTTCATCATTTACTCACATCTGAGAAGAATTAACTTTGCCAGAACTGCTACCCCTGTGACCCCCCCCCCCCTCAATCTCTCTCACACGCATGCAAGCACACAACACACATTCTTCTTTCTCTTTCTGTCTCTCTCTCTTTCTGAAATTCAGCAGGCTAAATAAGCAATCATTGAATTTACTTAATACAAATGTGAGGAAGAAAATTGTCCTCCTGAAGGTTTCTCCTTCATTTCACTAACCTTTAGCAAAAATTGGGTTGTTGTTGTTATATTCTAGATTAATGTGCAAATAATGTACAGCTTAAATCCGAATTTTGCTGCATGACTTTTTCCAAGTGTGGCTGTCCAGCAGAGGTGCTGATTTGTGTCTGTTGTCCAGGTGCAGGTGGATGAAAGGAAGGTGGAGGAGGTGCGCCTGCGGACAGTGGTCTCCATGGCCAGCAGGCGCCTGCCTGTGACTGAGGGGGTAGTAGAAGTGAAGTTTAAGGACAGCTGGGTGCAGGTCTGCGATAATGGCTGGACCCCCAAAAACTCTCGGGTCATCTGTGGTATGATGGGATTCCCCCACGAGAGGAAGGTCAACAAGAACTTCTATAAGTGAGTTCGCATTGAAAGAAGCTGTTGAAACAAATGGTGCTGTTTTCTGTGTCCACTTGAAAGGACTTCTATGATCGATGTACCGCTGACAATAATTTAGCTTGCAAACTTGGAAAGAAACATTAAGTGCATTAAGTGCGTGTGTTTTATGTAAGTGTTGATGGTTAGTAGCGATACTAACAGTCTTGCTGCAGGTTATTTCCGGCAGAAATGCAATGCATTTTAAAAATTGTATATGATGTTAGTGAATTTAGATCTCAGAACACACACACAAGTAAACTTTTATGCACATATAATGCACACATAGAATACCTTTCATTCATACAGTGCACACACACAGCCCTTACACTCACAGACAAATAGTCTGCCATGGTAGCTGCTGGGAAACACTGAAAGCAGTATGTCAGTGCACTCATTTAACACTGAAATGGGCTGCAGTATCAATAGTCTACTGTGGCATCTGTGAAAAAAATCTGGTTAAGAGAGCGCATTGATATAACGTCAACTGACATCGCCACCATACTCACATGTGTTTGTTGAGGTGGTTGCTTATATTCTTCTTCATTAAGAGGATGTTTTGCAAATGCAAGGATTTTCATTTTCTTTAGTTCTGCTCAAGCTCATCATGCTATTTGGATTGGGATGTGTTAATGTTGAACTTGTGACCAGTATCAGCATAACTGAATGTCTCGCTGATTCACACTGTTCTCATATCATTTCAAATGTAAATAGGAGTCGTTAGAGATGGATCACCTAATAATCATGCAAAGCCATCTAGCTAAACAAGTCACTACAATTATTGTAAATAAAAAAGTAGCACTTATTTTTACTAATGTATGCATAGAATTTCTAATGAAAAATTACTTGAGAAACCCCTTTTCACTGTACCAGATAAACACAGTTCGCACTGGTCATGTTGCACAGTTTTTCAATACATTTTAAAGTTTGCAGAAACTCCTACACCTTTTGTGCTCCAGGTTTAAAGCGATTCAGTAAAGAGCCAGAGCAAAGCTGCCTTTTTTTCATTTTGAAT
Source organism: Hepsetus odoe (assembly GCA_017165825.1). Lineage (NCBI taxonomy): Eukaryota > Metazoa > Chordata > Actinopteri > Characiformes > Hepsetidae > Hepsetus > Hepsetus odoe. Next base: position 15,990,612 of record CM029367.1, read on the forward strand.
AATTAAAACCTAGTTAAAGCTCATATTCACCTTCATTGATGTTTCTAGGATTTCCTGAAGGCCTAGAGTTCTTTTTCTCACAAAATGGTTCCTATTCATTAGAAAACAAAATATGGGGTACTCCCGATTGGTGCATCCCTCTTGTTGTTGGCCCGATCATCATGCCAGTTATCAATACCCCAGCCATCTATGTAATTGGCGTCTCTCTGGCTGGAAAGGATTGTTGGAGAGCACAATGCTACCAAGCAAGTTATGCAAGGATTAAAAAAAAAATACATGGTTGTCTTCATGACTTTATGGAAGTTTGTGCTAGTCTTCACTCTTCCAGTCTGGGTAGAATTGTGTAATATGGGAATGATATGGAATAATATGGGAGTGGTTGAGAACTAGATGTGGGCACCCCCACCCTCAGGGCACCCCCACCGGGGGTGGCAGTGGTCTAGTGGTAGGGTACTTGCCTCTGGATCAAGAGGTCCCTGGTTCAAATCCCTCCTCTAGCACTACCACCACTGGGTCCCTGAGCAAGACCCTTAACCCTGAGTTGCTCCAGGGGGACTGTCCCTGTAATTAGGACATGGAAGTTGCTCTGGATAAGAGCGTCTGCTAAATGCTGTAAATGTAGATGTGACTAAATTAGGAAAAAACAAAACAAAAAAAAACATCAGGAAAAGATATTTACTTGTAATTGCTGAAAGCAGTAAAGCTGAGTTGATTACATTTAAAAACTATATTCATTTTTTAAACAGCACCAAATTTGGTCAAATGATGTGTAAAGAGTGAGACAGTGTTGCTTTAATTTATTTATTTTGTCCCGTTCTGCCTGTCACTCTACGGAAAAGTGATGTCAAGTGTGCATTATACTACACACCTTTGTAGCGATCGCACTTTAGTTTCACCGTGCATTTGAGTATGATGGAAATAATGGAAACTTGCAGCACCAGAATATATGGTTATTAAAATTCTAGGCTGAAAAATATACTTTATATCTATTATTAAACTACTATTGATTTCTTGTAAAAATTATTCATATAATTAACAATTAACCATTGTTAATCAAATTATTAAAGTAATATTAAAGTATGCATTGTCATACTTTAATATTACAATCATATACTATGGTGCAATAAGCAATGGGCTAAAAACAATTGCATTTTTTTACAACTTATTTACTGAATCCCAGTATAATGTGAAGATTTGAACTCTGGAATATATGGGAGGGAAAAAGGAAACATGATGGACAGAATGGGGGTTTCTGCAAGAAACCCACAGAATGTAAAAGGAATGTCACACTTTCAGGAATCCTCGCTTCACTGAGGTCCAAATTTCCAACCTCAAGAACCACCCTATACACACAGATCTACACCACCAACACCTCGTTATGTGCAATTGTAAATAACAGTGTACACACAAACCTATTTAGGTCTGCTAATGAGTCTTGATTCGAGTGGCACAGTGTATTTGAATCTGAGGTCTGATCTGGGTTATTATGGGAATCTGTCTGTCTGTATCAACTTCCTGTTAAGTTGACCTCAAGGAGACCTCAGAATTCCATTATTCTTCTACTACGTCTCATGCCAAATGTCCTGCTCATACCTTAAACCCTGCCAAAGAGCCTGATAGCATTTCCACTTTTGCCACATAAACTTTAACAGATTTGGAAATTTACATTGGAACCTGTTAATGCAACCCTTTGTATGTCTCATGCCAGCAGATGAATAAAACACAAGATTTCGGTTTTATTATCTGTAATAAAAGTAAGCCAGTCCCTCTTCTTGCAGCCTAGGGGATACACTAGTGATGCTTCTGGGACATTTAGCACAATAGTTAAACACAAAGTAAAGATGATGCATTGTTTTAATATTTATAAATTTGCAACAGCATTAGGAAACTTGAAATTTTAAATGATACATGATATATATCACAACATTCTATTTTACATGGATTGGATGATAAATTGGAAGAAACCGATTTAAAAAAAATGCAATGTACAATATTTCACATATTGTACATCACAACACCCAATTAAACAGGGTCATGAAAACAAAATGTCCTTTAACTCTTAAACAACAAGCTCTGCTGAGTCTCTTTGTCCTTAAACCCAGGTCATTGTTCTTGCTCAAAAAACTCTTTCAGAATGGATTTTAATTTGATAATATCGCTCAACCTCTATCTTTGTCTTTGTCTTTGTCTGTGTCTGTGTGTACCCCTGGGTATGTGTGCACATGTGTTATTGACAAAATGTCCTCGTCCCCTGCAGGCATCTCAGAAAAAGATCCACTGAGCCCAAAGCTAAAGTTACAGCAGACAGGTATCATCTGAGGGGAGGAGACCTGGAGGGCTCTTCCTCTAGAGATCTTTAGTCGCAGCACTAGTAGTTGTGGTCACCTTGCAACTAACACACAACTTTTCCAGCCTTGCTTTCTATGTTTTGTTCAATTATCTGATAGATAATTGAAAAGAATTTACACCTGGTCATAACTTTTAGTTCTTCACACTGTGGTTTTCATGAGCAGTAGTTTAACAGCATCTGTACACGAAACACAATGCCTTGAAAAGAAAATCAGACTCTGGCTGTAGAGGAAGACAGAGGAAGTGGTTGGGGCCTGGGGGTTGAAGTCTTGTTGGCAAGAGAGCGAGAGGGAGGGAGAGAGAAATGCAGTAAGAATAAAAGGAATGACATGGCTAACCATGTTTTTTATTACATAGTTTGAGGACGAAGCTGTGCAAATGTCTGAGTAAAAAAACTGTGTGTGTGTGTGAGAGATCAATAACTCCACAGAGAGAGAGAGATAGGGATACTCATGACAATCATCAATCAGTTTACACTAACAAAATCACACCCTTCTACTTCTTGCTTACAGCCACTAAGACAGCATGTTGATATGAATATACGGAATGTATCTAAAGAAAGCTTGGAAGCATGGAATGGAACTACATTTTTTCATCATTAGTAAATATGAGACACTGAGTCACTCTTTATATGGCATGCTGCTTACCTTGATTATTTAGTAGTAAGCATTTCCTGATTATTTCCGTGCTTTCACCTTTGTCTGTGTGCCCTTTGATTAACTTGGCATGAATATTGAAAAGATGGATATAATCAATTCATGTTTACCAGCTTCCCCATGATGTTGTGTGGGTGTGTGTGTGTGTGTGTGTGTGTGTGTGTGTGTGTTTGCATGTATGTGCTGGATTTGTGATGGAAATGTGAATGTTTTCCAGACTTAATGGATGTTTGCATTGCAGGCAGGATGCCAAAGCTAAAGCTATCACTAAAGCTAGCTCTAAATCTAAACCTGGCAAGTCGACGGCGACTAAAAGGTAACCTTGGTAGAAAGGGAAAATGAACACCATATAGTTGTGTACAAAACATTTTCCATATTTTTCTTCAACTGTATGCTTGTTGAGTTTTTTAAACATCACTCACAATCAAGTGCAGGTGTGCTGGTCTGATTGTGATTTTCTAGGTGAGAGTAAAAACCTTACTATTTACAAACCATCCATCCATCCATCCATTTTCTTCCGCTTATCCGAGGTCGGGTCGCGGGGGCAGCAGCTCCAGCAGGGATGCCCAGACTTCCCTCTCTCCGGCCACTTCTTCCAGCTCCTCCGGGCGGATCCCAAGGCGTTCCCAGGCCAGCCGAGAGACATAGTCTCTCCAGCGTGTCCTGGGTCTTCCCCGGGGTCTCTTTCCGGTGGGACGTGCCCGGAACACCTCACCAGGGAGGCGTCCAGGGGGCATCCTAATCAGATGCCCGAGCCACCTCATCTGACTCCTCTCGATGCGGAGGAGCAGCGGCTCTACTTTGAGCCCCTCCCGGATGGCTGAGCTTCTCACCCTATCTCTAAGGGAGAGCCCAGACACCCTGCGGAGGAAACTCATTTCGGCTGCTTGTATTCGCGATCTCGTTCTTTCGGTCACTACCCACAGCTCGTGACCATAGGTGAGGGTGGGAACGTAGATTGAGAGCTTTGCCTTCTGGCTCAGCTCCTTCTTCACCATGACGGACCGATGCAGAGCCCGCATCACTGCAGAAGCTGCCCCGATCCGCCTGTCGATCTCCCGCTCCCTCTTACCCTCACTCGTGAACAAGATCCCAAGATACTTAAACTCCTCCACTTGGGGCAAGGTCTCACTCCCAATCCTGAGAGGGCATTCCACCCTTTTCCGACTGAGGACCATGGCCTCAGATTTAGAGGTGCTGATTCTCATCCCAGCCGCTTCACACTCGGCTGCGAACCGATCCAGAGAGTGCTGAAGGTCATGGCATGATGAGGCCAACAGGACAACGTCATCTGCAAAAAGCAGAGACCCAGTCCTGAGCCCACCAAACCGGACCCCCTCAACGCCCTGGCTGCGCCTAGAAATCCTGTCCATAAAAGTTATGAACAGGATCGGTGACAAAGGGCAGCCCTGGCGGAGTCCAACCCTCACCGGGAACAGGTCCGACTTACTGCCGGCAATGCGGACCAAGCTCTGACACCGGTTGTACAGGGACCGGACAGCCCTTAACAGGGAATCCGATACCCCATACTCCCGGAGTACCCCCCACAGGAGCCCCCGAGGGACACGGTCGAATGCCTTCTCCAAGTCCACAAAGCACATGTAAACTGGTTGGGCAAACTCCCATGCACCCTCCAGGACCCTGCTAAGGGTGTAGAGCTGGTCCACTGTTCCGCGACCTGGACGAAAACCACATTGCTCCTTCTGGATCTGAGGTTCGACTATCCGACGGACCCTCCTTTCCAGGACCCCTGAATAGACTTTCCCCGGGAGGCTGAGAAGTGTGATCCCTCGATAATTGGAACACACCCTCCGGTCCCCTTTCTTAAAGAGGCACCCCGGTTTGCCAATCCAGAGGCACCGTCCCCGATGTCCATGCGATGTTGCAGAGGCGTGTCAGCCATGACAGTCCTACAACATCCAGAGCCTTGAGGAACTCTGGGCGGATCTCATCCACTCCCGGAGCCCTGCCACCAAGGAGCTTTTTGACCACCTTGGCAACCTCAACCCCAGAGATGGAAGAGTCCACCTCGATGTCCCCAGGCTCTGCTTCCTCCTCGGAAGGCATGTTGGTGGAATTAAGGAGGTCTTCGAAGTACTCCCCCCACCGACCCACAACGTCCCGAGTCGAGGTCAGCAGCGCACCATCCCCACTATACACTGTGTTGACCGTGCACTGCTTTCCCCTCCTGAGACGCCGGATGGTGGACCAGAATTTCCTCGAAGCTGTCTGGAAGTCCTTCTCCATGGCCTCTCCAAACTCCTCCCATGCCCGAGTTTTTGCCTCAGCAACCACCAGAGCCGCATTCCGCTTGGCCTGTCGGTACCTATCAGCTGCCTCCGGAGCCCCACTGGCCAAAAAGGCCCGGTAGGACTCCTTCTTCAGCTTGATGGCATCCCTCACCGCTGGTGTCCACCAACGGGTTCTAGGGTTGCCACCGCGACAGGCACCGACCACCTCCCGGCCACAGCTCCGGTCAGCCGCCTTGACAATGGAGGCGCGGAACAAGGTCCATTCAGACTCAATGTCCCCCGACTCGCCCGGGACGTGGTTAAAGCTTTGACGGAGGTGGGAGTTGAAGCTTGTCCTGACAGGGGACTCTGCCAGACGTTCCCAGCAGACCCTCACGATGCGTTTGGGCCTACCAGGTCTGACCGGCATCCTCCCCCACCAACGAAGCCAACTCACCACCAGGTGATGGTCGGTTGACAGCTCCGCCCCTCTCTTTACCAGAGTGTCCAAGACATGGGGCCGCAAGTCCGATGACACGACCACAAAGTCGATCATTGAACTGCGGCCTAGGGTGTCCTGGTGCCAGGTGCACATGTGGACATCCTTATGCCTGAACATGGTGTTCGTTATGGACAATCCGTGCCGAGCACAAAAGTCCAATAACAAAACACCGCTCTGGTTCAGATCGGGGGGGCCATTCCTCCCAATTACGCCCTTCCAGGTGTCACTGTCATTACCCACGTGAGCATTGAAGTCCCCCAGCAGAACAATGGAGTCACCAGGAGGGACGCTCTCTAGCGCCCCCTCCAGAGACCCCAGAAAGGGTGGGTAGTCCAGAATGCTGTTTGGCGCATAAGCGCAGACAACACTAAGGACCCGTCCCCCGACCCGAAGGCGGAGAGCCGCCACCCTCTCATCTACTGGGGTAAACCCCAATGTACTGGCGCCAAGCCGTGGGGCAATAAGTATGCCCTCACCTGCTCTGCGCCTCTCACCGGTGGCAACTCCAGAGTGGAAAAGAGTCCAGCCCCTCTCAAGGAGACTGGTTCCAGAGTCCAAGCTGTGCGTCGAGGTGAGTCCAACTATATCTAGCTGGAACTGCTCAACCTCGCGCACTAGCTCAGGCTCCTTCCCCACCAGAGAGGTGACGTTCCACGTCCCTAGAGCCAGCTTCTGCAGCCGAGGATCGGACCGCCAAGGCCCCCGTTTTCGGCCACCGCCCAGCTCACAATGCACCCGACCTCTTTGGCCCCTCCCACAGGTGGTGAGCCCATGGGAAGGGGGACCCATGTTGCCTCTTCGGGCTAAGCCCGGCCGGGCCCCATGGGTGAAGGCCTGACCACCAGGCGCTCGCCAGCGGGCCCCACCTCCAGGCCTGGCTCCAGAGGGAGGCCCCGGTGACCCACGTCCGGGCGAGGGAGAACGTCTTCCATAGTTTTTGTCCATCATAAGAGGTCCTCTGAACCGCTCTTTGTCTCTTCCCTCACCTAGGACCTGTTTGCCTTGGGTGCCCCTACCAGGGGCATAAAGCCCCGGACAACATAGCTCCCAGGATCATTGGGACACGCAAACCCCTCCACCACGATAAGGTGGCGGTTCAAGGAGGGGTACTTACAAACCGTACAAACTTAATATCAATTAGGATCAATTTTTAAAAAAAAAAAACTTTTTTCTGGTTGTCCAATAAAATATATCTACAAGAGGACCTGGTCTTCAATGCACAGTTAATGTGAAATTTAAACTGTGGTCTGTTCAAATCAATTGGCAGAAAAAGCCATAATTAAGTTTGTACTTACAAACCGTACAAACTTAATTATGGCTTTTTCTGCCAATTGATTTGAACAGACCACAGTTTAAATTTCACATTAACTGTGCATTGAAGACCAGGTCCTCTTGTAGATATATTTTCACTTGGACAACCAGAAAAAAGTTTTTAAAAAATATTTATTTTTTAATTTTTGTCACTAACAAAACAGCTTTTGGAGCAAAGATTAAGTTTGAAAAACTTTTTGAACATATTCTCATTCAGAATTCTCTGTATTTAACACACACACAAACACACACGCGGTGTAGCAATGTGCAGCCATATCACCCAGGCAGCAGTGTTGGGAACAGTACTATGACCAAAGGTACTTCAGATCAACCTAGTGGCCAGGGACCCAAACCCTCGACCTTCCGATTATGGGTCCTAGTTCCTAACCAGTAAGGCCAATGCTGCACCACAAAAACATTGTAAAGAGCATTCTCCCTGTTCTGCTCTGTGTATCTGAACTTTCTTCACACATCATAAGTGTTTTCAGGGAAAGTTATTCTTGTTTTAGTATCTCAGATATGCTGACTCCTGATACTGACAGTCCTCCTCACATTTTCACCTCGTTCTCTCCTCTTTGTCTGCCTCTCTCACAGGCTTTATGCAGAGCGACAGAAGAATTACTTCTTCATTCACTCTGTGGCTTGTTTAGGCACAGAGGTGCATCTGGCTGCCTGTCCTTTGGAGTTTAATCCAGAAAATGCCACCAACACATGTCGAGGGGGCATGCCTGCTGTGGTCAGCTGTGTGCCTGGACCGGAGTATGCCCAAAACCGTGCAATGAAGAAAAAGCTCAAGACCTCGGTAAAGTGTGTGTGTGTGTGTAGGTGTATTTGTGTGTGTGTGTTTTTATATTCTCATTGATCTCTTCCTCTCTCTCTCTCTGCTGTAGGCCACAGTACGCCTAAAGGGTGGAGCAAAGCCAGGAGAAGGCCGTGTGGAGGTACTGAAAGGAACCGAATGGGGGACGGTGTGCGATGACCGTTGGAACCTACAGGCTGCTAGTGTGGTGTGCAGAGAGCTTGGCTATGGTTCTGCTAAACAAGCTCTTACTGGGGCCCGTATGGGACAAGGTGAGAGGGAAGATATAAGTAGATAATAACAAATAATTACAAATGATGTGATAATAACAAATAATTTTGCTTACAAACCATTGCATTTGTCCAATTTACCTACAGAGAGGAGAAACAAGTCACTTCAGTTTTTGTCATTTAAACAAAACCTGTTACTGAATCTTTCCAGTCCAAATATGTACTTCAAATATACACACATTATATTTTTGACTTAAAATGGCATTTACTAAGCATGATTTCAAAAAGAAAATGATGTGGAAAAATGTAATCAGAAGCTACAAATAAATAATAACAGTGCAGTGCCCAATGCAGTGCCCTCCATTTAAACAGACACCCTGGTAAACTTTGGCAAGTCTTTATCGCATATCCTTTTGATTTTTCATTCCAAGCATTAACAAAAACCTAATACTTTGTGAAATTATAAAATGAAAATATTTATTTCAAGTGCATAGACTGAAAGTAAAATGTAATGTAAAATCCTCCTGAAATGTACACGCTGAAGTATATCCCCATATGTATGTTTTAAAAGTCAACAGAGTGAGAAATACTTGGAATGCTTAAATGTTCACCCATAACTTCATGTCTTACTGTGGTATAAACATCCACCACTATGAGAAATACCCCAGAATACAGCAGTGATGTGTGCCAGAAGATTGTTTGAAGCTAGGCCTTCTGGCAGAACAATAGTTATAAAATAAAATAGTTATAAAAAAAGGTTTTTCAAACCCTTGAAAACCTATGAGTCTAAAATGGAGAATGCAAAAGTGTGTTATCTGAAAGATCTGAAGAGATTCTGTCTGGAGAAATTATCTGAGATCCCTTGCAATTGTCTCCATTCTCATAAGATGACTGAGCTACAGCGATGGAATGATGGGGTGCCAACAATTATAGCTCACATACACTTAAGAAAAATAGTTGCCAAATGATAACTTTGAATCTTTCTTCAATTAAGGATTTGATTTTTTTTAATATTCTGAATGAAAGGCAAAGCAGGCTCTCAAACAACAAACATTTTGACCTATGTTTACCAGGAGTTACAGAATTTATGCAGGGGTCGGAATATATGTTTGCCTTCACACATTCTGAATGTAACAAACTTTCAAGCATTGCACCGGCAGTTCATATGAAAATAAAATAATGTTCTTAACATACAGTACTGTGCAAAAGTTTTAGGCAGGTGTGCCTTTCAGAAATGGAAGTGTTAATCATTTATTTTCATCAATCAACAAAATGCAGTGAATGAACAAAAGAGAAATCTAAATCAAATCAATATTTAGTGTGACCACCCTTTGCCTTCAAAACAGCATCAGTTCTTCTAGGTACACTTGCACACAGTTTTTGAAGGAACTCGACTGGTAGGTTGTTCCAAACATCTTGGAGAACTAAGCACAGATCTTCTGTGGATGTAGCTTCCTCACATCCTTCTGTCTCTTCATGTAATCCAGACACACTGGATGATGTTGAGATCAGGGCTCTGTGGGGCCAGAAGAACTGATGCTGGTTTGAAGGCAAAAGGTAGTAACACCAAATATTGATTTGATTTAGATTTTTCTTTTGTTCGCTCACTTTGCATTTTGTAAACTGATAAAAATAAACGATCATTATTTATATTTCTGAAAGCATTCTTTGTTTACAGCATTTTTTCCATACCTGCCTAAAACCTTTGCACAGTACTGTTTGTTAATGTGACAAAACATCGCTGAGGTTTTATCAGTTGTAAACGTTTCACTTAGTATGGTCGTGTGTGTGCGCTTGTGTGTGTGTGTGTCATGTTGCAGGCATTGGGCCGATCCATATGAATGAGGTCCAGTGCACGGGCAATGAGCGATCTTTGTGGAACTGTCGTTTCAAGAACATTACTGCTGAAGACTGCAAGCACGCAGAAGATGCATCAGTTCGCTGTAACGTCCCATACATGGGCTTTGAGAAAACGGTCAGAGCCATCCCTCTCGCACATACACACATATTAACTAATACCTAATACCTTTTTTTTCCATATACCTGTGTAATATGGTGGTATCATGACTACAGAAAATGACACTTACGCAACAAATTTTTCTCCACATATCGGCAGACTGCGCTTGGAGTGCAGCTCAGTTTTTCTTTTTAAATTTTAAATGTAGCGCCTACACTTTAAAACACTGTGGTAGTTTTTGTCAGGTCATTTTTAGTTGATTGTTTTCTTACTTTTTGCATCTTTGCATCTTAAGCCCTACTCAAACCAGTTTTTAATTTGCAGCTTGGCAGTGTTGCAGTCGTACTTTATGCAAAAATGATTTAAGAACATGAAAAGTTCACTTCCGGCTGGAGCTTGTTCATGGGGACTTTAACACTAGAGCAGCACTAAAACCTCTGCTGAGTAGAACTTCTCTATCAGTGCACTTAACAATCACATGCAGCAAAAAGAGGTATTCAATTATTTAGTAAGAATTTTGTGCTGAGGACACACATTAAATATGACATGTTTTTGTTTGATATTTGGGTTTGTCCAGAGGTTAATAAGGCAAAGTTATAAAAAGGTTCACAGTTTATATACAGATAATATTTAAACATTAATTTTCTTCAATATAAGCATTTTTTTTTGTTGTTTAGTTGTTTTCACACAAAACATGTTCAATGGGCCCCCTGGTGGCCAGGAGTCTAGGCTGCAGCCCCTAAAATCTTTAACATGATTTGCTTGCACATACTTTAATGGTTTTTTGTGAGAACTAAGTTTACAATTTTGTTCCGTCTTTTTGAATACATTACCCACATTACCTTCTATTCCTTCTAACCTTCCCTTCCTATATGGCCTTGTTGGTATAAAGGAAGTTGACCCTTCCCCCTTCCTTTCCTCCTGGGTTATGTCCTACTCAGGTGCGTATCACAGGGGGCCGTTCACGTTTCGAGGGCCGAGTGGAAGTGTTGCGATCTGGTGCAAATGGAACCCAATACTGGGGCCTGATCTGCGGAGAAGGCTGGGGCACCAAAGAGGCCATGGTGGTGTGCAAACAGCTGGGCCTTGGATACGCCAACCACGGCCTACAAGTAGGACACTAACACTAATGGTGGCAGTGATTGCTCTTTGCCACTGCCTGCTTTGCCTAAACCTCTCCTGAGGTTCTTCACACCATTGATGTTCATGGTTGGGTTGTAACAGAAGAAAAGAAACAGCAGTAAATATTCAATACAATTATGTAGTATATGAATATGTTCTGAATAAGTAACTCGCACTGTTTCTTTTTTTTTTTAAAGAGATATGCTACTGAATAGATTCCGGGCAATCTATTCAGTATTGATATTCTTTCAATGTATTCCACCCAACCATGTTCATGGCATGCCAAACCCTCTTACTAACCCTTACAGAATGCTTTTAGAACACTTGAAAATAAAAAGGCAACTTGTAAGGTAGCTCAGGAGTTGGTAGAAAGATTTTCTGATAGTGAACTGTAAAGGTGTGAGTGTGTATACTAACATGGTGTAGGCTGTGTGTACAGGTACGGCTAATGGGCGGGCGGTCGGAGTACGAGGGGCGAGTGGAGGTTCGGGTGGGTCAGCATTGGGGGAGTGTGTGCAGTGAGGGCTGGACCACCAAAGAGGCCATGGTGGCCTGCAGACAGCTAGGGCTGGGTTTCAGCATGCATGCTATTACTGTGAGTACACACACACACACACACACACACACACACACACACACACACACACACACACACGTACACGTACACACAAACAAGTAAAACAAGTTCTATGCTGTACTTCTTCCCATCCTCCAAGTGTGCTCAACAGTCAAAACATAAGGCAGAAGGCCCAGTCTTTATCCTGGTGATCCACTCACCCTTCAGACTTTAGTTGCACCTTGTAGTCCAACACTTAATCTGCCTAATCCAAAAGGCCAGGAACATGTGGTCATAAATGGTAGGTGTGTTAAGCAAGGCATGAACTAGACTTGGTAGGAAAGCCAAACTGTAGGGTTGTGCAGCTGTTAATTATGGAAACATTTTTAACCTTTGTGTTTGTGTGGTGGTTGCTAAGGAAACGTGGTACTGGGATGGGAGTAATGTGACAGAGATGGTGATGAGTGGAGTGAAGTGTACAGGAGATGAACTGTCACTCAGCCAGTGTCAGCATCACAAAACGGTCAGCTGCCAAAAAGTAGCTGCACGATTTTCCGCTGGGGTCATCTGCTCGGAGAGTAAGTGACCATATAAACACATACACACTAAACAACCAAAACATTTTTGGCATGTAAAGACATATACAGTGTTTATTTTAAGGAAATTCAGTTCCAAGGCAAGTCAAATGGGATTCAGTGATTTCCATGCATAATTTATTTTAGAATTAAAGGGTGAGTTGATGTGTTCAAGCACCAAAATCACCCATCTGTGCTGGCCTCTGGCCCTCTAGGACAAGAATTGGACACCCTTGATTAATTTAATGGGAACTTTTGAATTCTGGCTGAACCTTTAGAACCTCTTATTATGGGATCCAGTCATGAGCACACAGAAGCACTCTTGCCAATACACTCGATTCAGTAACAACAAAGTAAATCTGACTTTGTTTTTGTGGTGGTCTCAGCTCACACAAGCTTTTTAAAGGATAAAGAAGTCCTTCATCAGCAGACACTTTTTATACCCCTTTGATGGCGGAGAGAGAGGACAGGATCAGGCCTTTTGTCTGGGCTTTAGCCGCAGACCTACAATTTGCGGCTCTCACTTTAAAAGTGGAAATGTTAGAGACTGGCTGACAAAGATCAGATATGAAACCGAGACAATTATAGACTGCAGTTTACTTTCATCACTTGACATATCATGTCTAAAAGTGTGCTCAAGAGTCAGAACAATAAACGCTTATCTAAATCAAATGTCTGCACATTTCTGGGCCATTGAATGTCATGAATCCAATGCATTCCATTGTAAACTGTATTATTCTTAGTACTTATCAGAGTTTATACTTCAGTCAGTCAGTCATTTTCTGCCGCTTGTCCCAAACGGGGTCAAAATGTAGTTCACTGTGATCCAGGTTTAGGTATCGCCAGTACATATGAATGTAAACATTGCTTTTGCTGTAATTTTGAAGCCAAAAGGTCTCAGCAAGCTGCACACATTGCTGCAATCAAATTTCTGAAAGAGATGAAAGGCACCACAAAATTTCAGTCTGGGAAACATTATGGACCTATTTCTGGCATTTGGACACACCACAGTGAGAGCTAACAACAGTGGGAAATCTTCTTAGTCTACCAGAATTTCCAGAGTGTAGAAGTGTCTCACTGGAGAAAAAGAACACAACTGAATAGGAGCTACACACCTCACTTGGCCCAGATGAGGTTAGCATTCATGATACCACCATTAGAAAGACAGTGAGCTAAAATGGAACCTTTGGAAGTTTTGAAAGTCAGAAACCATTGCTAACCAAGAAGTACACACATGTTTATATTGCCTGATGAGTCAAAAATTCCAGAACATCATACCAACAGTCAAACATGGTGGGGGTAGTTTGACAATGTGATGATGCTTTAGTGTCTCTAGGCCTCAGCAACTTCCTATAAATAAGACTAGATGGCAAAGGTTGATTGGGTCTGATTGGCGCTTTCAATAGCTGTAAGTATGTAAGGTGCAGGGGCCAAAAAGCTTCACTGTACTGAATAATTATTAATTTATTATTAAAATAATTATTATAATAAATATAAATGTTCATTAGGAGCCATTCATTAAGTGTTTGTCCTTGTAACATCCTTGTATCTGTGCTCATTTCCTCAGCTGCATCTGATCTGGTGCTGAATGCTCCTCTGGTGCAGCAGACAGTGTATATAGAGGATCGGCCGCTACACATGCTGTACTGCGCTGCAGAGGAAGACTGTCTGTCCTCAAGTGCTGCTAAAGCCAACTGGCCCTATGGACACCGCCGCCTACTCCGCTTCTCATCTGAAATACATAACATTGGCAGAGCTGATTTTAGGCCTAAAGCTGGACGCCACTCCTGGGTCTGGCACGCATGCCATGGGTAACTTTCTCCGGCCTCACGGAGTTTCTAATTATAATTTGAGCTAATTAGTGTGGTCCAATAAATATATTTTTTTGTGAACATATATGCACATTATTAAATGCATTTTTAAAACTACAACACATTGTAAATATACAATATGTTTCTGAGTATTTCTCTGAAAAACCAATGCATTATTGAAGAAAAAGTGACTATTTGTCATTGTGAAGATACAGCACAGTACACAGTGAACCACAATGAAATGTTTCTCTGCATTTTAACCAAAACACACCATGCAGCAATGTGCAGCCAAATGCAGCACCCGGAGAGCAGTGTTGAGGATGGTACCTTGCTCATGCACAACTTGTGGTAGCCTGCTGGTCCAGGATTTGAAACCATGAACTTCCGATTTAAGGAGACTTGTCCCTAACCACTAGGCCACCTCTGCCCCACATTATAATACATTATATCATTATTAATACATCATGAAAATCAATCAACTGCTGCATTTTTAAACCCCTGGTGAACATAGCTGTGTGGAGGGTTGAAGAGCTATGGTGTTATGCATGTTTAATTTTGAAATGCTGTGATAAATTGTGTGGTCCTGGACTATGCTTATGCATACGCAGCAAAGTGGAAAAAGAGTTTCTTTGTGTTATCATAGGCATTATCACAGTATGGACATATTCACACACTATGACCTGCTGTCTATCAATGGCACCAAGGTGGCGGAGGGACACAAAGCCAGCTTCTGTTTGGAGGATAGCGATTGTCAGGAGGGTAAGACAAGCAGACACATGTTCTCTCACATTAGTTCTTAGGAGTGGAAACACACACAGGAATAACCTTCACGAATGACCAGAAGATAAATGACACACACTTGATTGGATCTTTGAATTGCAGGTGTTTCTAAGCGATACGAATGTGCTAATTTTGGAGAGCAGGGCATAACAGTGGGATGTTGGGATTTGTACCGGCACGACATCGACTGCCAATGGATCGACATCACAGACGTCAAACCAGGAAATTACATCCTACAGGTCAAATATTTGTCCTATGAAAGTACAACCCCAATCAGAAACATTTGGGACAGTGCGGGAAATGCAATAAAAAAAATATTATGCTTACATTTATTTCATGGTGTAAATTGCGAACCCAAGACATTTTATGTTTTGTCTGTGCAACTTCATTTCATTTTTGAATTTACATCCATGGGCAGAGCTTCTTCAGTTTGTCAACAAATGTGTGAAAAAATTCTAGAAAATGAAAAAATATAAATATATTATTGAAAGAAAGACTGGAAGGGATTTGCTAATTTGCACAATATCATTAAATGATTCCAAAGAAATTGATCTTCGACTGCATCAAGAATTCATCCATAGCTGATAACATCACGTGGGCATGAGATTACTTTGGCAAGCTCTTGTTAACCACTGTAATAAAGTAAAAACATAAGTATTTTATTTATTTATTTAAATAAAAGAAAATGTAAGTTTTCTTGTTTTTTTTTTAAATTTGCTTTTCCCATAATAGTCCAACTTTTTTCTGATTGGGGTTTTAGTTCTCTATTCAGGTTTGCCTATTACATGCTTATCACTCAGAAATTACAGTGCATACGGATTGTATATTACACATTAGTCCTTTCATTTTTGTATAGTGCACAAGCCACTTCAAATTTCAACTGTATGACAACATACACCAATGAGCTACACCCGTCTTGTCTACATCTTATCCATTTATCAGCTCCATTTACCATATTGGTGGACTATTGCAGGAATACCACAGATTAGATACTATTTGGGTGTTGGATCATTCTCAGAACTGCACTGACCCTGTAATGTTATTGTGTGTGTGGTTTAGAGAGTGGATCACACACAGCAGTGCTACTGAACTTTAAAACCTTACTCTGAGAGTATCCCCTCAGGTAAAATATCCAGCCTGTAGTGCAGTGTCCCGTCGTGAGAAATGTGCCACTGAATAAGGGATGGCTAGAGGATGACCAGCTTAACCCTTGTACCTGATGAACAATCACCAATAACTTTACTCTGCAAGGTGGACAGCAATAGTGGAATGCAAAAGTGTTTAAAACCTCCTTCGCCACTGCTGAGTGTGATCTACTACCCTGTTAATGTGATTGCTGTGCTCAGAAAATGTTTCACCCTTTAAATAATACATGCTCACTGGTGGTCTTGTGGGGGCCCTGACCATTGCTGAATAGCTTACAGTCGGCTTACAAATCACACTGAGAAAAAGATTATTGTATTAGTACTATTTAATGTATGTATTAGTACTATTTAATGTAATGAATAAATGCATTATTTAATAGTTATTTAATATAGTGCCTCATGGGTATACACTAAAAATGTCCTATATTCATAGTCTCTCAGCATAATGTCTAATTATAGAGAATGAGTGTGAAGGTGACTTTTTTATTATTGTCGTTTCAGGTTGTGATTAATCCTAATTATGAGGTATCTGAGAGTGACTTCACCAACAACGCCATGAAGTGTAACTGCAAGTATGATGGCCACAGGATCTGGCTTCACAACTGTCATATTGGTGAGATCCCTCATTCCCACACATTACTGTATTTTAAAATGTCAAGACTCAAAACAATTTGGGATTCAAATTCATCATCAGTGTTCTTACTGACTTTTCTGTCTTTTCTGCCTTTTCAGGGGATGCATTCAGTGAGGAGGCAGAAAGGAGGTTTGAGAAATACCCTGGACAACTAAACAACCAAATCTCCTAATCTGGATCACCAGATCCCTCGTGTTTTACATATTAATCCAAACATGATTATATGCAGCATATAGTCCAGGTTACACCTCTACTTTCATCCAAAAACGATATCCAGTCAACTATCTTATATGTTCCTCACATCACAATGCAGGAATCAGTAATATATTGTGTACACACTGAGAGCTGACCAGTGAAATATGGGCATTTGGCCTTTATTCTCCCCAGTTAAGACTGAAGTAAAGGGGATGTTTATGGTGCTATACGTTGCCTGTCAAAAAGAGCCTTATTGATGTATCTTTAAAGAGCCTCATTGATTTGTCACATAAATGTGCTGTTATGAGTTGATTTCTACTTGAAAAATGTATTTTCTTTATGGAAAGACGTTTCAGTTGAAATGACAATGCTGCATGAATGTTTTATTAGATGCATGCTGACCATGCAGACTTGCAGTTAACATCATCTCACAAAATGATGACACACTATAAGAATTGAATGTTTGCCTTTCTCCCCGTTACCAGGTTTATTCATTTTTTCAGGGCATTTTTTAGATTATGCATTTTCTGCCCTTCTCCAGGCATTGTAAAAATGTTACACATTCATTTCACATTTTTAATGAAACCTACAACAAATAAAATGTATTATTTATAGTAATTAAAGAGGTATTTCATCCTAAAACTAGTTTAAGGTGTTATGCATTATATTGTGCAGGAACCCTCAGCCTCTGACAAAAATCCGGTTTCATTATATTATTTAATGTATTCATGTGTTCCTTCATTACAACACCCAGCAGGCCCACTCCAGCAGATCTACTCTTTCACAAGTTCTAAAAATCCAGGTATAATTAACAACCATACAAAGCTCCTTAAATTATTGTCTTTAATTGTCTGGCTGATTGGTTCCAGCAGAATCACACTTCCTGTTCCAGGAGATGATCGAGTGTTTGGGTCGCAAACCAGTCAGGCATTCATTAACATTTGAAATTCTGTTTATTGTTATTTGCTTTCAAACAGAATATAAACCCTAAAATACATCAATTTCGTGACATCACATAAGTGGGTATTACAAAACTGATGTGCAATAAGAGCATTTGTCACACACAAGAAAAAAGTCTAGACAAAGTCTAGAGTAAATTTTTTAACCACACCTTTCAAACATGACGCAGCTTTAATTCCACTTTTCTTTGCATCACTGATTTTTCTTTAAAGAAAGAATTGAGCAGTTTAGGGCTCAAAGTCTTTTCCAAAAGCTACTTAATCTTCTATTATTCAACACTGTCTGAAAATAAATTGGCGAAATAAAACCCAATAGTGTACCTGTGCTGCTCTAGCACTCTGGTGCTGCTCTTCTAACAAAAAAGGACTGGAGCTTAATTTATAGCTAATGATTGTATGGAAATTAAAATTACAATCTTGGTATAAAAACCTCAATTATGTATTCCCCCCCCCAAAACAATTCATCCCTAGGCCAGAAGGCAGGAAAAATAATGGTTCCCTCTTCATATACTCAAAATAGAAACAGAAGTAAAGTAAGGATAATTATACATAAACAATGAAGAACCTTTTTAAAAAGACAAAAAGAAAAACCTTTTTGATTTCTGTTCTTGAAGCAGAGTTATGTATTTTTCAGAAGATCCTTAGTGACTTGATGAACAGCTGCAAGTGGGCAAGATGGGCTGAAGAACACAGACCGAAGGATTGTTCAGTCTCCTTAAATTCTCACGTATAAAAAAGATACTGTCTTTAACCATGTCTTTTATTGACGAAACAAATGGTCAAAAGGCTTCTAGTGCTTTCTGAGTTTGTCACATTGCAACATGATGCAATGTTTTTTTATTTCTGTTTTTCTGCCTACCTTGATGCTCATACCTTTCGCAGCATGACACTCCTTCAAGCTAGGTGACCCGAAACAAAAAAGTAGATCACCACTCTGTAGGCAACACTTATCTTTTGACTATTCTCACAACTTGCACCTATTACTATCATTACTCACGTCTCTGACACCAGCGCGCTCACTTTCTACCCTCAGCTTTGTATGACTTTTCCTTCAGTGATTTTCCCTTGACAGGAATCAGCAGGTTGTATCGATGTTATTCTGTGAACTCAGGAACCATATGAAGTATCACGAGGTCTTGATCCCTGCGGACCACCATCTTAATGCTGTCACAGGTTCGTACAGCATTGTAAATGTCTTCTGATGTGCTCACTTTCATCCCGTTTACCTCCAACACAATGTCTCCTGGCTTCATACCTGATCTGAAAAAATAAACAAAATAAGTTAAAGCACCAGAAACTCAAGAAGCGGTTTGCTATTGTGAGAACATGAAGAGCGCTTCTTTAAAAATAACTTTCGGTAGCATGGCATTTAGATTTCCATTGCACAAAGAATATTTACGAAACAGCACTCAGTACTGCAGTATTTCAGCCCCCCTGAGCAAACTCAGTTTTCAACTTTTGATTTGAGTCACATGTTCATCATGACATGTAACCTGCACACAGTTCAGCTGTACAGCAATTAATCAATAATACTGATTATAAGAACGGTCATCAATAAATCTTACTTTCTTGTTGGTTGTAAAGTAATCAGTTGTAAAGTAGCCAGTTTATTTATAATTACCAGGGCTACCTTTAAAAAATGCTTTTGGCTTCCCGTCTGAAAACTTTTGAACATTTTTTAAACTTAAAAAGTTAAGTTTTAGTTTTACACACTAAAATATTTAATTTTTAATTTTCCTTTTTATTTTTAAAAAGCTGACCTAATGCACACCACTAATGGATATGTTGCTATTTTAACCATACTCAGGATCCTCCAGTAGACATGTTTTGTTCACTGTTATTACATAATAAACTGATTTCACTTATTTGCACAAATATTAAAGAGACACTAACATTTGGAGCGTTTTATCCAAAGGATAAAGACATGATTATATAACGAAGCATAAAAGACATTAACTGAGATCCAGTAAAAGATCAGTGGTTAGTAATGTTTGTTTATTTATTTAAGCATCAATAGAGACTTAATTAAATGTAACTAATTTAAACTATTTTACTCATTTATTTATAAAATACATTTTTAATATGTAGGTGAAGTAATTTTTTTTTCCCATTTCTAATGCTGAAATCAACAGTATACTCAATAAAAACAACAAACACTGCATTTGCAACTGTTCTTCAAAGCATTAAGAGTTACACAATGAAATCAGTGGAGCCACTTTACTCCTGCTTACCTGCTAGCCGGAGAGCCGGAGATGATGCGATGGATGAGGATTCCATGAGCTACGTCTGGGAACAGTGGGTCACGCATCTTTAGCTCAGCAATTATACTGAAGGAGAAAGAAAAGACAAGACGGAAATTCCTTCAGCTCTCTGCCTCTCTTTTATCTTCTGCCTGGTGCAGCTGTGTGTCAGTAGTGAATACAGTTCAGTACCTCGGTGTGAGAGTTAACATCATCACTCCGATGTAGCGCCTTTTGGTTTCAGATCCTCTGAACCAGGACTCTTAAACAAGAACAAATGCAAATCAGTGACCTGAAGGGCAACACGATGACTATTAAAAAAATTGAAACACAAGGATCCTTACTCTTTTGATCAGCTGCACGGTCGAGGAAAACGCGCAATCTATCAGAAGGAATGGCAAAGGAAATTCCAGCAGTTACCTTCATGGTGTTAATGCCAATGACCTCACCATCCTGAAGGTCAAAAAGGGCAACAAACCAATTATGATACTCATTGTGAAGGTATGCATTGTGTACACAATGATTAGGCAAATGAGTATTTTGACCATATCATCATTTTTATGCATGATTATTCTGTACACTAATAGCTGCCTAATAATTGTGCACACATGTTCTCCCCTGAATGTTCACACTTACATTTCCTTTGTAAAACATTCAGGTTTCAGGGTTTTAACATTCAGGTTTCAGGGTTTTAACATTCTGGATAGACTGATACCTCAGTATTTGTTCCGGATTAAAATTAAAACCCTCAAAATACTTACTTGCCAACAATTAATCGTGCTCACAGTGTGCATACCTACAGCGCAACACTGATACTAACATGGGAGTGATGTATGTTTGTGTGTCCTTTTACTGTCCAATTAATTAAACACGTATAAACCGTTTTTAATTACTGATGATAGCTCATCTGATGCTGCACAGTTTAGACATTCCTAGTCCTTCTTCAGTGGTTTATTTATGGTCACAGGACACTGATGGCTGAATATTTTCGACTGGTCGATTATTCTGAGGATAACACTGACACAAACTCCAGTTTGACTGCTCTGTGTTCTCCACTCTTTGCAGCGGGCACCCACATACACACACACTAAATTACAACTACAATGTCAGCGTCACTGCAGTGTTGAGAAAAATCTACCAACCAAATGATGCATGTTCCATAGTGGCCCTATCAGGGTCCTGACCACTAATGAACAAGGTAAGGGAGCCTAACAAATGGTGCAGAAAAACAGATGGACAATTTCCATAATAGTAAATTACCAAGTACACCTATGTGTCGAGTGAAGCATTGGATAGTGAGCGTAGATACAAGATACGTGTACCTAATTAAGTGCCCAATAAGTGTATGCATGGCATGTCCTTTAGAAGTTGCAATATAGGATCTCACCAAATTAATAAGAGGACCGCCTGAGTTCCCAAACTGTAAAAAAGACACAAATGATTACATTAATAACCCAGTGAGTTGCACATTGCATAAACACTAACAGATAATGGATAAATTGCTCTCGTCAAAAACAAAATAGCTATACTAGGGTAGAAGACAGTTCATGCTCACATCTATGGTAGCATCCGTCTGTATGTAATCCATATTAGGGTTGGACAGACCCAGTTCTTCACTTCCTCTCTGGGTCGAGCTGACAATGCCAGACGTGATAGTGTTCTGTAGGGCAAAGGGGCTCCCCATGGCAACCACAAACTCCCCTTGTCGTATCTCTGAAGACTTGCCAAGACGCAATGTAGGCAGAGGATGCTTGAAAAAATGAAAAAAACCAAACACAGTAACAGACCTGAAGCATAAAATGTAAGAATAAGCCTTTTAAAGCACATTCCAATTCCAGTTGAACGAAGTACCAACATCGTTGCTGTTACCTTGGGGTGTATTTTAATAGTTGCAATGTCAGCAGCCTGGTCCACATCCTGCACTGTGGCGTTGTAGGTCTCTCCAGTGGACAGTCTGACACGGACATCACGCTTGTTGGCTACTACGTGAGCATTGGTCATTATTAGGCCATCGCTGCTTATGATGAAGCCTGAACCATTAGAGATGGGTACCTCTCGACCAGAGAACAGATGCCTGTTGAGGAAGGATTAACAATATAGAAAAGCAATTAAATTACTGTAGTCACCCATTCATGTTAATATTAAAAATAAATTTCCATCCATCCATTATCTGCCGCTTGTCCCAAACGGGGTCGCGGGGGAGTGCTGGTGTCCAACCCAGCGCACACAGGGCGAGGACGGGGGACGCACTCTGGACAGGTCGCCAGCCCATCGCAGGGAGGAGCGGGACGGGGACGGCACCTTGCTCAAGGGTACCTCAGAGCAACCTATTGGGAAGGGGTTCGAACCCCCGATCCTCCGATCATGTGGCCAACACCCTAACCACTAGGCCACCACTGCCCCTAAAAATAAATTTAAAAAACAAAAACAAAAAAAAATCATAAACACCACAATATCTGTTACACTAAAGGACTCCTTCATCTATTGAGTATCCATGAGGTAAACTGATTAGTTTCAATGTGGTGTATTTGAGGGAACTATAAACAGCTTTTATAAATAACTTATTTAAGATGGACATATGTGAAAGTGACAACCCTTGTCATTGCGAGGTCACAGCACAGCACACGTGAACCACAATGAAATTGGACCTCAATGAAATGAACCCATGTACACAAACACCGTGCAGCAGTGGGCAGCTATTGAAAGCGCCCGGGGAGCAGTGACGGGGACGGTACCTTGCTCGAGGGTACCTCAGGGCAACCTACTGGTAAGGGAATCGAACCCACAATCTTATAAATTAAAAAAATATATTTATATATATTTTTCTTTTCTGTCTGTACACCTGTCTTTTTTATAAGAGCCCTGTAACGCCCAAATTTCCCATTCGTGGGATAATAAAAGATCACTCTACACTCTACTATCTTCTGTTGTGGGGGAAACTCCCTAACCACTAGGCCAAAGTATGCCCTTGCCCCTGTGAATAAGAGATGCCTTCTTTGCCTACAAGCCCATTAGTTTTTAAGGGTCACTTGCCATTGGGAACCCTACGGAAGCCACAGCAAGTTAAAAATCTAACACTAATAAAAATTAGTTATTAAAAATAACACTAATCTCTCGTTTTAATTATTTAATCATTTATTATAATGAAAAACTAACTATAATTATTTAGCATGTAATAATAATGAGAAACAATGGAGAAAATATAGATATTAATTAGAGTTACATTACATTAATAGAGAACATAATAATACTACTTGTTTAGTCAGTTAAAGAGGACAGTGAGTCATTTACTAAAGTTTTTTAAAAGAAAAGATAAAAAAAAAACACTTCATACTTTCAGGCTTTCTGATTTATTCACTAACATCAGCCTGTTTGACATTCTCCCTGCAGGAAGCCCAATCGTTAGGTCACTGGGTTATTATTAGGGGATATTACATCATAATCCAGTGCTCGTTATTGTGAGAAGTCAATGATGAGACTTTTCTCGTTGCTGAAATACAAAGTCGCAATAACGAGGAACTTTAAATATGATAAAATATACCGTCATTATGAAATAAAAGTAATAATCCAGAGGAAGTATCATAATAAGTCACTGTAACGACAATGTTTCTCGTTATGACTTCATGAAAACGTGAAAGTGACTATTCTTGTCATTGTGAGAACACACAGCACAGCACACAGTGAACCACAACGAAATTGGATCTGTGCATTTAATCCACACACACGCACACGTGCAGCAGGGGGCGGCTATGAAAGCGCCCGGGGAGCAGTGACGGGGACGGTACCTTGCTCAAGAGTACCTCAGGGCAACCTACTGGTGAGGGTTTGAACCCACAATCTTCCGATCCTGTGGCCAAACTCCCCTAACCCTCACCACCAGGCCACCGCTGACCATGAGTTTCCATAAAAGCCCCTTCACCCGTCCTGTTACAAAACAACACCCATCCACTTACTAGAAGCGATGGGCACCGAATCTCCAAAGGTGAGCAGAGTGATCAGGTAAATCGATCACAGCTGGAGTGGACAGCCTGGTCTTCATCTTTCAGACCTGACATGCTGATGTAAAGTCCAACCCAGACTGAACTTACCGTCCCACGATCTCGATGTAAACCACAGCCGGCGCGGACTTCTCCACCGCGTCCGCGATGAAGTTGTACTTGTAGCGCGGACTGTCCGGCTTGTACGGGGCGGCACACCGAGCCACAGGCAGGACGGAGAGCAGCGGAGAGCTTCTGGGCGAACACGTGCTCCGAAAAGTTCTTCTGTCCTGCTCATCTGAGGCGCCGCGCAACGCTGTGTAGCTCAGTCCCAGTCCCACAGCGAGGACACCGAGAAATGAGCCGCCGCCGCGAGCCCTCTGGTCCCCACCGTCCCCCCCGTCCCCCCTGTCCCCGTCCACCACCGCAGCTCTGGGGACCCGTGTATCTCCTCCGGTGTGTTTCTCCGCGGAAGCAGCGGATGATGATGGGCGCAGTCTGACAGCACAGAGCTCATTCTGCCTGATCAGTCCTGCGAGTGTCCGCAGGAGTGAAGGTCCTCTCACAGCAGCCGGGGACATGTTTCAGCGACACCCGCTGCAAGAGTCATCTAACGGGGAACCAGGAGCTACTGTCACCAGACCCACCGCTTCATAAACCGCTCCACACGACAGACTTGTCTCGACATGTAGGAACTACTCTGATCTTGAACCGTCGATTCGGCGGAAGTACAGGCTGGAGTTTGGAAACAGCGCATGCGCAGATGCTTGGAGACGCGCTGCCCAGCGTTTCTGCGGTTCGACACTTCCTGCCCTCGAGTCTGATCCGATCTGTGCACCTTTACTCCACTAAACACAACACACTCGTGCCTTTTCTCCTATGCTATATAAATGTGTATGTATAAAGAAGCTGTGGCGGGGTATTATGATGTTCATTTATTGGCCCAGCTGGAGGACTATTGGTTTCTGTTTGAAAGTGAAAGTGACTATTCTCGTCATTGTGAGAACACACAGTAGAGCACACACTGAACCAGGACGAACCTGGATCTCTGCATTTAACCCATGCACAAACACACAGCGTGCAGCAGAGGGCAGCTATGAAAGCTTGTTGCTGAGATTCTGAACAAAAGGAGAAAAGTTGGAACTCAAAGGTGTCTTTGCTGAAACACATCTGGATTTAGAAAACTGCACAGCTCTGCTGACCTGCCACACTGTTCAAGGGCTTCCAATCATCAGTTTCACAGCACATAATAACCACCATCCAAACGGTTAAATAACAAATGTTTAATGATACTGGTGTAAGTAATAGAAAAGTCATTCAAACAGCATGTTCGCTGAACTAAGACAAGCATGTTGTTCTTCTGAAAGGATCATCGTCATGTTTAGCAGCAGTAACTAGACATGAATGTTCTACAGTCTTTTAAATCCTTTAGATTTGGTCTGTATCCCTCACTGCAGAGCAGTCTGTTTGACCTTTCGTCCTTCCTTATCGATGGCAAAATTGTAGCTTTTTGGATTTTCCAACGCCTCTTCAATCCGCTGATCCAAATTTTCCAGTGTGATAAAGTTCTTTGCCTCTTCCTGGAAAATAGAGAAGTGAGGATGTGGGGTGTGTGTAGCATAAAAGAAAGGAAAAGGCACTGTGAAGGAGGTTTATCAAAATATGTAGTAACAGGCAATACAGACTACTGACTGAAGAAACATGTTTTCCATCAACAACGATAAGAACCAGCTGCTTTTTCCTTCATCCATTCCAGTTATAGTGGTTAGTGTATTATTTATTTCATGGTAAATATATTTAAGTGCATTTTCTTATCCAGTAGAAGTGCTATTTACTTTTTAACCTGGACAGTTAAGACAATCCATAGTATTATACTAGTCTGTACTGCAAATCCTTTGATGCCATTATCACACTTGTGTATTTGTATGCAGGTCTCACCTGTAGTTGCCAGATCTCGCTCTCTTTTTCTTTAATAAAGATCTCCAGCTCCTGCTGTTGCAAAGCTGCTGCCTCTCTCTTCTTCCGTTCAGCAGCTTCAGTCTCTTTTTGCACACGTAGCTCACTATTAAACAAGATACGAACACAAGGTCAGACTAATTTCTCTCTCTTTACTTTGGGTACATTTATTGAATTCTTGTCTCAATCGACAAATATGTTAAAAAAGGGTCTTCTGCTGTTGCCCGTGGTCGTTTGACATTAATTCAGCTCCAAGTAGGATGTGGCAGTTTAATGGAATGTGTAGTTGCACTGATGTCTCACTGTAAGCCACTAAGTGTCTCACCGTATTTTTCGCAATCTGAGGTTTTCAGCATCATTCCAGGCCATTAATGATCGGTGTTCTTCAGCCTCTTGCTTGGCTCGCTCTTCTGCCAACGAGCCAGTCTCTTCAGCATACCGCTTTCGCAACATCTCCTCTTTAAACTCCATCCTGTGCATAGATCAAAAGCAGTCCCTTAGTAGAACCTTTGGCTAACTTTAAATAAAAGCTGAAACTGCAGCTCAGACTAGATGTGGACGTGTCCAGAGCTGCATGAAATTAAATTCCTGTGCTGGCACACACTGAACAGTGAACTTGTCCTCTACAATGATCCCATGCAATCACAATGGAGGTGGACACACACACCAGGAGCAGTGGGCTGCAACACATGCGACCAGGGAGCAGTGTCAGGAACGATACCTTGTTCAAGGGTCTCTCACATTAGCATGCACGCTCTTGTATGTGTGTGTGTGCGGGTTAAAAGCAGAGATGTAGTTTCTTTGTGTCTCAGTGTGCCGTGCTGTGTTCCATGACGTGAATAGTCACTTTCACTTTATTAAGGTTTTGAACACAGCTTTTTAAAAACACATTTATATAACTAACTAACACACACACGTATATGGCCTAGTGGTTAGGGACTAGGTCCCAGGATCAAAAGGTTGTGGGTTCAAATCCCGGACCAGTAGGTTGCCCTGAATTAACCTTGAGCAAGGTACCGTCCCCATCACTGCTCCCCAAGTGCTTTCAGTAGCCGCCCCCTGCTGCACGTGTGTGAGTGAAGAGCAGGTTGTATTTGCTTGTGTTGAATCGTGTGCAGTGCCAGGTTTCACAAGGACAAACTCACCTCAGCGCCCTCATGATGAGGTTATATTCAGTATAGCGCTCCTTCAGCACCACCATCTCCACCGGGTCAACTAGAGGAGGGGTTTTGATTCGCCCAGCTTTGGACTTCGCTTTCGGGTCGGTTCGGGACTTTCTGCCCCTCACAGTCTCCAGCAGGACCCCCACCTGAGGACGCAGCAGGCGGACAGCAGGAACTCGGCTCCTCACCACCGCCGGAAACATTTCTGCAGTGGCGCGCGCTCAGACGGAAGAGCAGGCAGGACTGAAGCTGCAGGGACGATGAGCGGGACTTTAAATCATTACAGAGGACGATCAGAGGGACTGCTCATCATGACGTCCTGAGCACGAGGCCGCCATACTGTTACCCTTTCACAGCGGAACAAGTCCCTCTAAAGACCGGCTCTTTACTGCCCCCTGATGATGAAGAGCAGAACCACCGCCTGCCGGACAGCGACCGGGAGGATGAATGAAGGGAACTGTCACCCTACAAATAACCCTCGGCCCGTCAGAAGGATAATGACAGTCATTTGGAGACATTTATTATAGAAGGCGCTGATCGACAGAAACACACACTCTGATCTGTCCACATCCGGCCTTTCACTAAACCAACAATCATACCTGGTGTTTGGGGCCTTTTTAACGATAGATCTGAGATTAAATTGAAAAAGGAAATGCTGTTGTTTTATCCTTTCAGGATAGAAAGTGGTTGCCCTGAGGTACCCTTGAGCAAGGTGCTGTCCACGTCCCGCTCCTCCCTGCGATGGGCTGGCGACCTGTCCAGGGTGCGTCCCCCGTCCTCGCCCTGTGTTGGACACCTGCTCTCCCCCACGACCCCGTTTGGGACAAGCGGCAGGAAATGGATGGATGGATGGATGATAGACAGTTACATGCAGGGTGCAGACCCTGCAGAGGCCTGAATTTGTAAAGCCTCTGCATTTAACCAACAGCGGGGCAGCGGTTGTCTAGTGGTTAGGGAGTTGCCCCCACATCGGAAGATTGTGAGATCAGTTCCCTCACCAGTAGGTTGCCCTGAGGTACCCTTGAGCAAGGTACTGTCCCCATCACTGCTCCCTGGGGACAACTTTCAACAGCTGCATGGTGTTTGCTTGGGTTAAATGCAGAGGTCCAGTTTTGTTGTGGTTCACTGTGTGCTGTGCTGTGACCTCGCAATGACAAGGGTTGTCACTTTCACTTTCTTTCACACTGTGCAGCAGGGGGCAGCTATTTAAAGCGCCCAGGGAGCAGTGATGGGGACGATACCTTGCTCAGTGGTACCTCAGAGCAACCTCAGTGCAACCCTGATATTTCCATCATTGTCAATAAAAATGATATTTGTCATGTTTATCTACACCTCAAACCATGATGTTAATTATATACACATTTTCCCTTTTTTAATTTAAAGGATAATTCCCACATATTTGCTAGAGAAAGAGCTTTACAGTTTTCTTCATCCGTTTTAATAACTATTTTACATCCTAAGCAGAATGTGAAATGAGAAAAATGTACTGAGTAGGTGCATTATTGAAGACTAAATGATTTTAAATGGTGATGTAGAAAATCAATTATTGAATTAAACTATTCTTTTTAAATCCTGTATTTAACTGTTTAATCGTAACGCTGTATGGAGGACAGTCGTCATTGTTTGGATGATTTGGGTTTTAAACTATGTTAAAATTTTGGAATATTTCACAGTACTGCTCAGTTTATCCATCCATCCATTTTCTGCCGCTTGTCCCAAACGGGGTTGCGGGGGGGGGGGGTGCTGGAGTCCAACCCAGCGAACACAGGGCGAAGGACAGGGGACGCACCCTGGACAGGTCGCCAGCTGCTCAGTTTAATATTCTTTATTTAATTTATAATATCTTTGTATAGCATATATACAGCACATATGGCACCAAACCCTGATTAATCACACACACACAGGGGGAGTTTTACACTAGTTTTATTCAGTAGATATTGTTTTAAGGACAGAGTTACAGTACCAGGAGGATCTAAGACTGGTACTTGTTGCTCTGCTCATTTTTTCCCAGTAGTCATTGGCTCAGTTTCACATTGTTTAGATGGGCAGAAAAAACAGAAGCTGATGAAAGCGCACATATTTTCTCTACTGTAGGGCTTTTCTCTTTCACATTTGCCGGTGGTTCTCTGTAATGTTTTTCATTCCTAGGTAAAATAAGTTCTTACTTGAACTCTACTAAATGACTAACACTGATTTAGAACGTTTCACAAACCTAAATTAAATACATTATAAAATATATATAAAATAAAGTATAAAATCAACCAAAGTTCACAATTTTAAAATGTAAACATCAAAAAGAACATAAATGAAAAGCAAATGAAGTACCACAGCTCTCAATGGAAATTTGATTTCAACAAGCTTCTAACTTCTACCACTTGCTAGAGATATAGACGTGCAGAATAATATCCTGTTGGCGGATTCTTGTCTGAAAAGACAGCATGGATAGATCGGGGCCTCAGTACATTTCCAGTGCTTAAAGCAAGAGAGGTTTTCAGCAGAATCCACCTTCACAAACAATTGGTTAAGAGTTCGCACAAAAGGGGCTTGTTGGCCTTTCATGATTGGCACATTGAAAAGAACTGAGGATTACGAATTTGCCAACAGGATATTGACCTCTGGCTGGGCAAGTGCTGCGGTCAGCTTTCTCTCCAAGGCGGCCACGTTGTTTCTTTTATAGTGTGAAGAAGAAGGGGGACAATCATGGTGTACCTCTTGTGTAACACAAGGGCTCGTTTGTCTTCAGAGCAGTAATGTAGGGTGCAGGCTGTAAGGGAATGGATGGAGGTCTGAAGGTTTAGGGACTGGAGCTAGGGGTTAGGTTTAATAGCTTAGGGGATGTGAGGATAAGGATTTAGATTGTATGGTAATTTACTGTCAGGGGATGGTTGAGGAGGGTGGATGTTAGGGAGCGGGATTGGGGGTTTAGTGCAGCAGGGTTGATAGGAGGGAAATGGTGCAGTGCTGATGGAATGGTATGTAGGACTAGGCTTAAGCCAAAGCTGGCAAGGAGCAAAAGGTCAACCGAATCTCTTCCCCTTCCAGCAGTTTCCTGTTGAAACAAATAAAGATACATGTAATAAAACTTAAATAAAGTCATGTAATACAAACTGAAAATGCTGATAGATATTTATCTTGCTTAATTCTTAGGGAAACAGGTTCAGAATATTACTTGTAAGCTGCGATCTCAATGTCCAGAGCCATCTTTACATTCAGCAGGGCTTGGTATTCCTTCAAGTATCGTGACATCTCGTCTTTGGCCTCAGTGATGTCCCTCTCTAGATCACTTATCCTCCCCTATAAAACAAATGAGTTAACTTCCATCCGGCAGGAGCAAAGAACAAAGTTTACAATCATCTTTTGGACCAAGGACAAAAATAAAATGGTCATAAACTGCCTCATGTATGCCAGATTAGAATTGTTATCGTTATTAGAATTGCTAAATACCACTGTGCAAGTTGACAAAAACAACAGAGCTGCTGTGTTTAACAGTGGGTTTCCAGCTCATCTAACCAATACTCACGACACACCTGTGCTTCTGTAATACATGAGACAAGAATAGCACAGACCTTGATGTCATAATGTTTCTATATTTAGATTATGAAAATGATTCAGCTGTGCATTAGCCCTGTTAGAATGAGTCAGCAGTCTCCCGGATCTTTACCTTACTGTAGCCGAATTGATTTCTGCCAATATTACCACAGCTGCGATGCAATATGTTTTTACAACAGCGGCTTACAGTAGACTAGGAAATCAAAGATAACTGATTACTGTTTAATACTTCATTTTTGGTGCAGGAAGGGAAAAAAAAAAAAAACGAGAAGCAATGTTGAACAGATGAAATGTGCTTACTGAGTTTTGTTAACACTGCAGTAGATATACTGCACTGTCCTTTGTAATTGTCTTCTGCAACTGCATGGAATACCAATCACTTCATGCTCTGGCATAGAATTGTCCTGCAACCCTGCACCGTGTCTTGTGTGCTCCTTAAATACGGTGATGTCTGTTTTTACCAAGATGCAACCATTGACATAGTAATCTTAAAAAAATGGTTGTTTTGTTAAATTAATTATTCGATTATCAGTTGTGTTGTGTTACATATATATAGATGCTTTTCACTACTTGTCTGGGGTGTTCTAGTGGCATATTCACCGATGGACCAAGAGGTGACAGGTTTAAATCCTGCATCCAGCACTACCACCACAGGGGTTCTGAGCAAGACTATTAACCCCCAGTTGCTCCAGGGAGACTGTCCTGTAATTAGGAAATGGAAGTTGCTCTAGATAAGAACGTGTGCCAGTTGCCTCAACGTGGGTGTTTTGCAGCATTCTTTATAAACTGTGCACATCCCAGTAAACCACAGAGATAATCTGAATTTATTATGAAAAATAGCCTGCACATAATCCCACAGTAATATTACACTTTGTTGCATAACTAGTAGACAACGAAAAAGGCCCGTTTATTATTAAGGTTATGAATTGTTTTGTCATAATAATAGATCCTTTTTCCAAAATGTTGTGCGATAGCAACAATGGTTGCCATACCTGTTCCTTAAGGTCTCCTGCACTTCTTCCTGATTTACATCCTATCTCAAAAAATCCCTGCTAACTCTCGACCTTTTCCTGGGTTGGTGGGTGTGTAAGAGCAAGGAGAAGAAATACAGTGTGTAGGACAGAGGTGCTTCAGGACCAGATTTGGGGAATGACTCGACTGTTTGTTGATTTATTTATTTATTTTGCGGCCCATACCTGATACTTGGCAACCTCCTTGCTCTGCGTCTCCTCCAGCTCCCTCAGCTGCTCATTGAGCGAGTTGATGACATTTCTCAGGGTCTCCACCTCAGCGGAGCAGGAGAGGAGCAGCCGCCGGTACTCGGCCGTCTCCTCCCGCACGGAGCGCACTGCCTCCTCCTGCTTGTTGGCCACCTGCGCCACATTGGCCACCTTCCCCTGGTACCACACCTCGGCAGCCTGCCTGTTGCGCCTGGCCAGGCTCTCGTACTGCACACGGATGTCCCTCAGGGCGGCGGACAGATCTGGCCGGCTCACGTCCAGCTTCTCAAAGTCGGAGCTGATGCTGGACACCTGCAGCTGTGTGCGCAGACCCTCCTGCTCCTCTGCGAACACCTGCCTCAGGAAGGCCAGCTCTCGCTCCAGAGAGACCACGCTGACCCCGGCATCGTAGACGCACAGGGCAGCCCTGCCCGCCTCCTCTCTTGCACGCTGCAGCTCCTCCTCAGCCTCCTCGCGCCTCCTGGCCTCCTGCTCCAAGCGCACCTGCAGCTGCACCTGCGCCTCCCGCAGCTCATCCCTCTTCGCCTCCATGAGCGCCTTGTCCTGCGCCTCCTGCTGCAGCTGCTCCTGAAGACCTCTCGCCTCCTGCTGGTAGAGCTGCTGCAGGCGGGACGGTTGACTCTGGCCGCGCCGAAGCGCCTCCAGCTGCAGCAGCAGCGCCCGGTTCTGCTGCTCCAGGTGCCGCACTTTCTCAATGTAGGAGGCAAAGCGGTTGTTCAGCCCCACTAACTGCTCCTTCTCCTGAGCCCTGAGCCCCAGCAGCTCGGAGCCCACCACCGTCATGTCATTCTTTTTCTTCCAGCTCCCCGCTGCCTCAGACTTCAGCAGCCGCCGAGAAGAGGAGGAAGTGGAGGAGAGGGGAGTGGAGGAGAGGCGGTAGGCGCTGGAGTGGTCGTCCCAGCGTCGGAATAGGATGGAGGAGGATGAAGGATCGTAGCTCATGATGCAGGATTTTTTAGTTGCTTTTTTATTTTAAGTTTTTAAATGTTGTTAAAATGAGGAGTTTTTTTCATTGAGAAGTTTTTTTTGGTTTTTTAAGTCCCCCTTGTTCTGCACACCATCAGTGGAGATGAACCGGCACTGCACCAGTTCAAAAATACTGCAGAGCAGCAGGCTTTATAGAGGACACCCCCCTCCCCAACACACACACACACACACACACACACACACACACACAGACAGCTCCTTCTCAGCGCCAGCCAATAAGGTGCATGGCAGTGCAGTAAAGCAGAAGGTTGATCCTATGTTTCTCTCTTTCTGAAAAGGATGTATGAGAAGGGGTTACTTTTTTTTCCTCTTGGACAAAAATAAATGCATAGACTGAAATAATGAGTTGACTATAATTAGGACTGTGACTGTCCTCGTAATGTTTTTAATTGGCTGTGTTTAGAGAAGGGTCACTAATGAAGGATCTGAGAAGCACATTAGATCTCTACTGGATAGAGTTGGTCAGTTAGTTAACCTAAGAATGAATGATATCAAGTTCAACTCTGTCAGGCTGATACTGGTTGGTCGACCAGGCTGATATCAGCAGCAAACAATGGACCACAAATCAAAGGGTAATAAAGACTCAGCCCAGTTCAGTCCGATAACCAATCAAGCCTGGCACAGCACACAGTGAACCTTGGTGACGTCATACTGGCAGTGCATTTCTTGCTGAGGGGTTCAATCGATCTCAGGCTTACATTTTTGGCTTGTTACAGAAAAAAGGGATTTGCAACGCTTGAGCACGATTACTAAATTGCTTGAATTAACTATAGCTTGCATTAATGCTCTAAGTAGATTTCAAGCCAGTGCTCAAGGTCTGTATCAGTATCAGAAAAAGGAAAGGGGTGTTATCCTGTCCCCCTTTAGACTGCTTTAGCATATTTTTATTAATATTGTTTCAATTATAATATTATCCTTATCAAAAAGAAGTGTTTTCCTGTCCTATTTGATCCTGTCTACTAAAAGCTTGGAACTGTAATTTTGATAGATTTTAGGATAGCCCAAAGGGGATTGTAGGGCCCATGTGGTTAAAGCAAGTAATAAAACCTGTAAAAGAATCTGTGCATAACAGAATGCTTAAAGGATTTCAAAAGCTCGGCTGTTGTCCAGGTGGGCTGCATTCACAGTTCAAGCTATTTAAAGATGCTCAAACTACAAACTTCCGACTACATTCTGTTCCTTTTCACGGACACTATCCTTCAGAGCCTTTTTACATTTACAGTTGCATTTTTTAGGAATTAAAAATGACATCATTAAAAAAAATCAAAACCCATAATTTGTTAAAATTTAGGCATTTTTAAAATTAATCAAAAAATAGAAACTGAAATATCCCATTTTTGCAAATATTCAGACTCTTCACTTGTTGCTTGTTTAAAGCACCTTTGCCTCCGGTCTTTTTGAGAATGATCCTGGCGCTGGCTTTGCTAACCTTTCTTCTAAATATTTTCCCCATTCTTCTCACTCAGGATCGCTCTATATTTTTCCCGCATCCCTTTTTCCTTTTTTTCTGATTACTCTCTCATGCTTTACTAGGTTGCAGTGCTGGTGACTCTCATGGTCTTGCTTTCTGCACACATCACTGGGAACCTTGGCCAAATAGTTCAGCCTTCTTTCATTTGGTGAGGAATGGCTTCCAATTGGCCACTAGTGGCCTGATAGGTTTTGCTTTGTCATTATGGAGTACTGTGTGTACACTGATGTAAAATTTTAAGGAATCCATTGGATCCATTTAAAAAAAAAAATCTAAAATAAAATAGGGGAACGTTTTGAAAATATTCTGTCCACTTTGAACATGGGTCTCAGATGCAAATACAACCAATTTCTGTATCACTCAATGGGTGAAAAGGCTGAAAGCCTGGAATAGCCATGAAGAGTTCTAGTTGCCATCTCAGTAATTCAGAGTAATGAATACTTCTACTGTTATTAGCTCTTATCTATTTCACAACCACCATCTCAAGGTCAGATTCCAGGCCCTGTGGTGTTCTGAAAAGGTCACAAACTCAATGTTGCAGAGTCAAATAAGGATACTTTAATACAACAGTCAATGACAGCTTAGTCTAAAATGAATAGTTTTTATGCCAGTTCACCACTGATACTGCAACTGAATCAAAGGCCTACATGGATTATGACGCACAGTGATAACCACAATTACAAGACTGGATTAACAGTTTTTTTCTTTACTACTAAAAGGCTACATATTTACATACGAATTAAAGAAATATAATTTTCTCTCAATTATCTGCTTTTTCTTTTGAGTGAGTCAGCTCCAAATTGTAAACTGGGGAGGCCGTTTAGTTGAATTGTCCTTCACGTTCCTTCTTCGCCACATCATTTTGGCACAACCTTGAAGTGTTCTCATCTTGTTTTGCTGAAGGAATGAGCGTGTAGTCCCATGTAGTCATTATAATGGTGATAAATGTGAATCTGAACTGTGCACTCAGTCAGGTTGAACTGCTGCAATCAGTTTAGGAGGTGAGCAGCAAATCTTTGTCTCCGTATTCTACATTTTGAAATACACAGCAAGGTTTGAATGTCTAGTTAGACCTCAGCACTATATATGCAAGTTCAAAAAGTGACCATTTTAAAAGTGGTATGCTTTTTTTGTTTTTTTTTACACAATATTTTGAGATGAACATCTAAGTTAATGCATAGCTTTTCTTCTGGCTTACAATCAGAATGTCATTTTCTTAACTCTCTCAAACGCACAAATTACAGGAACCTAAAAGCAAAGAACAAGAGCTGTGACGGGAGACAATTAATCAGTAAATTTGAAGGTCTGTATATGTACCTAGTTAATAAATAATGAAGAAACAGCAAGGATTACAATGTTGGTTTATGTAACCACAGTATTAACCACATATATATATATGTTTGGCTATTTCAGTTGCTTATAGTAGTCTTAATGCTCCCTACTCCACAACATTATTAAATCTGTTAATAAAACACCACAGGAGATAAAGATGAACATGGCATTTTAGTTTACATAACCAAATTAAGACTACCAAAGTAAAAAAAATGTATAATTTAAGACTCAGAAGTAATTAAAACTAGACCTCCATTAAAAAAAATAAAGCAAATTAACATCCATAAACTGAAACATTTGCAATAAGCTTAATCAAACTTTAATGTAAAATTTAATCAAAGTACTAAAAACAAGTCCCACAATGTAGGTGGGTTAAAATCAGAAAGTTAAAATCAGAAAAATTTTAAATTGTTAAATGAACAATGAAGAGTCAAGCTGCTCTTACAGTGAACATTGAAGAGGGCAACTTGTATCTGACCACAGACAAGACCAGCAGTTTAACCTTAAACTCCAGCCGTTCATAATTGCGAACCATTACAGAAAATGTCTTACAAACACCGTACTTGTTTAGTTTGGTATGGATTCAACGGTCATCTTTCTTAAATGAGCATAAAATATTTTGCAGTGTAACCATGTGTAACCATGGTCAAATGTCCAGAAGCATTTGGGGAATCTTATGTGGGCTTCGATCGATCAATGCCCTTGTGTTCTGGTATATGTCTGTAGGCACAGCGATTATTTTTAATGCAGCCTGTTGTCCTCCAGTAGTAACACTCATTTGGCAGTTTACTGCAAAACAGAGAAATGAAAAGTTCATTTTATATCTACAGTCATGTGGAAAAATGAGGACACCTTATGAAAGCCTGTGTGTGTTTGTAACGTTGTTGGACATACGCATATTTAATCTCAATTTCAACCTCAATTTCAACAATACTGGGAGATTCAAGTAATATAACTAAACAATTAAAAACTGAAGAAAAGACTTTTCAAAATCTTCTGTAAAATGTAATTCTACAGTAATAATTTAGGACACGGGGCAGCAGTGGCCTAGCGGTTAGGGCGTTGGCCACATAATCGGAGGATCGGGGGTTCGAACCCCTTCCCAATAGGTTGCCCTGAGGTACCCTTGAGCAAGGTGCCGTCCCCGTCCTTCGCCCTGTGCGCGCTGGGTTGGACTCCAGCACTCCCCCGCGACCCCGTTTGGGACAAGCGGCAGAAAATGGATGGATGGATAATTTAGGACACCCCCCCCCCCATCTTTATTCCCAGTTAAAATGGCTCAACTCACACACAGGTGTAGCACATCAGGTGCACATGATTAGACCATTGTTACTCAGCATTTTGAAGGAGGTTTGCTCTTTTAAACCTCAGACATTTAGTTTGGTGCTCCTGGCTGATGAGGTGAGAGTGAACACCATGGTGAGATCAAAAGAGCTGTCTGAGGCCCTCAGAAAGAAGATTGTAGCAGCTTATAAGTCTGGTACGGAATTAAAAAAAGATCTCAAAATAATTTGCAAGCAGCCGTTCCACTGTCCGGAAAACAGTCTACAAGTGGAGGACTTCCAAAACAACTGTCAACATGCCCAGGTCTGGCTGTCCAAGCAAGTTCACCATGAGAGCAGATCACGAGACGTTAAAAGAAGTCTCCAAAAACCCTCATCATGGGACCTACAGCTACTTGCTACTGTTGATCTGAAAGTGCATGCCTCTACAATCAGAAAGAGACACAACTTAACTTGCATGGGAGGTGTGCAAGGAGAAAACCTTTGCTCTCGAAGAGAAACATCAAGGTGAGACTGCAGTTTGCCAGAGAGAACGTAGACAAAGTTCTTTGGACAGATGAGTCTAAAAATGAATTATCTGGACACCAGAACAGAGGACATGTCTGGTGTAAACAATACAGCATTCCAGGAAAAGAACCTCATACCAACTATGAAGCATGGAGGTGGAAGTGCCATGGTTTGGAGACACTTTGCTGCGGCAGGACCCGGCCAGCTCACCATCATAAAATCCACCATAAATTCTACATTATTTCAGAAGGTGCTTGAGGAACATGTGAGACCATCTGTAAGAACATTAAAGCTGAAGCAGGACTAGACCTGGCAACACAACATTGACCCAAAACATACCAGTAAATCCAGCAAGGACTGGTTGAAAACTAAGAAATTGAGTGTCCTGGAGTGGCTGAGTCAAAGCCCAGATCCAATTGAGATGCTGTGGGTTGACATAAACGGGCTGTAAATGTAAGAAACCCCTCAAACATCTCACAGCTTAAAGAATTCTGCATTGAGGAGTGGGACAAACTTTCCTCAGACTGATGTCAGAGACTGGTAGATGCTACATGAAGTGTCTCACTGCAGTGATTTACCCCAAAAGGGGGAAACGCTAGCTATTAGGGGGTAGGGTGTCCTAACTTTTCCCTCAGAATACTAATTTTTGTTGTTATCTTTTGTTTAATGAATTAAACAAGGTTAATTTTTGTTGTTTACCTGCAATTAAATCACTTTCTTTCCCAGAGATAAAAAAACCAAAAAAAAA
This sequence comes from Hepsetus odoe, assembly GCA_017165825.1. Classification (NCBI taxonomy): domain Eukaryota; kingdom Metazoa; phylum Chordata; class Actinopteri; order Characiformes; family Hepsetidae; genus Hepsetus; species Hepsetus odoe. The sequence goes on from CM029367.1 coordinate 16,028,878, forward strand.
AACCAACAAGATTAGATATCGATATGTAAATATTTCTTAAAAAACAACTTAATATTGAATGGGGTAACCAATTTTTTTAAGATGACTGTATTTATATACAGAGGAACCTCTGGTCATGAACATTTCCGAACATGTACAAATTGGGTTATGATCAAAAAGTTTGCCAAAGTTTCGCATCTGATCACAACCTCAATTTCTGGTTGCAAACAAAACACTGGCAGCCAGTTTCCCTTCCGGTTCGTACTACATGCCAATGATTTCCCCCCATTCTCTGTCTAGTTCCCATTTTCCTTCGTTTGCTGAGTGTATACAGGGCCTAACAAAAACACACATGTTCAGTCTCTCCCTGAACATCGTTCTCAATCAGATGTGCGTTCATTCGCTGTGAACTCTTTGTGCTGTATTTCATGCTGTCACGCCCACCGCCGTACCCAGACCAGGGGTGAGGGTGTCGTGGACAACTGAAGTCTGAAACCTTTTCTAAGTCAGAAACCAAACTAAGTCAAAAATCAAGCGAAGTCAGAGAGATGCAGCACAACCAATTTACTGAAGAATTTCAGCAGGCGTGGTTCCATGGGTGCAGCTCCAGTTGCTCATCCGGACTTTAAATACATTTCATTCGACCTTTAAACTTTACATGTCTCCATCCCATTAATAGTTTTCTACCAATAATATTCAGTGCTGTCATGATTAAAACCTCAGTTCCCCCACCTTTGCCCCTTTCCCACCATTAGACTTAGGCCTTCTCACTGTTATCTTCCTGCCTTATCTACCACCTATATTTCAAGGCATGCCTCCCATCCAGCCTACCACTTATGAGTGCAGCTGCCCAATCAGAGCTATAACTCTTCCCTGCTGGATGTTTTCTGGGGGCTCATGAGATGATGCAAGCAAATAAGAATGTAACTATGTGCAGGTTCAGCTACTTGCTATCTTCTGGGGTCAGATTTATAGTCGATAACGAATTATAGTCATGACCAGAGGTTCCACTGTACATATATACGTGCAACACAAAACAAGCAAACAATCCATTACATCAAAAATGCTACCAATAGAAATAGAACTTTCTATATTTTTTTACCTACAGGTTATATCCAAATGTGATGAATACACAACAATAAAAACATGACAAATCAGTTCATAAACAAGAAAGTAGACTGAGTAAGAAAAACCTGTTACTCACTTTGCTTTCACAATATCTACTGATGCTGTTTTGGATGCTCCAAGATGTGTGTGGATTCTATCAGGATATCGCACCACAAGAGAAGTCCCTTCAAGATTGTAAGCCTGCCATCAACACATACACAGAAAAAGATAATAAAGAAAAATATAGTAAATAAAGACAAAAATAAAGACAGATGTAAATATATTCTTCATGTTTATATGCTTCACTGCCCTCTGCATGACTAAGACTGAAGAATATGCTAAATATAATGCTGAACATCCTGAAATGAATACTTAAAGACTGTTTATTAGACAAGAGTTTTCTTGTTTGCACACAGTTAGACACAAAAAATCCTCTGTAGCAACAGAATGGCTCATTTCACCATGCAAACCTACTAAGCCATATGGGAACCAAAGCCTGAATTTGATCTGTGCTTGGCATTGGTCACAATTCACTCTCTCTCTATAACAATCACATTCACCTGAAAAGATGAGTTTAGTTTTCCTGCATCTAGTACTGTACAAAATAATACTTACAGGCCATCAAGACATTTTGGAGCTTCATGGCTCATATTATGGAAATGAAAAGGTAGAGAGTTCTGGCTGTCCACAGGGCTGCTGTTATATGAAATTATTACAGAAGGGCTCTATAGCTGTATGATCAACACTTACATGCATGTCACGAATGGCTTTTTCACAGTCCTCCTTGTTGAAGTAGTTGACAAAAGCGCAGCGTTTTGCCTGTAGTACTCTTACACTGTACACTGGACCAATACTGTGTTTTGAAACATAAAATATTATATATGTAACTGAACTTTCATTTCCCAAGAAAATTAATAATATATAAATAATTAAAGAGCTTATGTACTCTGTTGCTTATTTAGAGACTACGTTTCCATTGTTGCACTATTGTATGTTACTGAAATTTTGAAGCAGTGAAATGAATGCATTCTACTTGAAAGAGAATAAAAAAGCGGAAGTGCACCTCTCATACACTTGAAACCTGGTTGCATCTAAAAAAAAAAGCATAATTTACATAGCCCATATTCTAAATGTTTCTTGTATTTTACGTTTTTTTAACCCAGGATAATCATTATTAATTTTTACATGACAATTCTCCAAGAATGAAAATATATGCTTTTGTTACTGTGCTTTTGAGACTGATGCATGCAAATACATTCTGCCTAGCTCTGTTAATATTGACTCTTCTGCAAAAGCAGTTTGGACTGCTGTAGGCTGAAGAGGTAACTATATGTAAATACACTGGTTTTCATGATGTCCCAAAAATGTAAAATGTTATTGCATAGCAATACCAACAAAAAAGTATTTTTCCATGACGTGGTAAACAAATATTACCATGCAAGGACTGAAAGCAGTAAAACAATACTGTTGAGAAATTCAACTTACGTTCTAAAGAGCTCAAAAATCTTTGACTCTGATATGGTAGGTGTCAGATCTCCAACCCAGATGGGAAACAGCTCCCTAATAAAGAAAACAAACATGAAATTCCTTTGGAGAAAAGTGGGGGGAAAATAAATAAATCAGCCATCATGTATGTGTGCATGTATAACAGGTCAAATTCTTACCGAGGATGGGACCTGGCTGCAGTGTAACCTCTAGGCTGGTTCTGAGCGACTGGCATCAGAGGAACATGAGGAGGCTGAGGTTTTCTTTCTGTACACACCCAATTATCTTCAACAGCTACTTCACTGGGCTCAGATGCAGTTGCTATACTGCCTGTAGCAAAGTGCAAGACAGAAAAATATATTATTTATTTATTTTTTAAAATAGGGGTCAATTGTCACAGACTTATTATTGTAAGTAGAGGTTGTCTTACTCTGCAGTCCAGAGAGTGCCTCCAACGCTTTTTCTACTGTTCCATGTATGATAAGAGCATTTGAACTCTGCTCTCGAGTGAAGCCCATATCCTGCAAAACAGGCAAAAATCATTTAAGAGACAAGAAAATGGTTATCAACAAATTCTGGCAACATATAAATACACACAACACATTAAAAAGGTCTGTATGGCACTACTGTCTTAACTGAAATGCTAAGGTGAAATATTCAACAGAAAACAAACACTCTTGTTAGTCAGATATTAGACACCTTATTTATTTTTTCCTCAGCGCAAACAAATTTAAAAAATAGAGTAGAGTAGAGTGTAGAGTAGAGTGATCTTTCATTATCCCACGAATGGGAAATTTGGGCGTTACAGGGCTCTTAAAAAAAGACAGGTGTACAGAAAGAGAAGAAAAAATATACAAAGATATAGAGAGAATATTTTTCAGGCATAGCATGGACAGAGTAATTCTGTGTCAGTATGAGTAACGACCCTTGGAATCTAAAGAAGTGTGTTTGTGCAATGCGTTCAAGTATCCCCCCCTACTTTCTTACTGAAAGCCCAACATTCAAAGTGTTTATACTGTACACACAAACACACTCACAAAAACAGTTTTACTTACCATTAACTGCATTATCTGTACCCTCATAAGCTCTTGGGCAGCATCAGTACAGGAGCTATCCAACTTTAAAACTTCTTTATAGGTCAAACCAGCCTCATAATATTTCTAAAATGGGGAATAAAATGATTCTGGAGATCACAAGAAATTGCCATTTATAGTATTAGGTGTAGGTAACCGGTTTTGCCTCAACGGTACCTTAAGCCCGACAAGCGCTTTGCCTTTCCTGTAAAGTCCTTTAATCCAGTTGGGTTCCAAAGACAGAGCAATATCAGCATCTATTAAAGCCTTCTCATACTGCTGCATTTTCTCATAACAGAAGGAGCGATTCCCAAACAGCCTGTCAGGTAGACACACCCACAGTATTACTTAGTTAAACTTGCTTAGACAGTCACCGCAGCCTTTCTATATGAAGTGCCGACACTGGCACTGGGGGTCAACAGATAACGCAAAAACTTCCCTGATAAACTGTCTAAAAGTTTTTAAGCATTTTAACCAAAAATGTAATCATAGGAAATGCAGAAGTATTTTTGGACCTTTTACAATAGTAACGGAACACATACACCAGTTGACCAGAACTGTTAAATCACAGACTAGGCTCTGTGATTGGAAGGATGTGGGATCAAGTTCCAGACTTCCAAGTTATACAGCAGGTTACCATCCCTACCACTTCTCCCCGGGCACTAGGTATGGCTGCCCACTGCCCCACTTCGGTTTGATGGGATAAATGCAGAGGAGCATGGCTTAGTGTGTGTTCTTCACAATGATAGTCACTTAGGTCCCAAAAACAAAATAGAACATTTCACAGACTCCACTGGGCATCCTAACGTGCACTGTAGTTTCTGTCACCAAGACATTTGCAACCGTTCCTTTAAGTCCTTTTAGCTGTGAAGCACTGAATTAATTTGAATGCCAGGCCCCAAGCTCTCCAAGCAGAACACTGACTCTGCTATTGTTCTGGCATTCTTCCCATAGTAAATCCTGGTGTGCATCTCTTCTGCAGGTAAGCAATGCAAACACTCCTGCTATCAATATGTTTGAAAAGAAAAGGTGGTTCATCAGATCAGGCAACCTTCTTCCATCGCTTTAAGGGACACCTAGATATCCTCTTTCATCATGTCCATAGACCTCCTCTTTAGAATTCTTCTTCCCCGGAAACTCTGTCCTCAACACCCGTCTCCCAATGTAATCCTCCTTACTCCTCTGCACATGTCCAAAACAACGCAATCTCACTTCTCAAGGCTTCTCCAAACCATCAAACCTGAGATGTCCTTCTAATATACTCATTCCTAATCCTGTCTATCCTTGACTATCCCAACACAAATCTTAGCATTAACTTATAGCAGAAAGGACTCCTCTGGTACATATCCCTATACTTAAAACACAATGCCTTAGACCACGGAGTTCCCAGTGGACCCTTTAACCGAGATCTGAACCTAAAAGATAATGACCAGGCATACCATGAGCATTTGCACTAATTTAATTAGCATGAATCCAGGCCAAAACAACCTAATTAAAAAAAACATAACTTAAACTATAACCTAATTCTATACATTTATACAGAGCCATGCTTGAAATAATGGTGGGAACTGAAGTAGAAGGTCATCAATAGCATAAATTTTTTCATTTTATTTCTGACTTAGAAAAAGTTTCGGACTTAGGCTCAAGCTTCAATTCTCCACGACAAACTCTGCCACTCCAGGTCCTGTCATTTTGTCATGGCACGTTCTCCCACCCATACAACATTGTCTTCTTCACCCCTTCTAACCTACCTGCTTTCTCTTCTTCGCCATTGTTCTGGAATACCCAACAGGCTGAACAGTTGAGCTCAAGTATTTAAACTCCTCCACCTTTTCCTTCTCTACTCCCTACATCTTGACAATTCTCTGTTCTCCCTTTCATTCACACTCATGTATTCTTAGTCCTACTCAATTTAATTTCTCTTCTCTCTAGAGAAGATCTCCACCTCTCCAGGGTCTCCTTGACATGCTTCCTTTGCTTGCTTTTGATAAAAAAGTCACCTGCAAACATCTCCTGTTTTATTTGTCTGTAAACATATTCGTAACCATTGCAAACAAGAATGAACTCCGTGCCAGGAACACAAGACCTACCAATTAGGAGTTGGTCTGGTCCAGTTTGGTTCAACTTGCTCAGATGCTTACACTTGGTGTTTCCTGCTATCAACATAAACTACAAGATCTGACTGTTCACTTGCTGCCTGATAAATCCCACCCGTTGACTGGTGCCACTGAAACTGTATTGTATAATGTATTTCACTTTATGTTTCTGCGTTTGTGTGATCAGCATGCATGATCTGCTGTATTAACAGCAGTAATACTTACTTAAATTCTTTAGGATTGTATTTTATCGCATCTGTAAAAAAAGTCACGGCCATCTCCAAATTCCCTGTTTGAGCATATGTGTTACCCATCACTGAAAGTGGAAAAAAAGGTAAGATTACCAAGTATAATTGGACATCTGGGCCAAACACTGTTAAAATGAAACCTGAATGAACAAAATACCAGCTAGTTCCATGCTCTTTGTGACAAAGTCATTTACTGGATCCTCCAACTCCTCTTTCTTATTATGATTCTGTAGTAGAAACAGTTTAAAAAGAAAAAACATAACTTAAAAAAATGAATGAACGAATGAATAAATAAATAAAAAGGTAAACTCTTGACCATAGGCGTACAGTTTAAAGTATTGTGTTTTATTTATTTATTTATTTTATGTTTTTTCTAACCTCAACTACACCTTTCTTTTCTGTCCCATGTTTCCTGGTGTTCTCCACTTTTTGCTGTCTCCTATCAGATTTCGGTTTCTGTTCGAGTTTGCGCTTGGCAATGGCTGCTGCATTTGTCACAAAGCAGCTATTCATATCAAGCTCCTGAAACACATACATTGCAGCAATCTTGATGCAAGTTATTCACATACAAGCATATGTGCCCATGTAAGACACAAACCTGGAGATCCTCAGTTACACTCTCTTCATCATCATCATCAGCTTCTTCATCAGAACCATCACTACTGTCTGTAGGAACAGAGGATATCTGTGGACTAGGCTCAGGTTGCACAGGTGCACCATTACTGGTTTTATTCTTATTCTCACACTCCTCTGTAGGTTTAGATTTCATGGTAGAAGGATCAACCTATAAGTTAAGAAAAAAAACTATAAGATGGGTGGCTTAAATTTTCTTAAACAATTTGATTTAGACATGGTATAAAATCATGATTACCTAGGAATTACACGGATGTGATAAAACAGATTACAAACAATGGTCAAGTTATCAAGTTTATACACACTTGCTTACCTTTTCACTTTTTTGTTCTGTGTTTTCCTTTTCTAATTTTTCCTGTCGCCGTCTCTCTCTTTGCCTCTAAAATATAACATATTAACAACCAAAACACATTCAAATGTTGGGACAACATTTAAGATTCATAATCTTACCAAAAAAAAAAAAAAAAAAGAATTTTTGACATTACCATTTTCTTCTGCTTTTTCTTCTCTGCTTTTTTCTTAAGTTTTTCCTCTTCATCTAACAGTTGTTTAGCATTATTTGCAGCTTCCTAAAATGAAATAAAAAGTTACACAACTTATTGGAACAGTCCTTATGGAGCAATAATGAACTGGATATTATTTACAGAACACTAACCTCTGGTGAGACACGTTTAACCGTTTTAAAGTAGGCAGGAAGTGATTTTGCAAACCCCCCATCTAGAAAGTTTGGAGTGAAACCACAGTATCTATTTCTTTGACTGCCATATTCTTCATCATCATCATCATCATCATCATCAGAAAATTCCACATATTCCTCAAACTCCGTGGGGTAGTTTTCTAAACCTACAAAAAAAAGGTTAATATGTTAATAGGAAGTAGACTCAAAATTCAATAAAACTGCCATTATCAGAAAGCAAAGTATGGAAGCAAAAATTGTTCAAACCTTTTAATGCAGTTTTAGAGTAAGACAGAGAAATAAGCAGGTCAAAATGTCCCAGACATGGTATAGGGGATGCGCTGAGTGTGTAAGGAAGAAGATAGATAAGAGGCAGCGAGGATTAATTCAATGAAATCCATCATCAGATGTTCAAAAGGACCATCAGATGGTGGGTAGGCCCTCTGTGTTCTGGTTATGCCTTTACCAGGGTTACTCTGTAGGCAAATTAAGAAAGTCTGCCACAGCCGAAAGTCCCTTAGTAAACCACAAAGTTTGCATAATGACCACCCCCCGCTCCCTTTTGATGCATGATCTTTACTGTGCGTTGATTTAGCAAAATGACGAAAGAAATGGCTTAGAAAGAGAGAAATGCCTTAGAATTAGGGCTTCGCCAGGTGCACTCAGAAAAAACGCAGGTCATGAGCACTGAGAGTAGATACAGATGCCATTTGGAGTTCATGAGTTATGTTGTGGAAAATAAAAATTAAAAAATGTAATAAAAAAAAACAACAACAACAAAAAAAAAAAACTCAAATTTTGAGTTATCCCATCCCACATCCCATCATTGGGGCAGCGGTGCAATAGTGGTTAGGGAGTTGCCCTAGATTGGAAGACTGTGGGTTCGATTCCCTCACCAGTAGGCTGCCCTGACACTGCTCCCCGGGTGCTTTCAATAGCTGCCCCCTGCTGCACGTGTGTGTATGGGTGAAACGCAGTGGCTGAATTTCGTTGTGTTGCGCTGTGTTTCACAATGACTAGAGTAGTCACTTTCACTTTCACAGCAAGATGCACAATGATCACAGCTCAATTAAAAAACAGCCCAGAATCCCTGAAATTGCACAGCTTTTTATAGATATGGGAACAAATTGCGCTTTCAATAGCTGCCCACTGCTGCACATGTGTGTATGGGTGAAATGCAGAGCACAAATTTCCCATTCGTGGGATTATAAATAAAGGATTATTATTATTAAATTAACGGTTAGACATTGGTGTTATATACAACAGAGAGACTGAGACTTCTTACCAACTCCATAGTTCAAACTCAAGGCGTCCAAAGCTCTGGGTCTTCTATTGATCAAATTCACCACGGCCTCCTGTGGAAGATGGAAGCTGACCTTACAACAACAGACTTGACTTCAGACAGGATTTAGAGATTTCGTTAACCAAAGACCCTTAGGTTTTTTAGTGTGTAGAGGTTAAGAAAGGGATAAGAATAGAGTGAAGCAGTTGTGTGAATATAATATGGAGTACTTACATGTGTCGGCATGAGCTGCATGTTGTTCAGCATTCGGATGCAATCTAAGCAAACAGATAAGGAGAATAAAACATCTGCATTTTCAAAAATGCCCCGGGTGTTAAGCCCCAGATGTTTTTAGTTGTAGGTGTGTAAGTCTGACCAGCAACAGCTGTCTGGCATGTTGTTGAACAGCCTCGAAAACAAGACAAGTCTGTTAGCTACCGGGCGGAAACACTCGCTATTAGGTGGCCGAGCGAAAAACAAACGCCTAAGTACAAAAACGTAGGAACTAACTAACCGTAGTGCGACAACAGACTCAAACTCGGCACTGGCCCCTGTTTGACGGCTGTCTCGTCTTTTGGCTAGCAAGCTAACGTTAGCTAAAGTTTGGAAAAACCAGTGCAGTCTGAACGTACAGACTCAAACAAAAAAACTAACGCTTACCATGTACGGAGGAATCCCTGTTAGACATTTTTGTTTCATATAAAGACGTATGTATAGTTTAATATAAATGTAACGCTAAGAGAAGTTCATCTCGGTCACTCTAACCCGAACGTCACCCCGGCGCTGCCAGCATTTCGGAACAGGGCGCAGTACGCATGCGCATTTCAACTCCGTCTCACTTCCACTTTGTCTCCCCGCTGCGCAGAACCGAAACTACACCCATAGTTCAGCCGTGATCACATCCCCGGCCAAATCTGAACATATACAAACCTACCAGGACAATATATCAGATTTAGAGTGCGTATCTATAAAGCATTTTAGTGTTAGTTCACAGCGTAGCCTTTACAAACCCTTTATATTTAAACAGAACTGTTCTGTAGATCGATCATTGCACAAGATCAATGTATTAATTGTAATAATAATAATTTATAATACTAAAGAAGAAGAATATGATGATGACTATGACTGTGCAGAATATTTATGAGGGCAGTAGTGCAACAGTGTTGAGGTCTGCACTAGGAGTGATAGAAGTGTTTAAGGCAGAGGTGGGATTACATCAAAGAAAAGCGATGAGCCTTTTCTTGTTTGTACAGGTGACACGTTGACAGACAAGATTGGACAGGAGTCCCCGTGGACTGTGATGTTTGCAGATGACTGCAATATTGATCATCATCAGTCATCATCAGCATCATAATAGCTGTTGCTGTGCTTGTTATTGTATTAACATGGTTCATCAGGTGCTTTAATTTCGTTTGGCAGGACTGCCTGTCTGAGATTTCACATGACAAACCTGTGCTGGGGTGAATGAAGCAGTAGTTGGTCTTGCCAACTTTAATTTTTATTAAGAAACGTATATATGAGGTCCCGTCACACATGAAACTATTATTTACTATGCCGATCTGTGTGACGTCTGTTCAACGTCTCTGTGCATTGAATCCGCCAAGCCCCAGCAGTGCGCATGCGTCAATACGTCAGTCATTGTCCTGGAAACCGGGGGCAGTTCGTACCGACGTTCCCACAACAACAACAACAATGGAGCCCCCGGAGCTGACCGAGGACGGGGCCAACGGCAACACTGTGAGTGATTTAACGTTCAATACACTCTCTTTTAACACTGCTCAGTGCTTTATTTGTTCATTAATCTTTTTTCCCACTAGACTGTTACTTCACAAATGGTTTCCCGCCAGTTTAGGACTTACCAATCACGATATCTTAGTCGGCTACCGTTAGCTGACCTAGCAACAAGTGTGGAGAAACAAAGTGGCTAGCCAACCGGTCAGCTAAAGCTAATCAGGTTAAAGTTAGGTAAATGACCTTTCTGTTTCTTTAGGCACAGCACTCAGAAATGGAAATAAAACTACTCGAATAGCCTGCAAAATTGGTGCCTTCGTGTCTCCAAACAAGCTAATGCTTGCCTGGTCCTGTTTAACTCATGTTCGGTTAAGCTAAGTGTGTATAAATTGAAGCTGTTGCCATATGCATATGCAACATTACGTTTTATGGGGAGTGCTAAATCGAGACTCTCTTATGAAATCTATTTATCTGCAGACTGAGAAACTTCGACCTTTTCACGCCGTGTAACATTTCGCATCTTAGCTAATGTATATAAACCTCATTGTGGACTTAATTTTAGCCCTCGTGTCTTTTCGCTTAAATACCCAATGTAGCAACATACATAGATTTCTTGGATCTGCCAGGCAGATCAATGCTGTTGGTAGTAACATTGTTTTGCTGTTAACGCTGAAAACCTCTAACAATGTTTAACTGAATTATTAAATGTAAGCAGTGTTGTATCGTGTCTCAGCAGTACACGGAGCATAAAGGTTCTCTGTGCATACTAGCCAGAACCACTGCTGACAGACTATTACTTTAATGTTAATGGTCACTTTACTCCAGGCTTTAGGGTTTGCATGTAGATTCTTAGTTCATTTTTATGCCTCTCGAGCACAATTGAGTTGTTAACCTAATCTCGGTGCACTGCTATGCCACCACTATGCAAATAATTTGAAAGTCTAACAAAAATTGTTTTTAGTGAACATATTTTAGGATTCTTTGATGTGGTCATATAACAGCAGGATACACTTTGACGCTGCCAGGAGGAATAGGTCATTTGAGATATTGGAAATTTTGGGGGGGAAAATTGGCACCACTGCAGTTATATGCACTAAAACACTGGTGAAAGAGTGTGTAAATGAACTGTGATGATCATGCAATACATATTTCTGCTTCTTCTCTTTTGGTCAACAGTAGGCCAGTTTCCACCCGCACCTTGTAGGCTAACAGCACTGGTGCTCGTCGTTGTAACCCGGGCCTTGTTTGATCTGGTGTTGAAGTCTGTTTTGTGGTCCACATATTGATTTTTTTTTTCACCGGATGCCCTTCCTAATGTAACCCTCCCCATTTATCCGGGCTTGGGATCGGCATGAAGAAATACACTGGCTTGTGCATCCCTAGTGGCTGGGTTGTGCAAAGACACATTTCTAATGGATTAGGATTATCAGTTTAATAATTTTAACTTTGGTATATGGTATTTTCAAGCATAAAATGTTGGACAGTATTTTTTTTTTTTTTTATCATCAAATCTGTATGCACTCTTCCATTTTCCATTTTAATTAACTATTGATGATAACTACTGATGTGTGTTGATTATTTTGAGATTTGCCAACCTAAAACATTTGTATTATGAACAATATAACATTTTGTGTAGGCAGTGATAATGGATGGATGTTTATGGCCAGTTCTGATACCTTTTACCCAACTTAAAACTTGCACTGGTCTAAATAAATAGCAATATAAAGAATATTAAATATATTATTTGCCCTTAAATGGGTAAGGCCAACATTTTAAATCCTTCAACAACAACAAAAAAAAAAACTGTTGCCTATTCAAATAACCCATATTGAATTTAGTTATATGTAACGTAAGACAAATGACAATTTAGACAATTTTGATTTAGAATTAGCAGCACCATTCAAGCACAACACAAGTTAATTTACAAGTTTTGCAGTCAGACCAAAACCATGATAATAAATAATTATATATTGATTATCATTTGGAGGGGAAAATGCTCTCTTTTTGCTGATTAAAAAAAAAATTATATTAAAGAGTTGTATCAGTGATTTAGATGCATACTTGTATAAATTTCATTGTTGTCATATTCTTTTATTTTATCTTTAGGAAATGGAGTCATGGCATCAGCTACCTGCAGAGAATGATCCCAGCCAGTTTCTAGAACACACATCAGCCATGCATGAAACTACAGGCCAGCATGGGTTCGCCCTCAGCTCTGAAGAACAGCTGTCCATCATAGGGGAGGCAAGAACTCAGCGAATAGCTGATAGATTTGAATCTTTGCAACTAGGTAAATGCAGGTCTAACAGTTGCCACATTTATTGCTTCAACAAACAAAAAAAGTGCAAATAAATGGTCCCTCATAATCTTTTATTGTGTCTTTTCCCTTTGGCAGAGTTTCAGGATAGCCATTTATCACCTGCATTGACCCTGATTCCACAGGGAAATACCCTCATTCATTTCGAGTCCACTCTCCTTCATCAGACCGACTCAGAGTTTGCCCCATTGAGGTAAGGTTTTAAAACATGAACTTAATACGTACTTTTTGTCTTCTGTTGTCTTAAGTTTTTCTCTCTGTGTGTCAAGGGGATCTCCTGATTTTTCCATTGCCTCTGGACGTTGTCTTCATATGTCACACCTGGATATGGAATCTGTCTTTCCAAACACAGCACATGAACAAGCTTCATTATCTCAGCATCCTTTAGGAGTGACTACTGAAATTTCAGAAGGTGGCAGTAGCTGCTGCTCACTGTCACAGCACAGCCTGTCACCCACTAGCCATTTCCAAGTAACCCAGGTTCATGAAGAGGAACAAGGGATTGGACTGAAGAACAAGAGTGAGAGACAGATGAATGAAGAAGAATATGCAGTATGTGCTTTAAGTGGAGAGGCTCCTTTTCATTCCTTGCACCTAGGAAAGGATGATGTCATAGACATTAATACTGCTTTCTCTTCTGCTTCTGAGATTGCTCAAAGTCAACATGAAGCTGGCATAATACAACCATTCAATCAGTCTAAACACACTGATTTTGCACACTGCACTGATTCCGACAGTGACACTGTAAAGGAACCAAAGTCCAGTCCATCTGAAAGTAGTAGAGAGCAGCCACAAGGCGGTTCTTCTTCACCCTCATTCCAGAAAAAGGCAGCAGAATCTCATGTGTCTTTGGCTGCAAATATTACGGTTCGATCCTCAGGTTTGCAGCCAGACCCCCCTACGGACCTTTCTGACATACTGCAAGTGTCTAACAGGCAGAGTGAATCCACAATCTCGGAATATACAAGTCAAAACGGGAACAGAGTTATTCCAAGTACACTATGTGTCACCCCTGCCAGTGGAGTTGGTGTACATGTGCCAGGATTGCAGAGAGTTATTTGGGGATCATGCAGTCAAACAATGTCAGATGGTTCATTCTTGACTTCTAAACCTGTGTCTCAGTCCACACCTGCCATGATTCTTAGTAGAGCAGGAGCAGCAGTCATTAACAAACTTTCTCCGATATCCTCCCATCCAGACAGTGTGGCTACTATGGCCATTTCAACCCAGGACAGTTGCTCCAAAACAAATAAGATACAAGCACTGGAACTTGGCACCTCAGATCAGACTGTTCCTGATGTTTCATGTGTCACGTCTTCAGATCAAGTGAAATCTTACAAATCACATACTCCTACTATTCCTGAGTTTTCAAATAACCATGAAGCATCTTCTGCTGGACTGTATGTGTCTGCCTTGGCCACTGAAGGCAGACCTCTTCCATTGCACACAGATGCTCTGCAAGCTCCTTTTAACAAGGATCAGGATTCTGCGTTATGTGCAGGAAAAGTGCAATCTCTACCCACGCTCAGCTATCTACAGAAAGTGGATGCTTGGAAGTCCAATCAAAGTTCCAGCAGATTTTTTTATGAAAACATGGGATTGCAGGGATTTGACAGTGTACTGCCTAAGAGGAATATGCAGGACTCTGTGTGTGAGGGACAAAGTCACATGCTGGCAAATCAGAGTCCACAACATAACAGGACAATGTTAGATTTTGCAACCAACACCAGTGTGCCAGCATCTCAGTCAGCCATTGCTATATCCTCTGGGTCAGTGGTTGACATGCCAAGACAGGGAGATCTTGTGGGAGCAGGAGGAGCTGGTGCACCCGCTTCACCTCTTGCTCACTCCCACTCTCATTCCTCTCTCAGCACAGTAGTAACATCGATTCACCATGATGGGGGTCAGCACAATACACAACTTCCTCTTGCAGGCTCTAAGAGTGAACATAACCTAGCAGATCAGATGGAAACAGACACAGTGAAGCATTCTGAATTGCTCAGTCTTGGTCAATTTTGTGGTGTGTCCTCAAACCCCAACAAAGCTAGTGCCCTTTCCAGTTCTCAAGGCAGTTGTCCTGGTGAACAGAGTTTGCTTGCATCAGTGGGAGCATCATCCTCTGTTGTTAGTCTGGAAGTGGACAATTATGCACCATACTGGACCTCCAGACCTGAGTCCCCATCATGTTCCTTGGAGCTCAACATTGAAGATAGGATCCCTGTGAGTATAAACACTAATTCTAAAAGCTTGAACATGAAACAGTTCATGGAAAGGTTTTACTCACTTTCCAGCTTTAATTAAAGTAATGGACAGGTTTTATGGCTTACAGCTTGATGACAGACTTTTCATATCTTTGTAGATGTACCTCCGTAACTTGGGGATTGATCAATCACCTTCAGCCATTTTAAATCCATTTACACTTCGGGGACCCATTAGAGAGCCGGAGTTCTCTCCTACTGATCTGTGCACCATCAAAGGCTCAGTAGGAACACCATCCAAGAGTGCACAACTATCTGAAGGTGACTTCAGATAGTTTTTTTATTTCACTTCTTTTACTTACTTTTAAGTTCTTTATGCTGTTTTTATTTCTTGGCATCAACCAACACTTTACTCTAATTCTGGTTATTGGCAGATTACCTGTATTATACCAGATGTAGACTGCTTCCATATGCAAATGCTTTCTGCTTGTGAAATATATAACTATGTGTGAACAGTCCATGTTACCTGACAAAAATGGAAAAAAAAAAAAGTATTATTATTATTGCCTAAATTGCCTTTAATTTCATATTTGTTGCCTTCTCAAATTGCACTGAAAATTAACATGTTGACTAACTTAGAGCTGGTTCTTGTTCTCAAGTTTTCTAACACTTAATTTTTCATGACTGTAATTGCTTTCTCTTGTTTTTGTTCTATACAGGGGAGAGTGCTCAGAAAGATACATTTTCCAGTTCTAGTTTGTTTTCTGTAGATTCCAGCGCATCTCTAACTCGGCGGCTTGCAATTCAAAAGCCTGACAGACCAGCTAGTCAGGGGAGTGTCCGGATGATGCGTGGCCAAGTAGAGACTGCACGTGATCCACATACTTCACAAGTATGTTCTGCTCCTCAAGAATCTAGTAGTCCCCATCAAGAGGGTAGTTATGGCATCCAAGACCAGCTCGGTTCGCATTCTGTCCCTCCTCCTGAGGCCTGGTCTCAAGCTAAAGAGGGCGAGTCATCTCTTGTGGGCTCTGGTACTTTGCAGGAGATCAGACGTTTGCTGGGTCGTGCAGAGAGCTTGGTGTCTGGCCACTCCTCACTGGGCTCCTCTGCTGGATCACATTGCTACTCAGAGAGTGATGCCTCTTTCCTGTCACTCAGACGAAACACACAAGCATACCTAGATGACTCCTCTCTGTCAGTTGGTTCAAAGATCTCCCTGGGCCTGGCTCGTACTTCTTCTGACTCTGTCCTGAAGGAGAGTTCCTCAGCTTCATGTGGGCCTCTGCAGATCTCCTCTCAGGTTGATCACATAACCGCAGAAGCTACCTCTCAGTTTCATAGTGGGGAGGAGAATCTCAAATCACGTGACCTTCTTGTTGCACCAAGGAGAACAGAACCAGAGGGCTGCAGTGCAGCAGACCCAGATAAGGTGGGCCCTGTAGGTCTGTCAATAGGGCAAGGCAATGTCTCCTTATCATCAAATGAACAGCAAAGTCAGGAGAGTTCAATGAATACTGGGGTCTTCTCACATGAGAATAGCCACACACACAGCCCGGCAGAGGCAGAGTTGGGTGCTTTGAGTGACAGCAGCAGTGAGAGTTCACTTGCTGCCAGGGTTGCTAAGCTCCTACAAAGTGAATCGCCTGTCTCTGTGGTTACTAGCCGGCCAAGTACTACAGACCCAGAAGAAAGCCGAGCTAGAGGTAAGAGGCTTTTGGCCATCATGGTGAACCAGTTCTGTTTTAACATAGTCATACATTAATGCAAGATTGGCTTCTCTTGGTAATTTGGTAATTCTCCCGTTTAAAGAGTGGATCATGATGAAGGTATCTGGTCACCAGTGTGATGCTTTAGAGCTCAGGGAAGAGGACCGAAAGAGAATTGAAGAGATCAAAAAGGAACTATTGCTCCACACAAAGCAATCCAAGGTACAATACAACACAGCTAAAGGTGAAACTGATCATAAGATAAAAATTAATAATTTTATCATCTCAGTGTTACTTAATGAAAATGTAGTAATTGATGGCCTTTAGCATTCATACACATTTGTTATAATGTGAGTATTTTTTTTTTTCTCTGTGATGCTGGCAGACTGGTCTATGGACAGTGCTTATAGTCAGTTAAAGGTAAAAGTGTGTAGCTAAATTTGTGTGTCAGAATAATATTTTTATGAACCGAAGAAAGCATATGACTGCACTCTTACCTGACTATCTTCACTTCTTAATTCCAATTAGTGCTGGTCAATATTTTGTCTGGACCAGTACTGGTGTCAGACAACTTTTTGTTTTAAACAAAATAATTGTAACATTCTCTCTGGAGGTACATAATGTGAAGACACAACACTGTTCAATTCAGTCCACACTAAGACAGTCAAATTTGTCAAGACAGTCCAGACATTAATTACACACTTTTATCAATACCGCACCCAGCACTTATTTCTTTTTGCAGTTCTTTATCAAATAATCTGACATTAATCCTCCTTCATGTTTTAGTGGAGCTCAGATTCAGAAGGCAGTTCCCAGTCCAGTGTTGGTGCTGCCCCAAAGCCTACAGGAGGCTTTGCAGCAGTGCGTAGTGCACAAGACCGTCTCTCTGAGCAGCTGCAAAGAGCCACCCAGAACCCCCTGAACCCTAGCAGTCCACTGCACACTCCATTTCTTGACAACCTGCAAGCCAAAGCCAATCAAGTTGCACTGCGGGAAGGGCTGGGCTGCACTGCTCCATTAGCCTCCATTACCATAGCAACCACTCGCCGCACACCCTCTCCACACCCATTGACCCATTGCCAGCCTGCACAGGAGGACCCTTCACTTTCTGCACCACAGCTAGAGTGCAGCTGCAGCCCCACACACACACCTTTGAAATTGACTGTTGAGGAGATATTCATATCTGACAAAGAAATAGAAGAAAAAGGTACAACAAGAGAGGTCAGTAATGGAAATTGTACAGATGTGCAGAAGAATGATAAGAAAAAGAGTGACAAGACAGAGTGGGCAGTAGTTCAAGATGCATCTTATAAAAGCTTAGATGACAAGAATGATACCCTACCAAATGTGGACTCCGGTTTAGCCCCTCCTCTTAAATCTCATATGTCACATATCCATCTCACTCTTTCACCTAAACCGCAACAGAGTATGACCCAAAGACTCCACTCACATGCCAGTGATGTCTGCACACCCTCAGAGGTGCAGCCTGGCTTACAGAAACATTACTTTGACAGACAACCCAATCAGAGCACTCTAAGAGGAGTTCCACCTGTCTCCATCCCCAGTGAAGAAAAGCATGCATCAAAGATAAGCGAGACAAGTGCAAGTAAAGTCCGACAAGCAGAGAAGTGCACAGGATTGGTTAGTGACCATTCACAGATGAGCTCCCGATATCAAAAAGTCTTCACTCCAGCACAAAGACTTCCTGGATCAGCTAGACCTCTCTCTGTTGACACAGCTGGTAGGCAGCAATATTTAATAGATGGTTACATCATCTCCATTGTAATTTTTTTTATTGATGTAGACATTTTTCTCTGTCAGATTCCCTGAAAAAAGCTACAATATAAGTACTTTTTGTATGTTGTCTTGTAGCTATTCCAACTCTATTGCCATATAAACCTCATGGCAGTGCAGAACTTTTCTACATGCCGCAAAATGACTTGGAGATCTCCCCTTCGCACTCTGATACTACTATGGAGAGCTCACACACAGGTACAGAGTGCGAAGGTTCCTTACATGCATGTCATATACTATAGAAATGATCTTTTTGTGCTTTAGTTCGCCTGTTCTGCATATTTATACATGTAATATCAATTCAGAGGAGTTATAGTTGGTGTTTTACTTTATAGAACACAGTTGAGGGATTCTTCATAATGTTAATAACTAATGTGTTAGTTAAGTGAGAAAGTTTAATAAACCTGTGCAGTACTCAGAAACAGCAAAATTGTTTCTTCTGTTTTGTCTTGTGCATGCTTTTCTTTCATTCTTTTTTCTTACACATTCTCTTCCTCCTCCCCCCATGCAGTACTGAATTATTTATAGCCTCCTTTGTGAGAAAGACAAACCTGGTAATACTGATCTTCATCACATGCACAAGCCACTGCCATTGGGCTCTGGTTTCTGCCTCTAAAACAAGGTCTGTTTGCTCTCACTATTGATCTGCTCCTATTTCTCTTACTTTTCATAGAATCTGACGACGCACTACCTCCTCACTTCACCAGTGAGATTCTGGGCTCCAGAGAGCTTGAGGACAAAAACATTATACCGAAGCATAAGGAGGGTATTTACAGCAAGAGAGCCAAAATGAACAGAGGTGAGATATGGCCTGTGTACACAGAACTGCCTGTATCTTTAGACATTATTATGCACTTGCTCTAACATAAATGAACTGACCCTTTTTTCTCTCTTTCATGGACAGAATCGCTGAGAGTTTTTGAAAGATCATGCCTTGACTCTAAAGTTGCATTGTATACCCAAAGAAGTAATCTTGGTTCTCATGATCACCTTCCAGCATCAAGCAGGTCTAATGGTCCTGACAAAGGACAGGGCATCTTGCATAAACCTGTTCAGGCTGAGGGGGAGGAGAAAGAATTTGTTCCCCTTTGCATGGAGGCAGACTACCGCATAGATGACTTTCATCAACAGAGCCATACTGTACGAAAGCGTGGCTTGGTACCAGAAACACTGCCTTTACCTATTAAGCCTATCAGGGAGGAAGAGCAGAGCATGAAAACACAAGAGCTTGGCTTGGTGATTTCTAATTCTTTGGACCAACTGTGGCATCGTTTTAGTCAGAGGTATAGCCTTCAGGAGAACCAGCCCACGAACGAGGGGGAGACATCACTGCTGGAGAGATTAGAACGTCTGTCCCGTCTTCTGCACAGCAGCACTCCACCACATACACCAGCCAAAGAGGCTTGCAGCCGAGATGAGAAGGGCAAGATTAGGAAAAGAGAGCTAGAGCTGAGGAGGGTCCAGGAAAAAGAATCAAGCAGAAGAGGAAAGAACATGGACAGAAGCCATGTTACAGCTGCTCCTAAAACAGCATGGGAAGAGGACTCTTTAAGGACTGATAAGATATTAGAGGAGGCTCAAGGGAATGTTAATCGCTGTCCTGCAGAGAAAGACGAATCTGCTAGTGTGTCTGTGGAGACAAGCAGTAGCCAATCCACCATTGATACACAGCACCTGCTCAGAGCTTTCATACCCCACAGTGTTAAGGGTGGATCTGCAGGGGTCACAGGAAATCGGACTCAAAAGACCAGTGGCAGTCTGCTCAAACTTTACAACAACATCAACAAGCAGAAAAGAGGGGATGGTAATAGCATCTGTGACCAGATAGAATCAGAGATCATCAGCACAGATGAATCCATGGTAAGGCGTAGTTACAGCAAAGGTTTATCTGAATGTTAAGAGAATTAAAAAAAACTTTTTTTAAACATTTAAAATTTGCAAATCTTAGCTTTCATTCCATTGTATAAAGTTCTCATGATGTTATGATGCTATTGAGAAACCTATCACCTCAAATATGAAATGACTCAGAATTCGGACTGCAAATATTGTTTGATAAACATTAAGATATTTCTTTTGTATGCTATGAGCATACTCATTAATCACCAAATATGGGTGCTTTGATAAATCTTTCACCCAAAAATACATTCATTCTTTAATTATGATAATGTGGTGTTTGCTGGCATTGATTAAATGATTACCAGCCGTATCAGGTGAAATTTATTGTATTCTGTGCTCAAAGAATATCTAACAGACCAAAAACTGTTTTGACTCGGGTGTTTTGTTTGTGGGCTGCTTCTTTTAAATTATATCAGTGCTACATTTCACCCTCTCATAAATGTTAACTAAAACAGGTTTCCAAAAAAATATTCACTATTCATTTCGACATAATGAGTTTAATTTCAGGTGCTCTTTAAAATGTGTTTAGTAAATACCTCAGTAAATTATTTATACAAAGGTCTTAAGACGTGCAAAAGCTAAAAACAAACTACACGCAAGCATGCTGTTTTATAGTGTATTTGGATTAGTTTATTGCTTGTTGCCTGTCAGCACTGCTAACTCTGATATCAGTGCACCAGTATAGAAGATATTTTGCCCAGCATTACATTATTGTTCCTCCATGTTGTGTTTAATAAACTGCAAGGGACTGTATCATTGTCATATATTTAGCAGAATAATTGCAAAGGTATTTATCCCATGTTATCCATTATGTTCAAAAAAACTGACCAGTATGTCTTGCACCTTGACCCAGTCCGTCTACTTTAGTTGCCACTTTTGTATGTTTGAGTACATGCTTTGTATTTCCCTCAGGCCTCTGGTGATTCATTATCATCTTCAAGCACTTACACACTCCCCTCTCAAAAAGCTGTTGGACGCACCCTAACCACCAAGAGGCCAAAGGTCAAACTAGTCAGCAGAAGCATACAAGCAGGTCAGTTATTATACAATATTATTTATACATAATTTATATTAAACAAAATGCAGTGAAAGTTTATGATCTTTTAAAAAAAATCTCCATAATTCTGCATATATATAACTTAAAACGTAATCAGATTTTCACACTAAAGTTAAAAAGACCCCAGACAAACAAATGAGATTATTTACATTTATGGCATTTAGCAGACGCTCTTATCCAGAGCGACTTCCATGTCCTAATTACAGGGACAGTCTGCCTGGAGACACTCAGGGTTAAGGGTCTTGCTCAGGGACCCAGTGGTGGTAGTGCTAGAGGTGGGATTCGCACCTGGGACCTCTTGAGCCATAGGTCCACAGGCAAATACCCTACCACTAGACCACCGCCACTGCCATTAATATTTAATATTACATACATATCTGTGTGCAGCAGCCATTGCACCAAAACAGGGTGCTCACTCACACTTGTCTTCCCAATGACTAAAAACACCTTTAATTACACTTAAATTGTCAAAGCTTTAGGTTTGCTAGAGGTTTAAATATTTTTGACACTCACTGAAATGTATTGTAATGTTTTCTTTAAGGAGTTCTGATCCTACTAACACAATGTGAGGTGAGCAGGAGAAAATAAGAGCCAATTTAGAAAACCTGGGAAACCTATTATTAATCAATAGTAAATGTGTGCCCCATTCCACAGGTGATCTGGAGATTGTAGTGAATGGCACCCGTAGACATACACGGGATGTTGGCACTACTTTCCCTTCCCCAGGCAATACCAGAGACAACAGGGATCCAACTTCAGCAACCGCAGAACGACAGACCAGTATCCCCACATCTAGATATTCCAGTACTCGCCCTGCTCTCTCCCAAACAGGGCTGAGGAGAGATGGCCTCCACAAGTTCAGCCAGACCTGCTACCCCAACGGTTAGTAAGGGCCTAGTTTATTGCAAAAAATGACATCATAAAACAATATGAATGGTATGTCACATTTATTTAGTTTTTCTACAAATGAATTAAACAAAATAAAGGTATAAAAGGCAGCCATTTTTACCCTAAAAAAAAAAAGATTAAATAGGCAAACAACTTTTCAATAATTTTTAATGCTAATGAACATGCTGAATGGTGATTTAAAACCACTGGGCCTTCTCGCATTGGTGCAGACACATTTTCAGAGTCGGAGCAAAAGCAGATAGACATTGCTACATGTTGATAATGTGACATTAATAAGGCCATTTTTTATTAACATTTATAATCGCTGTTCATTCAAAGCATTTAGAGTGGATTCAAGCAACAGCACAAAAAATAAAAAATAAATAGTGGAATTGATTGCCTTGAATGACTATTTGTTCTCTGTTATGTATGATTTCATGGGACATATGTCCTACTGAGAATATATATATTTTTCTCAGAAAACATGCTGTTTGGTAGTTTCTCACAGTTACAATAACATTTGTCATTAAGCACTAAGAATACTCATTCCACTATTGTGTTTTCTCTTTGAAAGGTGTGTCATGGTTTGTGTCTGCTGATGAACTGAAGCCGGATGCACGAAAGGAAAATGAGCCACAACCGGAAATTCTGCAAGCAGAAAGCCAGGCCTGGTTTCAACCCTACACCAGGAGTCAGCCCTGGAGAGAGCCACTGAGGGAACCACTCCGAGAACGGCATATTCAGCTTGAGCAAAAGAAGCCCCTTGAGCCAAAAGCTCCTGCGGAAACTCAGAACAGCAAACCCTCTGGCTTGGTTCATCTCTCCTTGCAGGTTTGTTTATGCTTATATGTAAATATGTATTACTTATTTTTATGATATACAATACTGGCAAGAGTGTTCTGCAGCTAAGAAACTAATAAATATTATTTAATATAAATAAACCTAAATACTGTCTGATTTCTTACCCATAACAAAACAGACAACTCGACATATTTGGTAAGTCAAGTTTGTGTCTTTGCATTGAAACTTAAGTAGAAATGTTCATTATGTCTTAACATTTTAGGAGGCTCTAGAGTTGCGTCGACCAGAGTTCATGTCCCGTTCGAGGGAACGAATGAAGAGGCTGTGTCTGCTGGCAGAAGAGAGGAAGATGCAGGCCATATTTAACAGAGAGAGAGAAGAGCTCTTTAACCGCCCTTTACCTCTAAAGCAGCCAACAGCAGGTTGGTTTAAATCCATCCTTGTGGAGGACATCTCAGGCTTAAGCATTTTTCTGATGTTTGGCACTGTTTAACAGAAAAAACATGTTTTTTGAATTCATGAAAACATTATGCTAAGATGATTACTTTTTGCTCCTCAGCTCCACCACCTATGCCTACTAAGAGAGTCATTCCAGTGAAAGAGATGGTGCAGAGGTCCAAGCGGTAAGCTTATCAATTGACACAGAATTACCCCAGATTAGTTCATAAATGTTAGTCGTAACACTGAGTAAGTAAATGATGCTTCCTTGACTGTATTTGCTACCCTGTACCTTGTTCTCCATGCTCTCAGAAGGGTAGAAGAGAAAGCATATCCTCAGAGGTTAGAAAAAACAGGCAGAATTAGGAGGTATGATTTCTGTGTGTGTTCTAATGTGCACAAGTGTGTGTGTGCCATGACTAAGAGATACAGAGAAAGAAATGGTTGTTAGCATGTCATTGGAAAATGTTTCCCATGTTTTTGTGTTGAGTCAAGTCGTTTTCCCTTTGAAAAAGAAGCGGGGGCAGAAATCTAAATCATGCCACATTCTGTGTACTTAACCTTTCAGGATTTATGCTAAGCTCCCAGAGGTTCAGAAGAGAAAACAGGAAGAGAAGAGGAAAGCGGAGTACCGCGGATACCGCCTCAACGCTCAGCTCTTTAACAAGGTAAACATAATGAGGATTATGTTTTAATAATGATTTTCTAATAATGATTTATTACTGTAATGGCTATTGAGTATTTATTATTTTTAACTATGGTACAATAACTGTATAATTTATATGTAAATTCATTATTAAAATATTTTGACATAGTAATAAACATCCCACAAATGAAAACAAAACCGATCCCCCAACAATTAACCTACCCTTAAAGCAAATGTAAAATGCTCAATCCAAGTTTGTGCACCTTTTCTCTTACAGAAAGTCACCAACCGTGTGTTGGGAAGAAAAACGCCTTGGCAGTAGCCTGTGCAGATTTGAGTCCAAAATTCTGACTTCATATTTTTTGTCTGGATGGTTTTTATTGCTCTTAATGTGTGTGATGCGGTTTGTCTGTTGCATTAACTGAGCGTACTAGACTGGCTTATCTGTGTGAAGATGTTTTTTGTAGAAATTAAGTTAATTTTAAAAAACCACATGGAGGTTAGTTACTTAATATTTTATTTATAGTTTTTATATTAAAAATTTTAATGGATCATGGCAACTGTTGATTGTTTTTTTCTAAAATAAATAGTTTTCTGCTCAAAGATATTGTGGTCCACTCTTCTTGAGCAAACTGCTCTAGCTGTCTCAGCTCTGATTATTATGATATAATTAAGATCAGGGTCATAGAGAACTATTAAAAATAGTTAAATGTTAGTCCAAAGGCATTCTTGGGTGCTTTTAGCTGTGTGTTTTGGATGTTCATCCTGTTGGAGCACCGATGACCTGCAACTGAGGGTGAACTTCCTGAGACAGGGCAGTATGTTTAGCTTAAGGATGCATTAGCAAGTGCTGGAGGTTGGATTTGAACCTGTGACCTCTTGGTCCATACCACTAGACCACCACCAATCTCGTTATACAAACACTGGCAGGGTCATTTTGTTTTAGTATAATAATCTTAACGTTTACAAGACATAATTCTTGTATTTATTAAGACAATGATATGCTTTCAGCTTTCCCCAGATATGGTCAACTCCTATGGATGTCCAAGCTTTTGCAAGAGGATCCCTCTATCTCTTTCTACGTCTATGTATCTCTGTCCTGCTAAAACAGCTCTGGCACGTTGAGCCATGAATTCCACAAAACCTCTGGATTGTGATGTGGTATCTGGTGCCAAAATTTTGCAGCAGATTTTTTAGGTCCAGTTAGTTCAGAGGTGGGATCTTCATGGATTGTAATCATATGTCCAGCACAGATGTCAGACTGAAATCTGGAGAATGTGGAGGCTGTCAGCTCTTTCTCAAACCATTCCTAAACAAAGCATAATCCTACTGAAAGGTACCTCTGCTATTAGAGAGTCCTGTCCTCGGTACCTTCCCGAGCACTACTCCGCGGCTGCTGGACGTCCGGATGCACTCTGCTACACTGTGTGTGGTTTAAATGCAGAGGCCCACTTGTGTTGTGGCTAACTGTGGTGTGGTGTGTTCACAATAATAAATAGTAATTTTCTCATTTCATTTTTCATTTTTTTGAGCAGTCTACAGCCATGCAGCCCCTTTTACAGCAAGCTGTGATGCCCTGTATGTTCTTACCCCTTTCGATCCCCAAGCATTAACTTTTCAACAATTGTTACTATCGATGTAGACATTTCTAAATAAATCTAGTTGTTGCATTAGTGTACTTTTACAAACATAGTTTACAATAAAGAGGCCAAATTAGAGAAGATTATTTTTCATTTTCATACTTTAACAAATTCAAAAATGTAGTTGTACAAATCAATGGCACTAAAGTGTCCACAGCATTTAAGATAATAGTTAAAAATGACAACAATAATTCCTAGCAATGTCCACTAGTCTTAAAGCTGTCCATGTCACTGGTGTAAATATAGCTCACTAAAAATAGCCCCTCAAATGCATACTAAGCACAGCTACCCCCTGCCCCAGTGACCAGGCAGATCCTCTTTGTTATCCACTCATTTCACAACAGGCCTACTCCACTGAACCTGAGGTATTTAAATAATATTTATTTACATGTAAGAGAAACTTTTAATGTCTGGGTTGTGTATACTCTCTCTTCCTCTCTCCATTTAGCGTATACAGAGTATAAATTTGCTATACTGTATGCTATACTGTAGTACTCTGCTGATATAGCAGTCCCAGCTGCTTTGTTGTAGTGTTGATCTTTAAGTGTTTAAAACTACTTTTTCCTCTTGTGTTGCTCTTTAGAATGGGGGAATATCAGCAGTTTGAGACAGACTTCTACCAGACTGAGTATTACACTGATAATCAGGGGCAAGAGTTTTATGGCTTGGACTCTGCATATACCAGCCCAGAGTATCACAACGTGTAAGACAATATCCATTGCATTCACTATAGATGAATGGGGTGATTAGTGTCTTGAGGCATTAATTAATGTACACTGAGTTACAATCACAATTGCATCAACATGTTATAGTCACCGCTGTGGGGACATGTTCCAAACCCTGGTCCTGCAACAAAGCCTAAACAGTGTAGTGTTTCTGATGCTCCAACACAACCACTTTGGCTCTGTTTAATTCTAAAGGCTAAAGAGAGGATGGAAAATAATTAAGTCAAGTGGGTTCATGACCATATAACCATTACCATGATGCAAGAAAGTTATGGGCATTTTAATATATGTGACAGCTTTGATTGTGAGCAGCTGTGTGCTGTACAATTTGCAGAAATGATGTGGCTCCTTGTTATGCTGCACCAATGGATTCACATTATACTGGGCAGGTTTTCCAGCCTTCTGCTCCACCTGGGGCTGCTGAGAATGCTGACTCCTTTGAGGACGAGCCCCCACTGTTAGAGGGTAAAGAGCACAGATGTTAAAAGAAAAAGTGATCTTGAAATTTGTGTATTTTAAGAGATATATGCATAATTTGAGTCAATAAGACACTGAATCGATGAACAATGGAGACTACTGTGTACTTCATCAGAGCTGGGCATTAACTTTGATCACATCTGGCAGAAGACTCTGACTGTGCTGAACCCACTGAAGCCAGCGGATAGCAGCATCATGAACGAGACAGACCTCACTGGTCCTGTACTTTTCTGCATCGCTTTGGGGATCTCTCTTTTAATGGTACAAAGCACATCTTGCACTACAAAGTCATCAGTTCCACTACTGGAGGGCCACAGCAAAGTTTTGTTTTACTGTTAAACAGTTAACCAACTGAGTTTGAATGGGAGTTAGAATGTGTTTTGGATGAAGGGAATCCTTAACCTGAGCTTTACTTTGGCCATAGGGTGCTGGAACTGATATGGCCTCTACCTTACACCTTTCATTAGATATGATCATTTCTAAACTCAACCCATGTGTTTTCATGAATTAGTCGACACTGTTGAGTCTGGTGGACATACAGATATAAAAATTTATGCAAGAATATTTAACAGACATACATGCAAAAAAACATTATAGCTTTGTTTATGGCGTGTATTGTTTATCTCCATGGTATTGCTTCAGTAGGCTCATGCAATGTCACAACATTTATTTCTGTTTTGCACCAATTTTTCATCAAGATATTCTATTGATGTAGGGAGGGTCAGGCGACTGTGTAAAGTCTTCTCCAGCACATCCCAAAGATTCTCAATGGGATTAAGTCTGCACTCTGTGGTGGCTAAGGCATGATAGTCTCTAGGTATGATGGATGCATCACTTCATCCACTTCTCTTATTACCCTGATGCACCCATCGCTCTGGAAATCTGAAATCATCAGACTACATGAACATTTTCCATTGCTCCAGAGTTCAATCAGAGTTCAAGCTGCTTTACAAACTAAAGCCTTAATTTCCAGTTAGCCTACCTGAAAAGTGTTTTTCTAAAAAATGCACAGCTTTGAAATCCCAGTGCCTTGAGTTCTTGCCGCAGTGTGCCTGTCGAAAATGCTTTTACTTTTCCTTTGAAACACGTCTGCGAGCTGTACTCTGGACTTTTTACAAACTGTTATTTTACCAAACATTTAAGTAATCATTATTCACAATAATTAAAATTTTTTCTCAGAACACTTTTCATCTTCATAAAGGATGGTTCACCACCAACCATCCAGACTTTAATAATGCATTGGAATTTTTTTTTTTTTTTTTTCTTGACTTGTTTCAAACCAATAACGTGATCCTTCTGAATCAGCGTGGCATCTTTTCCGTGACGTCTTTCGCCATGATTGATGCTACATAAAAAAATACTGTGGTAGTTTTCCAAAGAAGAATTCTAAACTATTTGCTTAAATAAATCTTGGTGGTAACTTTTTGGCCAGGCAGTGTACTTGGTTAATAATAGCAATACTGTTAGAGCCCTGGCTCCACCAAGACAGAGGGTAAAGTGTGCATGAATGTAGGAACCGGCAGGTTGTCTGTGCTCTTTAAGTGAAAGTGACAACCCTTGTCATTGCAAGGTCACAGCACAGCACACGTGAACCACAATGAAATTGGACCTCTGCATTTAACCCATGCACACAAACACCATGCAGCAGTGGGCAGCTATTGAAAGCGTCCGGGGAGCAGTGACAGGGACGGTACCTTGCTCAAGTGTACCTCAGGGCAACCGACTTGTGAGGGAATTGAACCCACAATCTTCCGATGCGGGGGCAACTCCCTAAC
This sequence comes from Hepsetus odoe, assembly GCA_017165825.1. Lineage (NCBI taxonomy): Eukaryota > Metazoa > Chordata > Actinopteri > Characiformes > Hepsetidae > Hepsetus > Hepsetus odoe. Next base: position 16,057,549 of record CM029367.1, read on the forward strand.
CACTAGGCCACCGCTGCCCCTAAAACTGTAACAATGCAGAACCTGCAGAAGCAGAATAATTTATTGATTTATGATTTACTCTCACACATTATACATACTAACAGCAAGCCCTGGCAGGTAGAGGCCACATTTTGTTGCCTTTTGATCCATAACCAAACCTCCAATATGTAATATAAATGTGCTGAAGATGAACAGAGTCTTGTCTTGCATGTTTCGGGCTTACAAAAGTAGATTGAAAAAAGAAGGATTTACAGAATGAACATGCTGTTTAGTTATTTGCTGTATTAGGAGTGTTCACCCTTTTTTGCTGTGTTTGCTTTCACTTTGCAGGCAGGGAAGGCCCATTTTGGCTTTGTGTATGGTATCAGTGCACTGGGCTGTGTTGGTATCTACACACTCCTGAATCTAATGAGTACCTACACCATATCCTGTGGATGTGTGGCCAGTGTATTAGGATATTGCCTGCTGCCCATGGTGGCTTTATCTGCCTTTGCTGTTTTCTACACTCTACAGTGAGTATCTATAATCACCCAAGTTAAAAAAAAAAGATATCTTCACTTTTTACTGTCCTAACAAAAACATCTGTCTCTATGGTAAATGTACAGAAAATGGAAAATAGAATCCTGTTCATTTTGGATAGCAGTTCATTTATCCAGATCCACTCCAAATAATTTCTACTGGATTGTTTCTATCTATTTCTTCATTCCTTAAACGTTTCCCCATGATGGGAAAGGTCAGCAGCTGTGCTGCAGTGATCTAGAACAGTGGCTCTGGAGTCCTCCCAGCATGGCACGTTGAGTTTTCCAAGCTCCAAAACACCTAATCCAATTTAACAGCTGCTCGGCAAGCCTTTGAGTTGTGAGAATAGAAGAAACTCCAAAATGCAGGATGGAGGGCCTCCAGCACTGAGGTTGAAGATCACGTCCCAATCCAGTCAACCACAGTTACTGTAGCTCTCCCACATTTTCTGAGAACTCATCGTTTATGCTACTGCACCTTAATGAAACAATGATTTTTTCAGATTCTCAGCTGGCCTTTAATAAAGTTATTCCTGTTGTGTGTTCAGAGGACTGTTGGGCGTATTGTTGGCCTTGTTTGTTATCGGCTGGTGCAGTGTATCAGCCTCCAAAATCTTCAGCTCAACTCTGGATATGGGTGGACAGCAACTGCTCGTGGCTTACCCTTGCGCTCTGCTTTATGGAGTCTTCGCCTTGCTCACCGTCTTCTGATCGTCCAGATGAAGAAAGTTGAACATGATTTCACCAACACTGCACTCGGCATTGGTTAAGTGCAAATATCGGTAAGACCCCAGTCTACACGGTTTTACCACCAAACACAATGAGAGAACTGATGCAGAAATCTGTTATGAAATCAGTTTAAAAGAAGCAAATAAGCAAATCCGTTATAAGAAACAAGAAGCTGACTAAACTCAACATGTTTACTCGCTGAGATATAAGTGTACTAATATTGCTGCATAACAAACCTAATCATCACCTAATAATCCCGTACATAATAAGCCTTAAAAAGTCTTTCTAAGTAGCTTACATGTGGAATAATGCTCAGCTTTCTGTTTATCCAAGGACCTCTTGCAAGCTTCCACTCTTGCTGAAAATTATTAACAGGAACAGATTGTTTGACAGAAGCAGTGTTTCATTCTCCTTTTTTGCTTCACAAACTCACATCAGACTTTATTGTGTCAAACTCCTTTACTTTACATGGCTGAGTGTGCTCAGTAATAAAAATTGGCATAGTATTCTGATTGTAATTGAATTCTGGTAGATTGCAATCTCTGTAGACATAAGTCTATTAAGAGAAGATGACAGATGACTTCAGATTACTTAAATAGCCTACATGTTTTTTTGTAAGTTGACCTTTTTAAGTAAATACACATGTCACCTTTTGCAGAGCACAGTCATGTCATTTGTGCAGTTAGCGTGACTCCTGGCAGTGCAGGGCAGTGACTGCTTAGCGCAGGGGTCCTTTGGAGACTGTTCCCACATAATGTCGTTACTGAAGCCGCTATATTGCTGTTTTACAGAAGGGACTTGTGGGTAATGATACGACAAAATGAATAACATGTTTAATGCATACATCAAGACCTAGATATGAGCATCCACCTGGTTCAAACAAGCCAAAGTAAGTCCGCAGGAGAGCTGTTAAAAATACAGGAATCAAATTCTATAATAATACTACACTAGGTATGGGTGCTGTGTTATTCAGAGAATGTTGCTGGATGATTTAGTAATAATAAAATCTTAAGATGGACCGAAACTGGACTGACAAAATAAAACAAGAAAAATAACCTCTCCTTTTGAAATGTAAACTATTTACTTTAAAAGTATACATGTAATTTATGTTTTTTTCCTCTTTGAGAGTGATTTGGTTTTCTTGTCCTTTTCTTGCCCCTATGATATGCTATACTTTGTGTGCAACCTGTTTCTTCATGTATATTGCTATTGTGCATCTGATTTCTGAAATATTGTCATGGATAATGTTTGTAAGTAGCACGTCTGAGTATTTAATGAACACTGTCCATTTTATTCCATTATCTATCATTGTGCCGACAAGATGTGAAGTCACACAGCTTATAAATCCTTGTGCCTGTCTGGTTAATCAAATGGCAAAAAGTCTTTGTCAAGGGTTGACAAGGGTTGTCACTTTTTTTTTTTTTTAAATCTTCATGAATTTTAAATGTCATAGAGTGTGCACTGTAGAAATGGATTTGAAGAACCTTTTCCATATTGTGAAGCCCAGTGACAAATGACATTTAACCTGAAGGTACCTGTCTTCCACCTGGAGTCTGTCAGGTACTGCTGATATTAGAGATAACTCTCTCTCTCTCTCTCTCTCTCTCTCTCTCTCTCTCTCTCTCTCTCTCTCTCTCTCTCTCTCTCTCTCTCTCTCTCTCTCTCTCTCTCTCTCTCTCTCTCTCTCTCTCTCTCTCTCTCTCTCTCTCTCAAACCAAATACTGAATTATGCAGGAGAAAATGAGCTGTTTGACATTCTGATCTTATTCATATTTCAGCTTATACATGTGAGTAGCCATCAGGCCATCCTTACAGTGTTCTTTGTAGATTTATTACAAATAATACCTTTTTTTTCCCCAGAATTTACTACTTAAAAATACATTAAATATATGCTGATTTTCTTGGAAATTGGACAGTCATCTCTAAAGATTCACACTTTTACAAAAAAACAGACATTAACCTTCACAACTGAAAGGCCAGTTATTAAACATCGCAGACACTCTTCTTATTCAACCAAGACAATCTGATGCAAAAGACATATTGATAAAAAGTATATTTACTATATTACTCTACATAAAAAATATTACATAATTACATAAGATATTAAAAAAGAAGGGTCATTTGCTGTAAACAGCATCTTGCGGCTGGTGGCTGTAAGTACTGTGAGCAGCCCTGTTTGACAACCGAGCTGTTAATAATAATAATAATAATAATAATAATAATAATAATTTACTTCTGTATTACAGGTTCATCTGTTTACTAGTCTTACACCAAATTTCTAAATGTTTCATATTTTGTAAATCGCAAAACCTCAGAAACTGTGATTGACCTTTTAATATTTTGTAAAAGAAAGACCATTATAAGCAGAACTCTGTTCTGATATTTCAGAAATTAAATGAAATACCCAAAGCTTGTGTTCATAGCAATTGACCCAACAGTCCTTGGCCTCTGTTTATTAAAAGGCCCTCAGGCCTCTCACCCTCTAGTCCAGGTGTGCCCCTAATATTGTTGGCAAGCAGAGGCTCATGGTCTCTTTGGCATTTTTCCATGCGTGGAGCCCTTAGAAGAAGAAAGGAAAATGGTTTTCATTAGTAAAATGTCATGTAGCTCTGTAAGCAGTTCACAGCTTACTCCTCTATACGGTTCCGTATCTTCCCAGTGGGCTTTGGTTACTTCTAGAACAACGTTCTCATTTCTGCACTGCTACCACTGAAGACTTCAAGATACACAGATAGTCTCTCCTCATGTAAATGTAGAGGCTATTTGCATTAGTTCTTTTGTAGAGGCTATTTGCATTAGTAGAGGCTATTTTGCAATTAATTCCCAGACCAGCCCGCCCTGGTTATGTAACCAGCAGGAGTACATGGACTGCAGGATAAAATCAGCATCAGCACCGGCTGAGGGTCCCTGAGCATCACGGAGGCAATCTTTTTCTTCTTTTTCTGTCCCTTTTGATTGGCCAAGTCACAGTTAATGTCCCTTGATTATTGAGATCCTTTTTCACTAAGGTGTACATGCTTTGTGAACAAGGACTAAACTGATTTTGAACTGTACTGGTGTTTCCCCATTTCAAATCTGGGAAAGTGTCCCATAGTGTTGTGTAACAGTTAAACCCAGTGGAAATGGTCCCAGTAATATTTCTTCTGCTTGCCAGAGTGACTGGTCTTCAAATGATCATTTAGGATCAATTATAGACTAAAGCATTGACACACTTCTTTTAGAGAGGATGTGATGAGGATGTTCTCCAAACATACGAGGCGGTGGTGGGAAAAAGATAAATGCACAAGCATCCCCCTCTTTTAACCCCTCACGTGCTGTGGACGCATCTGTTATAAGAAGTTAGAATAAAGAATAAGGGCTGCTGTTCTGGATGGGGCGCGTGCGTAATTGCGCACAGGTTCACTGTCGCTGCTGATCTCGGTTTAGATCTTAGTCTTAGATCAGCATTTGCAGTTTCAGGCCACGTTTAGTTTGGCTACGTCCTGAATCCACCTGTGCGGACGCAATGCTACGTGCTCCATCGCTCACACTCACCCCGTACACCTTGGCCAGCGTGTTGAAGAGCATCTGCCCGGCGCTCACTTTGTCCCTCACCCCGCGCACCGTGCCGTTCTTGCTGCGGATGGTCACGCGCTTGCCGCTCGCGCCGCTCGCGTACAGCAGCAGGTCGTCGGGCTCGCTCCCGCTGTCGTCCAGGCGCGCTCCCGCCGCGGCGCTCAGGTGGCTGTTGGCCGCGCTGACGGGGGGCGCGGCGGCTCGCTCGCGCTCCGGGCTTCCCGCGGGGTCCGAATCCGCGGGGTCTTCAAACGACTCCTCGCGGAAAACCTCCGCCAGCACGCGGCCGGAGCGAGCGGACGCCACTCGGAACCGAACCCTGCGGCCCGTCCGGCAAGACTGCAGCCCCCCGATCTCTCTCTCCATCAGCAGCAACACGCTCACACACACTCTCACACACACACACAGGCATGGTGCACTAAAGCCCCACCTTAACGGCCTAACAACACGCCCTGATCGCCCCCCCCCTCCCTCTCTCTCTCTCTCTCTCTCTCTCTCTCTCTGTGTGTGTGTGTGTCCTAAAGGTGTCAAGTTGACACCCTGAATATGTTAATATTGAATGAAGCTGATCCATGGAAACGGTGAAAACAGACTAAATAAAAAATGAAAGCTGGGAATGGTAACTTATCAGTCAGTTTGATTTGGTGTGTTTTTCCTCAGATGTTAAAAAGTGTGAGATGAATAAAGTGCACCACTAGGAAGGTTTTCGGCTGATCGGGGCTGAGAGCGCAGCTGTATTCTCCGACCTGGCGCCAGGGGGCAGCACCGCTCTCAGGCGCTATTTAACCGCGTGGACTCGCCGCACAGAAGAAGAAGGAACTGAATCAAAACAGTGGGCAGACGTGGAGCGGCAGCGTGCTTTTTATGTCTTTTATCGTTATTAATTCCCGGCTAAATACATGGTGAGTGTGAGAAATGTTTAAAGTATTAGACTGGTGGCTCGGCTTCACTATGGTTTAATAGATATCTGGACCAAAATCACGTGCTCATAGGCATCATTTCCACCCTGACACCTGGTTGTGTCCTTTGGCTTAATTCTGTTAAACCATCTCTGTCCTGTGAGTGTGTCTCCAGTCTCTTGAGATCGCGTCTGACTGTGCAGAACACCGCATCCCCACTGGTGTATTCCAGCTGCTGGGTCCAAACCCGGGAATGGGTCTGCAGACATGATGGAGCAGTGATCCACTGACCTGCAGTTTTAACAGACCACAGTACCACAGCTGAGCTAAAAAAGCAGCATCTAGCTCCAGAAACTGGTGCAATTCTTACCTGATAGGATGGCTGCTGTCAATAGAGTAAGGAGACGCATAACCAAGTTTAAAAAAAGAACATATTTCTTAATGCATTTATTCATTGATGCCTTTTCATAAGCATGCAGAAGTTATAGGTTCACATAAAGACCACCTACAAGTATTTCAGGTTAAAAAAAAAATTAAGAATGAGTTTTATTTAAGACAGATTTATTACAATCCTTATCTGTTTTGTGGCTTGTTCAGTCATGCTTGTCAAGAAGAGTGTGTGAGGATCTTCTTCTTTCTCTGTTTTAAAAAGGTTAAGATGCTGTCATGGGTCGCAACAGTAAACATGGAGCAAAGTGTGGCGTTCCTGCAGTAGTCCTATGTTTGGCAGCACTGCTTTGTGCCAACGTGCTGCTCTATGTCTATTTGGATGCTGTATACCAGGGCAGCGCTCCTCCTTCAGCACATGTACACTGTCCTCCAGGACACTTTAAAGTGGGCACAATGACAAGTTGCACCCCCTGGCTGCAGTGTGCTGAAATCAATGCTAAGGTCCGTCGCCTTAGGATGATTGGCCAGGGAGCCGTCAAGAAGGTTAGGCCTTTGCATTGTTTGCATTTTATTTTTCAGTACATTTAAATCTCTCTGTCTAGGTTACGCTGCGTGGTGTGTATTTGCCCTAATGTTGCATATTAAAATTAATGAGGCTCTTTTGTGTTTCAGGTCTATCTGTCAGAGTGGCAAGGACAAAAAGTAGCACTGTGTGTCCTGTCGTCAGAGGAGTATAACGCAGATTTCCTTCATGGCCTATCCATGCTACAGTCACTACAGAGTGCCCGGGTAGTGACACTAGTGGGTGTGTGTGCAGAAGAAGGAGTTTTTGTAACAGAGTATCACCCTCTGGGATCTGCTCTTACACTTGATACAACTCTTGCTCAGGATCGCTACAGAGGCCAGAACACCTGGCAGACACGGCTGCGGCTGGCGCTGGATTATGTTGCCTTTCTGGTTTTCTTGCACAAAAACCCTGTGGGCAGCCGTGTCATGTGTGACTCTAATGACCTACACAAAACACTCAGTCAGTTCCTGCTAACCTCAGACTTGCGGCTCTTGGCAAACGACCTGGATGCCTTGCCGCAGGTGGATCCTGGTGGTCAGGGAGTGAAGTGTGGTCATCATCAGCTAGTTGGACTGTTTGTTGCTCCAGAGCAGTTGTGGCCTTATGGTGAGGATGTGCCTTTTTCAGATGACCTTATGCCTGGCTATAATGAAAAGACAGACATCTGGAAAATTCCAGATGTTACGCGTTTTCTGTTAGGTCATGTCTCGGGGAGTGACGTTATCCACTTCCACCTCTTTCAGATACATTCAGATTGTAAAAAGCAGGATCCTAAACTGCGCCCAACAGCCCATGAGGTCTTGGGCGTGTATCGCACTGTTTATGACAACATGAAGGAAAGTCACACAGAGACTGTCAGAGATATGTTGTAAAATGTAATTGTATTACATTACAAATATCAATTTCACATATGCAGTCTAGAGCCGATGTGATTAATAGAGAAATGTAGTAGTGATCAGGAAAATGGGCAATAACTGATTCTAAAATGTTTCAGGCTTTTCTCTACATTAAATAATACATTTTGCATTAATAGTTAATAATTGTTTGAAAACAGGATGCATTTAATAAAATATAAATCATGTGTTTTTGGTCTGTGATCTTTGTCTTTTAAAGCCTCTTAGAAGAGAAGAGAAGAGGATTGAAGTGATTTGTGATTTTACAATGAGTTTCCTTAATCTGAATTTTATTACACATTTTACACTTCAATAGATGTGTACTGTTTTAACGTTGAAGTAGTTTTGTGATGTTCCACCACGTTTCAAAACTATGACTTGGCTTCCCTTAAAACATGCTGAAGGAGGACCATGTCCATAATCCATTGAAGGCAAACATCTAATCATGTAATAATAAACTTACTTTAAAATGTTTGATATTACCATTGATATAGCCCTCCTAAGTTAGCTAGCAGTTTATCAGTTAAAACTGTGTATTGTAATATTGTATTGTATTGTAAACTTTCTTCAAGTCTTGCAATTTCAAGGGCAAAGTCCGGTTAACACTGATTATATTACTACATTTTGGCCACAAACTAGTGTTAAGACTCCAACATGCTTGGAGAAAGAAACATTAAATGCATTTTTTTAAAATATTGTAATATAACAAACATAATACATAATTTATTGCCATGACGAGCTGAATGAGCATATTTTTTTTTTTCCTGCAGCTATGTTTATTTCCTTCATTGAAATTGTGTTCAAATACTAGCTTTAGTGCTGCCAGAGTTGTTTAGTGTTGATGAAGAATACTAGGAAGAACAGTTCTTTGGGCACATGTGTGAGTGTGTGACTCCTGAAAGATAAGGTTGACTGGAGTGCTGAAGGTCCTGGATACCTTGGAGCTTCATTGATCTCTGCAGACCTCTGCTGTGTAATTGTTATGAACAGTTGGTCTTTTTAAGTGTGGGACATGGTTCTTTAGAATGACACGATTAAAAAAAGGTTTTAATGAAGTAATTAATATAAATGACCTATTTATATGAGGATATGCAGAAAGATGGATTGGTAGCTGAGCACTGTGTTGATTAAATCATTAGGGAATGGGAAGGGATCCAACCTTGGTGTGAAACATGTATAATGACAAAGGTTTCAACTTCAGCAGGCTCAAAAAATGACAGCTGATTTTGTCAGTTATTGGAGGTCATTTCTTTTAAAGCATCTGTTCTTGTATGAAAATATGTTTTTCCTTTAAGCACTAAATACATGTCTTTTTGTGCAAAGTAAATAGGAAGTGATTGATAATATTTTTGTGGATTAATATTAAGCATGAAAAGGACCACAATGGCATAATTTTCCAAATGACAACATGAATTATGCACATACATAAGATACAAGAAACTCACTAAATGAAAGACTTATTAAGTAATAGAATTAAATAGTATAGCTGTAGGTAGTATGGCGGCATGCTGGGTAGCTCTGTTGCCTCACAGCGAGAAGGTCCTGGGATTGATTCCCAGGCGGGACGGCCTGAGACATTTCTGTGTGACAGTTGCATATTGTCCCCATGTCTGAGAGGATTTCTTGGGCTCCTCCAGCTGTCCAAAGACATGCACAAGAAGTGGACTGGAGATGCTAAAATTGCCCCCTGTGTGTGTGTGTGTGTGTGTGTGTGTGTGTGTTTGTCTGTCTGTGTGTCTGCCCTGTGATGGACTGGTGACCTGTCTAGGGTGTTTCCCCGCCTTTCGGCCTGTGAGAGCTGGGACAGGCTCCAGCAACCTCTGTGACCCAAATTAGGACAAGTGGCTCAGAAAATGAGTGAGAGAGAGAGTGAGAGATATATAATATGGTACAAATAGCCCAGTGTAAAATTGTACAGATTAATAGTATAAATATTATAGATAGTATACCATAAATAGTATGCTACAAAATAGTGTGGATATATAGTATTGATAGATCAAGAATATATAATAATTAGATAAATGCATACATGAAAACAAAACAAAAAAAACTCACATGAACTTCTGACAGATTAAGAGCGGATCTGAAGGGCTAAAGTGTTTAGGGCTTCCCTACCCTTTATAAAACTCAGTGACTTTCTCATCGCACCAAGATCTTCTAGCCAGAACAATGAGTGAAGAAAAGAAAACACCTGCACGCCGCTGCCGTAAACGGAAGCGGATACACGTCACGTGCTGTAGTGTTTACGGTGGGGGGAGGTCGGTCCGGGGTCGGTGGCTCTGGCCCGTCTGTCTCTGTGATTGTTTGTGAGTATTTGCAGCGCGGTCTCCGGCGGGGCTGCTCGGTGAGGCGGAGCTGGGCTCAGGCCCCGGGTCTCCACCCCCAACTTTTTGTTTTTGTTGTTTAAAACGGAGCCGTTATGAGCGCGGGTCCGCCAGGCCGCCGCAGCGAGGAGCCCCGGGGCGCCGGCGTCCACCGCCTGGACGAGCTCTTTCGTGACGAGGAGAGCGACGAGGAGGAGGACAGCTGTCCCAGGCCGCCCTCCCCGCCCCCGGAGAGCCAGAGGCCCGAGCCCACGGGAGACGGCGCGCCGGGCTCGGGCTGCAGGACGCCGGTGCTCTGCGACTCGCTCTTCTCGTGGCTGTGGAAACGGACTGTCCGCAGAGGGCCGCTCGTGGATCCGGCCCGAGACAACTTTCGCACGATGACCCGGCTCTATTCGTCCATGAGCCCCGCCACGGACTCGGTCAACCTGAGCACACAGACGCACGGGGCCGTGTTTAACCTGGAGTACTCGCCGGACGGGTGAGCTGGGAGCTGGGAGCTGGGAGGGGCGGTCTGTCTTCATGGGCTCCACTGCCGTCCAGTCCTCTGACAGGGTGTGTGTGTTACAGGTCGGTGCTGACTGTAGCCTGCGAGCAGACGGAGGTGCTGCTCTTCGACCCCGTTTCATCCAGACACATCAAAACGCTGGTGGAGGCTCACGAGGACTGTGTGAACAACATCAGGTAGGAGCGCTGCTGCAGGGAGGCCGGGAGCTGCAGTTCTGAGCTCGCCAGTTAACTGCAAGCCGAAGGATTCTCCCTTAAACGTCCCCAGCTCTTTTCTTATTAAAGAGACTTGACTTTGGGTTTAAGTTCTCTGGAATAACCGCCCTGTTTTCTCACAAGGACAGGAGTGTGCACTCGAGTCCGGTAGAGGTTCCTTGTGATTTTACTGATACACATTGTACATTTTACAAGACAACAAGCTGGGGCGGCGGTGGCCTAGTGCTTAGGGACTTGACCCCAGGATCAGAAGGTCATGGGTTCGAATCCCAGACCAGTAGGGTGCGGAGTAAGAGGTACCCTTGAGCAAGGTACCATCCCCATCACTGCTCCCTGGGCCCTGGACACAGCTGCCCCCTGCTGCACTTGTGTGCAGAGTATGCAGTTTGTTGTGTGCTGTGCCGTTTTCACAGTTTCACTTTCAATAATTAGGGGTGTACCATCTTTTAAACAAATCCTCACTGCTGTGTTCCCCAACGCTCTAGTGTTGTCAACCCTTCTCTGGCATTTAAAACTTAAATGTTTGCCTGCAAAGCCAATCAAAATCCAATTCCTTGCATGCCAACAATGAGTAAACCACTGCCCATACCTCGCGTTTAGAGCAACAAGCTCAGCCTAACCTGACCACCCCTTTCTCAATACGAAGTAGCCCTGACCGTTAGTAATACTGAGCCCAACGCTGTCATCAAACAGCAACTGAAGATCTTCCACTCCAAAACCTGTCTTATGCCTTCCTTGTTTTACTGCGTAATAACAGTCCGCCCTGCTCTGCACATTTTAGTTTTCCTTGCACCCACCACCGCTGATCCAACAAACCAGTTAATTATCCAGCTGTTACTGGGTTGAGGTCTGTGCAGGGATAGGAAAAAAACTAACTTGCACAGGGTCTCCATGATGGTTGGATAATACTGCCCCTGAGTGGACCCCTGCACTGTACTATTTTGCTTTTTTATTATTCTTGCTGCTTTTTAGTAAGTCTTCATTAAATTTGTAATCAAACATTAGCTTTGGTGCTGCGAGAGCTGTTTAGTGTTTATTTCGGAGTGCTGGTAGAATAATTCAGAATTGCAGAACATTTTGCTCTTTGGGTACAGGTCTGAGAGTGTGACACCTGAAAGACAATGTTAGCTGGTGTGCTGTAGGCCTTCGTTCTCCAGCTTCAGTGCACAAATATTATAGACGATTGGCCACTTTATGTGTGGGACATGGTACTCACAATGGGCACAAACAAACAAAAAAGGTTTTGTTGAACAAATTTATAGATGCTTCTTTGTGTGAGGAGCTGCAGAAAGATTTATTTTCCTGTGTAATAATCCCCCCGCTCTACAGTTTTCCATGCTCCCAACACACCTGATAAAAAAACAGCTAATTAGCAAATGGGCCGGGAATCGATGGTCTTGAGTACATTTTGAGTACCGCAATAAAAGTAATAGTTTTTCATTTGTGTGTGTTTCTAAGTACAAAGGAGGCTGATTTGAAATGCCTTTAAGTATCAAAATTAAAAGTACTATGAGATTTTTAATTTGAATAAACAATAACAGTAATTATCTCACATACTTTATTTTGAACTAGTACATTTTAAAACAAGTAGTTTTACTTTAACTCAAGTACACGTATGTAGAAGTAGTTCAGTCAAAAGATATTCTGGTTTTATAGGACATTTATTACTGGTTACTGCAGGTGTTTTTTTGTAACTGATTTTTGTTGTTGTCAGGTTTCTGGATAACCGGTTATTTGCCACTTGTTCTGATGACACTACCATCGCATTATGGGACTTGAGGAAGTTGAACTCAAAGGTGTGTTCGCTGCATGGCCATGCTAGTTGGGTGAAGAATATTGAGTATGACACACACACTCGTCTGCTCGTAACGTCTGGCTTTGATGGAAACGTCATCACCTGGGACACCAACAGGTTTGTGGTATTGAGCTCTCGTGTATTCTTGTATATTATATGTGAGTGATGGGCTCTAACGGGTGGGAATGTGTGTAGGTTCACAGAGGACGGCTGTCCCCACAAAAAGTTCTTTCACACACGGTATCTGATGCGGATGCGTCTGACTCCAGACTGCAGTAAGATGCTTATCTCTACTTCTTCTGGATACCTGCTCATTTTACATGACCTTGACCTCACACAGAGCCTAGAGGTCGGGAGCTACCGGATTCTAAGGGCTCGACGCGCCCCTCTTAGCACAGGTAGGTATGAGCAAAAACATGCACGCTAAAATATTACTAAATTACATACACAGTTCCAGTCCATTGTTTTAAATACATTCTACCATTTTAGGGAATCTAAACATCTTCAAATATTACTGTATTTAACTGTATAAAAGCGCAAAATTCAGAACATTTTAAACCTTTCGAATTACTGAGTTTGTAGTTAGGCGATATTTGCATTTGTATGAGGCCTTTCAAATTAAATTGTAGTATTCATTTTTGAAATTTGGCTGTTAAAAAAAAGATTTTATACTTTTGTCTCAGCAAACTGTTTATGGTAAACAGTGTTCATTGGTTGAAATCAGAGGTAGCAGTAAACTGTGTAATCTGTTTTGATAGACGATCAGTGATGATAAGTGGACAATCTTGGTTTTATCTTTTTCAGAAGGTTCCTCAACAGGCTCCAGGACATCAGGCTCTCGTCATGGTAATGACAGCAAATTGCATCCACATAGAGAAGGTGAGTTAAACATTTTATGTAACTTGATGTTATGAGCCCTCTTGTCATATAATGCAAAGAAAGAGTTATTCTCATCATAACAGGATTTTTTCCTCTCAGGTTTGTCTCCTAGAAACAGTTTGGAAGTTCTGACCCCAGAGATCCCAGGTGAGAGGGATCGAGGGAATTGCATCACCTCTTTGCAGCTGCACCCCAAAGGCTGGGCCACACTGCTGCGCTGCTCCAGCAACATGGATGACCAGGAGGTCAGTCTTTGCCTTCTTACCTCTGTTAACAACAGATTTGAGGTGTCCTCTAATTTATTGTCATATAAAGAGGTGACATATAAATGCTTATAATAAATGTCCTTGGCCAGTCAGCCCTTAGACTACTCCAATTTTGTGGTTTAGTATTGCTTTCACTCTGTATTTTATTTCTTTATTTATTTTTGTAAGTTTCTGTTTTGGGTTTTGTGCTTTGTGCTGATCCTGTTTTCCTGCTCAAGCAATCAGCACTTGCCTTGCAAAAGGCTCTTCTGTCTTTGCATCATGTAGTACACTAACCTATAAATGCTATATTTGTACCTTTTATTTATGTAATGTCATATTTGTTATATTGACTGATGTCTCTCACTATTTGTTTCGTCTTCAGTGGACATGTGTGTATGAGTTCCAGGAAGGAGCTCCACCACGGCCGCCTGTCTCCCCGCGCTGCTCTTTGCGGCTCACTCACTACATAGAGGAGGCTAACGTGGGCCGTGGGTACATCAAGGAGCTGTGCTTCAGCCCAGATGGACGGCTCATTTGTTCGCCATACGGCTACGGTGTGCGTTTGCTGGCCTTTGACGAGCGCTGTGCTGAGCTGGCGGACTGCATGCCTGTGCGTACAGCACTCTTGCGAGAGGTGCGCTCCATCTACTCCCACAGTGATGTGGTGCTCACCTCCAAGTTCTCTCCCACACACTGTCAGCTAGCTTCTGGCTGTCTGAGTGGACGTGTAGCACTCTATCAACCCCACTTTTAGCATATGCATACACAAAAACATGGACTCCTCAAGAATCTTCTCACAGATGGTGAGGTGAAACCCACAGCCCTTAAAGGGAGTGTGTGTTTTCTGGGATCACAGGCTTGTCAAGGCTTTAACGTGGGTTTGTGTAAATGAATTTGATGTTTTTAGAAGACTTCATTTTGTGTTAGACAAATGTTTTCATTAAAATTTATGGACATGTTTGCAGTAATGAGAGAAATAGCCATTAATCCTTTCTAACAGCGCGTGTCCCTGATTGGAGTTGCATGCAGAGCAGCACAGTTGTGAGCTCGCGGTGCTAGTAGGACGGCAGTTCAAGTTCAATTTTGTAGTCTTCATGCCTTTTGCTAAGCATATGACCTCACTTCAGTCTTGAAGCCTGGCCTGCATGTCAAATTCTGACCTCCCCCTACAGCAGCAGAACTGCTGGGTGCTTGAGCCAATCAGTTCTCTTTGTGTAAAGTAGCATTGAAGAATGTAAGCAGTGCTGCCGTTCATGTTGTAAAGGATGGAGTTTTCTGCATTTTGCCAAACGTTTTTTGTTGTTTTTTTTATTTTATTTTATTTTTTAGCAGCACCATATTCACCCCATAGCTCCAATAAGAGCTGCTTTTTCTCTGTTTCTTGTTCTCTTGTCTTTTTATGTTCAAAGGGCAGCTTGCCTCCTGTAACACTAATTAAGTCGTGCTTTTTCACGTCTGATTTGTAGATAGTCTAAGGAGTACACTTGTGTGCATGTGTGCCTAAGTGTGCGTTTGAGTATGCGTGTCTGTTAGATAAGCTAACTGCCGGTAAATGATTCTTGGTTGAGTGAGTGTTGGTGAGGACCTCCTCTCCTCCTCTCTGTCTCACCTAAACACACACACACACCACACCAACATACGCCACCTAGACTGGACAGGGACAATCAACATAGTTGCCTAGACCTGTTTTTCGCACTGTCTCAGACAGGCATATGCACACACCACAATTCAGAAGAGCAGCCGCTATAAAAGGACTGTGAGTTTGAGTTTTCCAAGTGAGGTATTAATGTTAAATGAGTGTTTTACTGTTGAGTATCCCAAATTTAGATGGTTCTCGTACTGGCAATGTTTGGATCATTTTCACGTCCTTCAACACGCAGAACATCTGGAAATCAGAAATGGAGGAAGAGGACTATGGAGCAGAGGCTTCCTCCGTTTAGCTGTGCTTTGCTCACTCAATCACAAAATGATTCACGTTAGTACTGAAGTACTATTAAAGATGCAGAGGTACAAAACAATAAAGTTTTTTTTTTTTTTCCACATGCTGGCCGAGTTTTTTGTCCGAGGGAGACATTGGAATGGAAGCTAAACAGAATCTGTAATCATTGTCCAAAACATCTTTTGACTGTTATATTCAACAAATTATACAGTTCCAGTCTTTTCTAAAATAAATAGAATTGGCTAAATAGTTTATTTTTGAATTATTTTTATAGTTAAATCAAAGAGCTATATGAAAAGTAAGGAGCTAATGGCTATTTAAAGCAAGCAATCCTGTATAGTTCTTAAATTATAGGTTTGGTGTAACAATAACATTAAAATACTGCACGAGTGCTTTACATACTCTTGGTAGGTCCTTAATACATGGCCAAAATAAACTTATAGTAACATATACAAAATAATAACATATAAACATGGATCATAAACTGCCAATTCCATGTTTGTAACATAAAAAAGCCTAATCTGGGACAGTTGTCTGTAATAATGCATTTTTTTGGCAAAGGCAATGACTAGAAAAACCTTAATGTAATGTCAAGTTTTTTTATTTATCAGAGTACATGAAAGAAATGTAGTTTTCCATATTGCTGGTGTAAAAAAACGCTGAGTGTAGAAAACCAGCTACACCCGTGGTGAGCTCCAATAGGAGCCAGTCTTAGAATGTAAAAATATTCAGTGTTTAAAAGCTGGTCACAGGTAGACCTTGTGTGCAGAGCAGGGACGGGGAAACTTAGCTGTGAACCTGGCCAGATTGTTTTAATAATACAACAATCATTATTCCTGGGTGAAAATAACATGATGGCCCTTAAAAAAATATGAGCAGCCAGTTAATGTGAAGTGTTAAGGGATGTTCAGAATATACAGTGGGTCTGCATGGCAAGGTTTCAAGCCAAGACTCCCTATTTACACACTCCTTATACACTTATCTTTTCCTTATCCGGTGTCTGTATGCAGTGCCTGGCTAATTCCTCTGTGCTGTCAGTGAATCTGTCATTTTCTCTTGGCTTTGGTGTGACGTTGCTGCGCCATCCGGCGGCGATTCAGGATTTTGGTGCTAACTCGGAGCCTGCGCATTCGTAAAGCTCGAATGCGGAGCTGCTTGTCCCGTGGAAGCTTCCCACCCTTGGCCAGAATCTGCTTGATGCGTTCTTGGGGCGTCTTGGTGAGGCTGAAGTCGCAGATGGTGGGCTGTGGATTGGAGCCCACGGTGCAATGGCGAATGAGGGGGAAGTAGCTCTCTGCCCACACAATCAACTTATACTCACCTGGGTTCAGCAGGCGCCAGTAATCACCATCAGCAGCTAAACAAGAGAAACATGTCAAGGTTATCATCTGTATCCAAACACTGACACCCTACAGTCCAAAGAGAGCACAATTAGCACGGATTGACTTTATTGCATGTGATAAGAGGAAGAACGATAATAAGTAAAACCTACATAGTGCTTTTCCCCTTTACATGTAAGGGGAAAAACATACAGAAAGGAGTCTGAAAGGCTGTCAATGTAGTAAATACAGTGTGTGGGTTTTACTATTCGAATACACTTACCTGACCTGATGTCATGGTCCAAGCCTGCTACTTTAATGACAGCATTCGGGATCCCTATTTTTGTGTCTTTATCTCTGATCACACCTTTTATACCTCGGTGCACCTGAGAGGGGCAGGCAGGACAGCACATGAGGCAATAGCACAGAGGGCTGGGACAGGAGGATATACAGCAAAATACAAGCACACTGCACTGACCTGCTCCATGTAGAGCAGAAGAGACTCCTTGTTGTTTTCCCATTCGGCAGGAAGCTCACTGGCATGAGGGAACTTATCACATGACAACTCTACAGTCACTTCAAAACAGTTAGTGTGTAAGTAACTGAAGTCATTCATACCTGAAAACACAGAAAGAATAAATTATATGCAAATGGAATAAATATGTAATGTGTAAAACGTGCGTAAACAGTGAACAGATGTACTATAAAGACCACTTATGAATAAATTGTCACTGCTGGCTGTTGCTAGTTGAGTAGTAACTTTAGAGAGGGATTATACATAAAATGTGCCTTTTACAAGACTTTATTTAAAAAAAAAGCTTTGACATTACAGCAAAAATAAATAAATAAATAATATAATAATTCAGTTTGTTGTTGTGTGGGCATATTTTCTTACTTCCTGGGACAGTGTGCCAGTCAGCTCCATTAATGATGTTATTGTACTGCTGAAAGTCCTCATAATGGCAGTGTCTGCGATCTGGGTTTGCCATCGCCAGATTTGTGGAAGCGTAGACCGCTGCCAGCCAGCGAAAATAGTCATTGTCAGCAGTAGGTGTGTCCTGACGAGGGATCCAGTCTCGTGTGCAGTCGTACGGGTAAGTGACCACCAGCTCTCCTCCATGCAGATTAGCACTCAGGACAAACGGAATGTCCTGCATCCAGTTTATTACTGCTCGGGTCTCTGGAGCAACCTTTTTTTTAAACGCACACACATTTTAAAAGCACACATGTAAAAGATGTACTGGATTGCAACATGGATGGATAAGCCATTTTTGAAAATGGATGAATGGAAGCTATTTTGGAAACCATTTACTGAAGGGAAGCATTTATAAAGCTGCTCAACACCTATATGAGCCTTTCATGACAGCAGAAGGATTTTGTGTCCAACCAATACCTGAGCTGCTTATCCCTACCTGGCTCACAAGAGGTATGGAGCCAATCCCAGCACTTAATAGGGAGAAAAGAAGAAATCCTGGACAGGTCACTCACAGGGCAGAAACAAGCACAATCACTTATACCACTATAAGTGGCAATTTAGTAACTTCAATCCACCTGACCTATATATCTTCTCATTCTGATAGGAAACACGTGCAAACTGGGGAGAACAGCAAAATTCCCACAGAAAAAACCCAGGCCACCCCTGCCAAGAATCAAACTGAGAACCTTCACAATGAGAGGCGAGATTATTAACAACTGCACCAGCAGACTGCTCATGTATAGATATTTATAAAAGTTTATTCCTATTAACATTAAATGGGGCAGCGGTGGCCTAGTGGTTAGGGAGTAGGCCACAGGATCGGAAGATTGTGGGTTCAAACCCCTTACCAGTAGGTTGCCCTGAGGTATCCTTGAGCATGGTACCGTCCCCATCACTGCTTCCCAGGTGCTTTCATAGCTGCCCCCTGCTGCAAGATGTTTGCATGGGTTAAATGCAGAGGTCCAATTTTGTTGTGGTTCACTGTGTGCTGTGCTGTGCTGTGACCTCGCAATGACAAGAATAGTCACTTTCACTTCACGTTATGGTAATTACTAAGGTCAAATAATTTCAAGTAGAAGGAAACAGGCTTTATGACAAATGGCCTTTGTTTGAAATAAACCTTTCTTATTAGGTGTCATTGAGCCTTATGAACACTGCCCTTCAGTAAGGTGTTACCAACAATCTTTCTTTCCTTTAGGAGAGTTTTTCTGGAAGCCATCTGAAAACAATAATGGCCATGAAAAGACAAAGAAAGAAGAAACTGGGAGTCAGAGTGTTAGTAATGAAGTGCTGGCTCTGCGCAGATAAGCCTTTGGAAAGGTAAACCATTTGTTTATTTGAGTATTTGCCGTTGCTTAAGTCATCCATTAAACACTGAACCACAAAATGCACTGTATACCCTCCCTATCATGTCATATGTCAGGAAAATGAATGTTGTTTGTGTGAGTGAGTGACTCCACACTCTGTATTACATTCCCCACACTGTTGGTTTTTTTGGCCGGAGGCCCCAGCACAGTTCAGCTCAGAGGAAGTGCTCACATTCTTTTAAAGATCTGCCTGACCCTGATTCCCCAGTGTGTGCATGTGTTTTCTGAGTGTGTGTGTCAGGGTTGAAGGTTACAGTGTATTCATATCCTGAAATCTAATCACTACAGACTGTTTATCGTTTGAAATTTCTGGGATTAAATTAGCTATGAATCCAAATGAAGCAAAACAATCGGGAGTGTTCAGAAGAGCTTTTCGAAATATCTCCAGGGTTTCAGTTGTTTAGCCAACCACATCAGATGCATTCCAGTACAAATACTCAATAAACAAAGGATTTTATCTGCTAAGGTTCTTGCTTTTGTCTTTCTCTGGAAAATATGACCAAAGCAAAGAAGGAAAACCCTTGGAATAATGTTGCAACTGAGATGAAATCTTTTATCTAGGAAACTGTAACTTCAGAGAAGAATTAATGTGACAAAACTTTATACTGAGTCAATCTGTTGGTCCATCACTAAATGTTTAACCATTAAGTTAATGACAGCTCATATTTTCAAATAGTGTCAAAAAATTAAGAAAAAAAAACTAATGGATTTAAAAAGCATGGATATAATATTCCACAGCTATTATTTTTTACCAGAAGTGCCAAGAGTGTCATACATACGGTTGCTTCCGTTGTGGTGTAGTACTCTGGCATTGGTATATAGTGGTTGCTGACTTTTTTCTTGTCTGACGCCAGCTCCTGAGTGTCCCACATGATGTTGTTGAGGTCAGGGAAGTTATGATTCAGGTCAATGTACTCAAACGTAAAACGGCCTAAAGCCCAGCCGGAAAGCTCAGAACCCTGACGTGAACGAACGAACACACACACACACACTCTTACTTCATACTTCATTAAAAGTATTGTATAGAAGCAAAGCTAATATAAACAGCATTCTAACAGTCAGTAACTAAAAACATAGTATTCTCTCATTCATTCTTTCAGTTTATCATTCAAGTCTCTGTATATTCATGAGGCTTTACCTTCTCATATGCTGTCTCATATCCATCAGGGTTCATGGATGGTAAGAGGTGGATCCGTGTGTCTTTCACCAGCTGAACTATCCTCTGGTTGCCTCGTTTGTACTCGTGGCAAATATATTGCATAAGGTTCAACAGCAGCTCCCGACCCAAAGCTTCGTTTCCATGCATCCCAGCTACATAGCGGAACTCTGGCTCCCCTACACATAATAATAAGCCACAAGCTCAGCGCCCAGCAAACTGTTTAAGTTGCAATATGGAATAATACATAATGCCATTTTCATCAGAAAAGCATGAAAAACTTTCCAAAGAGCTTTTAGTGTCTTTTTTTAGCTTTTGCTCCAAACTGTAGAGGTTTGCTTTGGCTTTGTCAATAATAAAAAACACATGGTGACAAAAGTGTCTCACATAGGCATGATTGAGCTCGCTCTAACATAAACACCATCATCATGGTGCCTGGATAGAAGGGGAACCCTGTGCAGTCTGTTGGAGAGGGTCGATTATTTGCCTCTCAGAACCAGTACAGCACAAATTACATAGCACAGATCCACATGAATTCACATCAAACTATACAGCTCAGCAAATAATTTTCACACAGCCGTGGAAGATTAAAGAAACTATTCGTTGAGGAATAGAATTTACACCAATTTCCAGAACAGCTAAGCCCAGACATTGGTTTTAACTACAGCTACAAGGGTAATCTTGCTAACAAACATTAGAATTCAATTGTCCCCCAAAAAGCCAAATTAGTTAACCGAGAAACACATCACCAACACACTCAAAATGCATCCAGATTAAGATGACAGTATATATGCTTACATTATGACTTACTGTAAACAAACTTCCTCTTCTCATTTAAATGAAGAATTTAAAAAAATTATACACACATTTTCTCACAACCATTCATTTAGATATACACACACATATATAAATATATACACTCACTCACCCAGTTCATGTTTCCCAGGGTTATCTGAAATCTCCATGACATATAATTTAAGTCCAGTGTAACTCTTTCCAATAGTGTAGATCCGAGTGATATTAGGGCATTGATCATTCACTGCCTTCAGTAGCTGTACAGAACAACAGATCTCAGTTCAGTTATGTGCATAAACCTTAAAGGGTGTACAATATAATGGAGACATGTAGAAATGCAGAATGGAAAAATTTTAATGTTTTACCTTTCTCATCTCATTGTAATTATGGTGTCTAAAGTCTAATTTGTCTTTTGAACCCCTCTCTGGCTCAGAGGAGTACTGATGGTCAGGATCTGTGTGCACACACCCAGACATAATCAGAGTTGTGAAGTAATACTAAAGGTTTCTGTGATGTTGATGTGGGGGTTAAATTCAAAAACCTGGCATGGGGCAGCCAAGGATTTCAGCCCTAAGGCATACTGTGCCATTGCTGTACCAGCTTTGTGGATTGATGCGAATAAACCGGGCCACTGTGGGCTCAGGGAAGAGGGCCAGCACAGGGGTCTCTTGGTCCTGATTCCCCACAAATACCTAGACAGAGAGACACATTCATACTTATTCATCCTCCTAATGACAAAAAACAATCCATGTGTAGAGGAAATGTAATCCTCAAATAATATATTCTGAAGTAAAAATGATTTTGCTGACAAGGAGGTTAACAGAATACAGTTTATAAATATCAAATACAACTCTAAACACATCTTAAAATCCCTTCCATCCACTGTAAATGCTTCCTCCAGTGTGATGCTTTACATTGTCAGTACAAGAGGCCAATGCTGTTGGTCTTAGATGCTGGTTAGGTGCCTTTGTTGCTGATATTAAACTTCACTCACTGCTTCTTGAGATCCATTCATGCAGGGGCTCCAAGTCACTGTATCATTACTGAACTGCACCTTATATGTTCTAACCCAGTCCAAACTGCAGACAGATGTGCACAGAAATCAAACAAATAGCCAAACAAACAGCCTTTGTTCATGAACTTTTTACAACATGAAAAAGTATTGTGAGGACATCTATGTGATCATGAAATCCAAGTACAGTGTGCTAACCTCCAGATGGAGTTCCTGCCCTGCAAAATGACACCAGTAAAAAGAGTAGCCCTGAGAGCGTCCAGCTGCAGCCACTGTTCCTGATCTTTCAGCTCAGCACACCACGCGCCATCATATTCGTCTCCATCTTCTAGACCTGACTAAACACACAAACACACATGCACACACACAGTTAAAATTATCTCCTACATCAAATTTAGACCAAACACTATACCTAACACTGTACCTAGGCCATAAGTAAATAGGATGCATATTCACACACTTCCTTCTTCTTGACCTGAAATTTACAGTTCAAATGTTTTTAGGTTTATTAATGGCAAGATATTTCAACCTGATGATTCTCAGGTTGACAGATGACAAAGAAGAGAGTCCAGACGTGGTTACCAAATCTGAGCACAACGTGCTTACATTTGAGCTAAGACCTTTATGAGCAGAAGGACACTTTAATTTGCCTTTTCAACTAATATCACTTTTTGTCCAGGAGAAAACAGATTTTGAGGATTGTTACTTTAATACTTAATTTTCCTTTTCCATATTGGATAGTATTTACCTCTGATAACGTTGAGAATTGTTTCTTGCAAAACAATTCCTTTGATTCGAAAGCATGATTTGATTTAATCTGAATTATTCAGAAAATATTCAGGGGAAAAAAGACTCACATTTCACCATAATCCATTTTATTACACAATTATTGCTAAAAAATACACAGAATATACATATAACTACGTAAACAGAGGTGGAATCTAGCCAGCAAAAAAACAAAAACCTTTTATGTTTGAAAAAAAGTATATTATTCTGGCTAAATGAGGGCATCCTTTACTGAATATCAATACCAAACAGTCCATTATAATCAAGCCAAACATACCACAGTCAAAATTTGTGCATTGATCATAGACTCTACATAAAAGCTTGTTAGTCGTGCTTAAAATATATGCTGCCATGAGGACATTGCATGTCAATACATTATGCGAGTATTTTATTAATGATTACTTATCCTGACATATTTCCTTACACCTTGATCAATCTCTACAGGTTTGAATCTTTACACAGTTGTAATCAAATCAGCTGTCATCAAGCATATCATTGCTATTAAAAGGTCCCACATGTAGATAGTTGGTTAACCTGTATGTTGAGGCGTGCTCGGTTGGGGCCAAGGCCACTGCTCAGCGATGAGGATGCCTGCAGTTGGTAATCAGACACCCGCAGAGACTCCAACCCCACTGGTGGACAGTCTACAGGAAGAGAGAGGGAGGGGACATAGAGAGTAAGTGCTCAAGGCAGAAATGATTGAACAGTTAGTCATTAACAGGACAAAAGGGGTTACTTGTAGAGAGGTGGAGGACACCAGTTTTAAAAAAGTTTTGTTTTTTTTTATATCTCAGCCAAAATTGTTTTAGCACTGCTGAGAGAAGAACGTTATTCATGACTTCATTGTGAATCATTTGCTTGGCTGTAATCTATTACAAACTTTGGCCAAGAGAGAGTTCTGAAGCCTTAAGCAAACATGTTTTTCTTATGACACTTAAAACAGAAATTCTAAAGAACATTATTTTGAAAAGTTTGGACAGCAGTGCTACAGTTTCGACACAATAAGTTTCTTTCCAGATGGTACAGATTACATCTTTCAAATAACTACACAAAATCCTGAACCAGATATGGAAATGAAAAGAGAACAATATTTATCCGACACAAGAATGTGCATCGATGATGATGCATGATCTGTAAAACAGGGGCTTATTCAAATGGATTAATGTTGCTTTATTCAAATAGTTACTAAAGAATATGTTTCCAAAAGTTCAAACATTAGGCAAAAAAAATCAAAGAGTAATTTTACATTTTAAAAGATTTTTGCATAATTCAGTCAGATTCAGACTCAGATGTTCTCTGAAACTACCTTGCAGAACAGTGCCACAAACCTAACTCTGTGTGCACAAAACCACTTCATGTGATAACTTTCTGTGAGGTTGTTACGATCTATTGAACACCACAGATGTCTGCTTTTTATCGGTACCACTGTGAACTCTGATTCAGCAATTTCCTCCAGAGTGAAGCAATTTACAGCAAACCACAAAGAAGACATTGTTTACATATTAAGCATTCAGTTTCACATGGAAAATCTGAAAACCCTTCAATTGAAATACGTGTCCTATATGATAAGTTCAATTCCAAGTCGTGTGCAGACTGATCAGAACAACTCCCACTACTTGCATGAAATGAGTGCATCTCAACCTCCTCCAGCTGCATGGTTTTCAAAATACTTTTGTTGCAAAATATGCAGCGAAGCCACACTTCTGTTTGAGCAGCAGCCACTGAAGAAGCTCTGTTCAACTGTTTTTTTTTCTCTTTTTTTTAATAACCGTGCACCTTGGATAACAGTGCACATGATCAAGCAACAACTTGTACCTGGACATGCCGTACCTGCCAAACACCTGAAAGCATCTGTTATAATGTATACTTTCTGTGCTCCTTTCTCCTTTACCAAAGGCGAATGAGTCAGAGATTTGCAATGTGATGCGATCTTACTCTTTTTTTCCTGTTCTTAAGGCCTTTCTATATAGTGTGCAGAGAGCAGTCTAGCAACAGTTCAATTGATCTTTTTGTAGTTTGTCAGGTCTACCCACAGAAACAAAAAAACAATGAACTTAAAGCGCTCCACCCCAGTCTCCCCCTTTTCTCTGATCTACCACCAGTTCAGAGAAACTGCCCATTCAGCAAATGCCGGGTTGGCTCATGTCATGCAAACTTCATCCATCTCATCAAAAGTCATAAGCGTAACTGAGCAGGTCCACATTCATGTCCCCCACCCCTCCCTGCCCCGACAGATTGGGAGAACTCGCCGGGCTTGCTCGTCTCCTCCTTCTGCACACGAGTCTCTGGGACAGTCCGCGGCTCTTCTGTGGTCCCCTCCGCCCCCCTCTCGTCAATCAATGATCTTCCATCGCTGAAAGTAGAAACGGTCCCGTTGCTCTCCACTGTGCTGTTTTCAAACCCTGCAGAGACGCCCATCAAGAACAGCAGGATCGCCGGACTGATGCTTTGTCCGCGCATTTTCCCCCCGCGGCAGACTGCAGCCGAGCCCACTTCGGTCCAAAAAGCTCTTTAAAGCTGGAGCCCCCAATGAACGCCCCAGTAACCCAACACTGCGCTTACCGTAAAACCTGCAGTAGCGCCCCGGTTCGGGGCTGCAGTTGCTTTACTGCTACTGGACATCCTTTGACTCATTTTATTTTCTACTTTTCTGTGTCGAGAGAGGTTTAATGCTTAATTTCCCAGAGCACAGAGAGCGTGTTGCCCCTGCGAGCCAGTTGAACGGTTGAGCTGCGCTTCATATACGGTCTTTTACGGGAGGCGAAGTTCTCCTTTCTTCTGTATCACACTGCTGCTCCTTTTTCTTATGTTTTCCCTTTAACACGTCTCACCAAAAAACGATACCGTGTGATACTTTCATGCATGACACACATTTCTAGCACCCTATCAAGCAACGCACCCAGTAACTACAGGCCATCACAAGAGCACGACCCGAGATACCGCAGCAGCCACCAACCACTAGCAAAGCAACCACTGATGCGCAGCCTCTCTGCATTTTCCACAGTTTTCTTTCTGAAAAGGCAATATCATTCAGCATCATTATCTGCTCATTGCCATCTTTGCTACCTTCACATATAAGATCACAATCAACCCCTTCCTGACTGCAGCTAGGGTTGCATGTCTGCACAAATTTCAGCCAATCAGGAATCATTAACAAATCTCTGATGCAGTATAGCAAAATGTTTCTTCTTTATGTACATGCAAGCCTGAAATCTCTTGAAACAGAAAATGGAATCTATATATGCTAAAAACCATACTCATACTAGCTTTTCCGAGGACCTATAGGGAAGATCTTTTCTTGTTACTTGTGGCTGCAGAGTGTGAGTTAAAGCTTTTTCTAGCCTGTTGAAATTTGTGCTGTGATCAGTTACACTGGCTGTGTCCTGGAACATTTGCTGCCATTTAGGTCCTCCCCCCTCTTCCTACTACTGCTACCCCAGAGGAATGTGGAGGAGTCCGGGGGAGCATCCTTAATATTTCAAGAATGGCTGAGTGAGGCATATCCTAACATATAGGTCCCCTACAAAAGTGTTAGAACAGCAAGACCAGCACTGTTGTATTTGCTGTGGACTGAAGACATTTGTTTGGGATCAAAAAATGAATATAAGATGAGATCAGATTTTCTGTTTTTATTTCTTGTTTTTTACATTTAGATAAGCAAATTGCATACAGCATCTTATGTATATACATAACACCTTATGTATCTGACCACCCAGTTTTTCATGCAAACAAATGTACTGTAAAAGAAAGTTTTAAAGTAAATTAAAGCAAATCACACTATATGCTTGCTGCATGACTAAGTTCCTCCTGATTAGTTTGGAGGCATTGTGTTTGTAGACATCTGCTATCATAGTGAGTTACATCACCAATAAACATCACTGAGCCTTTTGCAGAAGCAACCATGCACGCCCAAACTACTACAGTTACATTTGCAGATATACACTCTTATTCAACATAAGTCAGTGCTTCGTAGGCCACAGCTGTTCGTCATACCTGTAAACATATACTGAAGTCAACAGCTGCCACCCAGGTGAACTGTAACAAACTTTACAAACCATCTCCATTTCAAAATAAATATCCACACAGACCAAGGCACGCCTGAAAGCTAGCGGGTAAAGGGAAATATATATTTGAAAAAAGCAAATTATTAGTAAGTATGAAAAGTAATTAATCCCCTAAGTACTCCTTGAAGAGATGGGTCTTCAGATGCCATTTGAAGCACTCAAGGGACTTGTTGTGACTCAGGAACTACAAACTACAAGCACTACAACACTACAAACCAGGACTGAATAAAAGCCTTGATGCAAGTTTTTTTTCTTCTTTTGAGGACTGGAGCTGCTTGATCCTCAGAGAAGATGAGAAGTGTCACAATGCTTGATCAGTATTGCTAAGTAGAAAGGTGCGAGTCCATTCTTGTCATTGAAGGCAAGTGTTAATGATTTGAACTTGATCTTAGCAGCCACAGGGAGCCTGTGCAGGACTTGTTTTAGTACACGATGACACTACCTCCGCTGTGCTTCACACATGAGTTTGTATGTTTTGGATCATGAGCAAATCGTTTCTTTCTCAGCACTTTCCATCACTTTGGTTGAGATTAATCTTTGTCTCATCAGTCCACAAACCTTTGAAACTTGGCTCATCTCTTTTTTTTTTTTTTGGTTTCACAATTAAATTTTTTTTGTTCATAAATAACTCTCTGGTCCCCATGTTGTTTTTCCCTTTTTTAATCAGCAAATGTAGTTTTCTCAAGGGAAATCTCCTGATAGATGTCAATAGCTATTTATTTTTTAATTGTTCTAATGGGGCAGTCTTGAGTAACAACTTTGCAGCTTCTCTCTGAGCATATTCAGGGTTGAGTGTGACATTATCCATAATTTGAACAACTATAGTTTAAATGTTAAATAAATGTATTCACCTAGTTCACACAAAGGCTATTAAAATCCAAACGTGCTTAAAGGCCCTCATGATTATACAGTGCCAACATGTGTTTTGGGGGAATATCTGCTGCCCCCTTAAAAACATTTCAGTTCTCAAATGCACTCCAAGGAGTTTTTTACTGCAAGCACCAAGTACCCTTGATTTAACTAGAGCAGGAGTTTCCAGCCTTATGTTTAATGGACTGGTGTGCCTGCAGGTTTACATTTCAGCAAAGCAGGAGCTCACATGATCAGTTGTTTGAAGACTGAAACCAGCTGATTAAACAAATGGAATCATATGAGTTCTTACTTGTTTGGAATGAAAACCAGGAGCCTTGCAGGACCTTGGCAGGTAAGACACCTCAGGACTAGAGGTAGTACTTCTTACAACTCTCAGTGAGATAAAATATGTCCTCACAACATGTTTGAAGAAATTATTCTATTACATTTTCAGACTTTTGCACCTCAGCTTGTATGTCCAGGGAGATTTAGAGGATGTCAATGAGAAAAAGAAACAGAATGTTGTATATGTTGTAAATAGGTGATTCCATAACTGGGGGTCATTTGTGTTCCACTGAATTTAAATCTAAAAATGTTTTTTTTTTTTAATAAAGGAAAGGGAACCTTCACAATAAACTATGCTGCCTGCTTCAGAAACTTACATATACATTATATGTAATACATTTAACAAAATATACCTATAGTTGGGCTGGCGACCTGTCCAGGGTGTGTCCCCCGTCCTTCGCCCTGTGTGCGCTGGGTTGGACTCCAGCACTCCCCCGCAACCCCGTTTGGGACAAGCAGCAGAAAATGGATGGATGGATATACCTATAGCACTTAGAAAACAGCATTTATGTCTGCCTCGGTCTGCCTTTTAGCTGTAGTTTACAGTAAAATAGAATAGAAATGAAAAAATGCTTATATTTAAAATACTGTTTTCCTTAATTGTGTATTTCAGCATTAACTCAACCATGTTACTTCTACAAGTGTCTCTTGTAAACATCTGTTCGTCTTATCTCCAAAGGTCTTATTTGGCTTAACAATATCTTTAATGTCTTTCTACCATTAATATGGTTGCCAGTAAACCATATTTTGTACATTCACTAAAACTATGCTCAGCTCTGTAATTGTTGCTCATTTCAGCTCTGTCAGTCTTGTTGCTCATTTCAGACACTTTCAGCAAAGAACCTATGAAAATAAATGACATTCCTAAGATTCACATGTGATGGGCAAAAGACTTGCTTTCTTGGATTTAGTGTTGAAAATGCAGGAAAATGTTGTTTAGCCAGTCCAATCTGGGGTGAAAACAACCAATCTGGCAACCTAGTGTGTTGGCGCGCGGTTGGTTTCGCTTTTGAAAAAAAAATCAAAGGGGCTCCGCCCACTCAGGAATGGCGGCTGCTGGAGCGCGAGCGGGGTAAGAGCGGCTGAACGCGGATGTCTCTCACCGACACTCTGACAAGAAAGCAGCCGCTGACTTTTAGTGAAAATGAAAGGAGGCTGTAGCAAACGTTTTGGTTCTTAAACATTTTTGAAAATCACTTCGCTAAGTTGTGTTCAGCGTAACTCACTTTATTTTATTAGCAGGCTAGCTAACCCAAACAAACGGACACGTTTAGTCACAACCTCAGCCATGTTTCCCACCCAGACATCATTTTAATATAAAACGCGTCTGTTTGATTTATTTTTGGCTTCAGCTGAAAAAAGCGGGTGCATTTCCCCTCAGTGTTTCTGCTGCTCTCAGCCGGTTAATTGGCTCCGCGTTAGTTCGACTTCAGCTCGTTCGGGACCGGGACCGAGTCCGGCTCGGCCTTTGTCCGGTTAGACACTGATTTCCTCACCTTTCACTCCAGAGCTGTCGCCGAAACCGCGTCTGCAGTCTCGCAGGGAAACGGCTGTGCCGTTTGACAGCTTGGAGCAACACATGATGTTCATGCAAATTTCTTTTACAGTATTTGCTTTTTGCCCTTCTTGCTGTGGAAGCGAGAGTGAGAAAGAAGGGTGACGTTGTTTAGCACACTGTAACGTCAGTGCTGCCTTCAGTACATTACTAAAAACCTGTATTTGCACACTTTCATGCCGGTTGTCAGCGCTACATTGAATATTAAGGGTTGAGGTTTATTTGATCTGTTGTAGCACTTAACAACAACAACAACAACAACTCGTTTAATCTTCATGCCTTTCACAAACCCAAGGGTGCTTCACAGTGTGAGAGGGCAAATGATGAGGAGTAGCTGAGGCACTTCAGTTGGGAAGGGAAGTCATTTCACCAAGGATTTGGCGAAGAGAACTCCACTGCTTGATGGCCGCAACCCTAAATGCTCTGGATCCCGTGGCTCCTCTTTTGAAAAATGGTGCTGTGCTGACTTTCTGTAGACGAACATTAGGCTGTCTGGTTGTAACATGTAACAGCCGACAGTTTCTGATACATCCAGGAGCCTTTCAAGTTTGAAGAAAAGAAGATTCTGAGCTGTTCTTGATTTCAATCTTTATGCACCGCTCTTATCATTCCCTTTTCAAAGGCAAATTAGATCCTTCCTGTTATGTTTCCAACACAAGATCTTGGTTGTTTGTCAAATCTTTAAATCAGCCTAGTGGTTTGGGTGAATTTTAGAGGTGAAATCTGAAACTGTCATAACTTAATCAATGTGGAGTTTCATTAGACTGCACAGACACCTGATGGCAGGTGTCTTTATACTTCTTGTAATGTTGTACTCTGTTTTTCTCATTAAATTGGCAAGAATGTGTTAAAGAAGTAGTTATCTCTTCTGGCGGACCAGTACTCAGTTAGGCAGGACAGTAAATGAAAATAAATGTGCAATATAAGTATAGAGGGATGCAGCATCAGAGTTGTTCTCATATGCCATTCTTTAATGCAAGTTTTATTGATATCTTCTCACTTTCTTACATACAACAACGCCTCTTGTACTGTGCAGGTAACATAGAAGACGTCTAGGACAGACATTTCTTCTTTCAGGAATTAGACATGAAAAGTAATTTGAAGCAACATATGACCGCTATAGGTGAGGGATACAGTAAAAATTGTCTTGCAGATTTTTGAATGAGTTTGCTGTTTTAATATCTCGCACATACACTGCTGGGTGAGGATGACTGGTGAGGTTCTGGTGGCCTAAATTGTTCTTGCAAATAATAGTTTTGCTAATTACTGGGATGTGGTGCTATGGCTTGCTATTCATGTAATCACTCCTGCTGACTTTATTGGCTTATGTTGCTAAAGCCTTCTTGTATGGTGCTTGGGCACATCTTCTTCAGCTTCAGAAATTGGGTGGAGATTGAAGCATTACTGTCCTTATGATAGAGGTGTTTCGTGCATGCTTGACAAGAACAGATGGATGAAGTTAACAGAGCAAATCCTTTTTTTGTTCTAGTGAAGGACATCATTCCACTTGGGGTTCCCCGACACTCCAGTGCTAATGTGAAAAGCACAAATCACCTGGTGCCACAATTCATGTCTCAGGACATCGACAAGAAGCATGTTAACACTCAGGAAATCTTAAAATCAGAACATATGCAGCCTCTTAAAAGCACTGTGTTGGATCAGACGAGTACTTCTACTCTAGCCTCTTCTTCAGGTACCAAGAAAGGCTCTGGAAGAGGTCAGAACAATGCCTCCAATTGTAATGTGCTTATGAGAAAAGTACAATTTAACAACAACGATAATTGCTCCAGTAAGGATGGGTCATTCCAGTCTGGTGCCAAAAAAGGCACTCTGTTACCAAGGACCAGAGAAAGAGAGAAAGAATTTGCCTTGGCTTTGTGTAAGCAGTTGAATGAGAATCTCAAGGTAAGAACTCGTATCTGTTTACAGAGATTAAGATATTACTGTTGATGTTTACTTAATTGTTGTAGACAAAGGACCGGTTGTTCTATACTTGTGTTGTATTACTCAGTAATCTTTTCTTCTTCTTCATAGTTTTTATATGTTTTGAACAAATGTTTCTTTTTTCGCCGTCATGTTCAGGTTGAAAAGCCAATGTTGAACTCAGGGATTACCAAGAGTCTGGTGCCTCCTCCCCATGTTTCCAGGTCTCCTTCTGATAGCACTTCATCAGCCCTTCACAGGGATAACAGCGTCCCCAGCAACAGGGTTGAGAAGCAGACCCAGCAATCTGCTGAAAAGCTGGATAAGTTGCTTACTGTGGATCAAAACTCAATTTTTCTCAGCCCGGTTTTATCGAACCAGGTGAGAAAACATTGTGTCAGCCAAGAGATTGTATCAGGAGAATGTGTAAAAGAGATTTTCAAAATAGAATATATTTTCTCATAAGTGCCAGCACTGTAGTTAGGCTTAATAACAGTATCGCAACATTTTGAATCCAAAGTTGATCTGATTTTACCCCTAAATAAAACCCTGCAGAATAGCGCTGGTTACTTTGCATGAGCAAAAATAAGTGTTATTAGTTCACAGAAAATTATAATGTAAATAAACAAGATGTTAACAAATTATCAATTAATGTAAAATTATGTTTTACGTTCCTTACATTTAATGTCATGATCATTTTTCCATATTGTGCTGTTCTCTTGCTGTGCAGTGATAGTGGCCTTCAACAAGGAGTTGTCCGTCACCTGGTATTACCATGTTTGATATAACACGGACGATATTTATAGTTTTGCAAATGAAATATTAACTTCCTTTTAACTGCACAAATTGGTGCTGTCCTAAGTGGATTTTTCCTTTTCCACGTGAACTAGCAGACATAGTTTGCAACCTCAGTGTGTCAGTTTAACTATTAAGGATCTAAAAGGGACAGGGAAGAATAAAGTAATGGAGAAAAGTGAAAGCATGTCCTGATTGATTTTGATTTATGTTGCACACAAATATGGTTTACAATGTTTGTAATGTTGTCTTCTTTCCCCCATGGCCTTCAAAGGATGAAAGCACACCCTGCCAGGCAACTACACCAAGTATGTTCCTAATTCAATTCAATACCACAAAATTAAATCCAAAGAGTTTGACTACATGTTAGATGTTGCATGTTTATGTACACTCCTTTTTTTATTTTTATTTTTTTTTTGAGTATTTGAGTAGTTATATTTAATTTACCAGGACACTGAAGATTAATGGTAGTATTTATTTAGTGATATTTAATTCAATGTCTAATACTCCTAATTTTTTTTCAAAATTCTTAAGTAATCTCTCATTTTAAAGGTGATTTTCTCTTTTTTGCCTGCAGGTGGCAGATTATCTCTGAAGAGACCAAGAGAGGGCAGTTCAGATGGGAAAAAAGAGGGCAAAAGATTCTGTCAGGACAATTGTCCCCTCAGCTCATCTTCTGCCAATGGCAGTTTTTCAGCTGGTGTCCAGAATACCAGTTCACCACCAAAGTATGTCAGATCTGCCATCCTGAAGACAAGCAATGAAAAAGGCTCTCTAATTTTAGAAGATATTAAAAAGACAAATACTGCTCAGTCCAGCAATTTAGCCAGACAGCTCTTCAAAGAGAAGGCTAGAGAGCCAAATTCAGAGAGTTTCAAATCCCAGTCAGTGACTCAGACCACTAACATTTCTGAAATCGATCAGTTAACGGAGGGTGCAAAAAAATCTAATGAAAGCAACTTTCAAGTAGGTAACTTGCGCAATGAAGACTCTTCCACATCACTTTTCTGCAAGCTTAACCAAAAATGCAGCAATGGAGGAAGTTCACCTGCCTCTTCACACACAAGTTGTTTGCCGAACCTTATGGATGAGGTTAAGATCAGCTCTCCTCCCCTCCATTCAAAATTTAAAGCACCTGCCTCTCTTGGCCTCATGGGATCAGAAAAAGATGAGAAAAAAAGTTCAAAAAATGATCCAAACATTAGCCTCAACTCAAGCTTGCCCTCCACACCTGCATTGCTGCAAGGAGAGAAGAGAAAGGGCAAAGTGCTGACTGATCCTCTTGATTTGGAGCTGGCTGATGATTTGAGTTTTGAGAGCTGTAGTCTGAATCTGAGCAGTAGTGAAAGTAGTGAGGAGGAGAAACTTCTGTCTCTGCAGGAAATCCTGGAACGCAGTGCCCGTGTGCCCACAACCCCTGTGAAAGGAGTATTTTCGGAGCCTAGCACACCAATTCCTAAGACTGCTGTAGGTTTCTTTCTACTTTAAGAGAGCATGTGGAAAAAAAATTAGCATTGCTTTATTTCACTGAAAATTTGGAAACAATTATTTGAATCATGCTTCACTGAATTTTTAATTATGGCACATTTTATGGACTATTTTGAAAAACTTTTTGATCTCTTTCACATGTTTTCCAATAGCAAGAGAATGGGAAGGGTAAAGTTACAAGTTACACGAACACAATGGAGCAGATGCTGAAGGAGAAAGTGCAAAATCAAAAGTAAGTCAAAGACAGTTGTGTTACATGGCATCATCAAATGTAGCATTTTTTTTCAGTATGGTTATTTGCAATAATATTGCAAAATAGGTAAATATAACGTAAAGCTAGAGAGATGGTGTAAGTATTTCATGCACGTCATTGATTTTAACTACTTCCTAGGTCAAAAGAGCTTGAAAAGCAGTTGCTTCAGGCTTGTAAAGAAGACCTGTTAAAACTAGAAGATGAGGAAAATGAAAATACAGTAGCAGCACTCTCACACGAACAGAGGTATTTTGTTGTTGTCTTTCATTGGCACATTTGTGTTTTAACCTGATTATAGCTGATTGCAGAGTTTATTCTCATCTGTCCCTTTTTTACTTTATTGTAGGGAATTCTTACAGAAGTTCTCCGTTACCTCATGTGCTATCAGAGACATCCATCCTGGAGAGGAGGTTTTCAAGCTGAACAATTTTGGTCGACTTTTCAATCACCTGAGTCTGGACCTAAGCAAAACTGGTGTGATCCCAAACAACAAAGCCCAACAGACCCTGCTGCGGTAAAACTTTAATCATTTGCTAAAGCCATGCACATGGGGATACTCCATTTGACCGATGCATTTGCAAATTGATTTCTCTTTTTTTTTACTGTACATTTGAGATTGGAGTTTGTATACATTGTAAGAATGAACTGGAAAATGTTGGATCAAAATGATTGTTTTTCTTTTTTCTCTATGCAGAGCACACACAGAGCATGCTCTGCTGTTACTAAGTGCAGGCTTGTTTAAGAGAGCCTACTCCTCCTCCCCCTGCCAGCCTCAAGTCACACGCTGGCTCTTCCAGGTAATCACTGCACCATTGCTCAGCACAGCTCATAAACACAGCAGTCCATTCACTTGTATACACTTTGTAGTTCTGCTTGTAATTCTGTTGTTCAGCTACAGGTATTTTAGTTAATTGTGATCTGTGTTAAGAATAATTTGTAGTTGTGTTTTGTTTGTTTAGATTAGGGGTGCACATCCCCAGGTACTGCAAGGCCACGTAATATCACAACCATGCTCAAGCAAACCTGATTCAGCTCATGTGGTTTAAAATCCAGGTTAAGTGGGTGTGTCTGAGTAGGGAGTTTTCCAAACCATGTTGGTTACTGGCTTCCATAACCAAAGTTGTGCACCCCTGTTAAATGGTGTTGCTAGTTTGTGACTTTGTTTTCTCACATGACAGATGATGTCTGTCCACCCTGACCCCTGCACCTGTGCACAGATTCTGCAGACCATGACAGCTATTTCCTTATCTGCTGCTCAGCATATAGGTACACTGTAGCTTAACGTTTTAGCAGACTGGGTTGATTTGCTATAATGCTTGTGTTAAGCTACTGCTCCTGTTTGTATATTCTAGTGGAGAACAGCAATAAGAAGTTTGAAGTGTGGGTTCCCAGTGTACAGGACATTGCACTTGTCTTCCTCAATATGGGTGTATCATTTGTCAACCTTTTTCCTCTGGAGGCTCTTCAGCCCCCATTCACTGAGGGAGATCTGTTGTGAGTACTGACCTCAGGACTTTCATTGCAGAAATAATGATTTTAATACTTCATGAAATAAAAATTGTAAAAAAAGCAAGTAATTTAGCAGTAAATTGTCATGTTCAATTAATGAAATAGTTAAAATAGTTATATATATTTCATTATACATTAGCTATATTTCACTAGATATTGACAGTGTCAATATCTTTTGCTTTTCTGTTGTTTTTGTTGCTTTACCAGTTAACAGTGCCTTAATCGATGTGTTTCTAGAGAGAGTTTTCAAATTCTGCCAGATGGTATGAGAACTCAAAAGGAGTGCAGCTCATTTCCTGAGCACAATTTTGAGTGTGTTAACAAGGTAATCTGTTTGTATTTTAGGAGTGAAAAAGTCAATTTTGTATCTCTGTTTTCAGAATAATTGTAGACCTTTTTGGTTTTATGTTGCAAATGTCCTGTATGTGTTTGTTTTTCTGTTGCTGACTTTGTATGCATTTGTGTTTGTAGTACATGGTGCTGTGTACTGCCTTGTGTCCAAAGGTATACACTCATGAAGAGTTGCTGCTACTGTTGGTACTAGTGTGTAAAGTCAGTCTGGAGACTTCTTTACAGCTTTTGCCTACAAGGGACCTCAGCTGCCTGCTGCAACATGTTCTTAACAACATGACCCACTGGGAAAGTCAGGTTGGACAACTGCAGAGAAAAACATATATACATATATATATATATATATATATATATATATATATATATATATATATATATATACACACACACACACACTCTGTCAGTTTCACAATACAAACCCCAGTCCTTGGTCCAATACGCACTATTTTAAAAATGTTCATATGAGTTTTTAATGTGACATTGTTTGCACTTTAACAGCTTTTGTTTTGTGCAGACTGAAGCATTCACAGCACTGTGTATTGTTCTGTCGGTACCTGCAGTTGCCTGAGATATGCCAGTCCATTACTGATCTCACAGAGGATCACCACAACCTCCGACGGCTGGTACAGCTCCTGCCTTATTGTAGCCGGGGGAAGTGAGTGGAATATGTGCCGTTATTAATACAATTATAAAGTCAGATTACTGATACTGGTATATTGTATTATGAATGTTAATTTTTTTTTATGTCTCGTGTCATTTGGAAGGCAACTGAGGAGACATCTGAGTGTGTCTGTCATCTCAAAGCTGTTAAATCACAGATGCACTTATAAACCCTCATGTCCAGAATTCCGGGTGAGACGAAAAGTTGACTTCTATGTTGAACTGATTTTGTTATTGTTTATAACAAACATTTCTGCACATCATAAAAGACCTAAATCTGACCTCATATATATATTTGATATCTTTACATTAGTTCAGTTCTGTGTGTCTGTCTGTCTGTGAGAGAGAGAGAGAGATGCATCAGTTTTTAGTGCAAATTTTGATTTTTAGTATGTAAGCAAATTTAACCATGATTGGATCTTTAGTTCTATTTTGATGCTCACAAGATACTGTATATTCTTAGCACTTTTCTCTTGTGTCCAGTTGTCAGATCTAAGGGGTTATCTACCCCGGATGCGTCCCTCCTCCCTGTTAAAGGGCTTCATTACTGCACAGAAAGAGCAGCAGGAGGCTGATGACTGTGGCCCTACTCCAGATCAGCAGGTAAACTTTGCAGATGTGGAGAACTACACATGATTGATTCATATTTAGGTAAATAAGTTTTTTATATAAATATTTTTTATTCCCTAATGAAGGACCTTTTATTTTTTTCTAGGCGTATTACCTCTGTTATAGCCTTTTGGCTTTGACAAATGAAGCCTCCAATTTTGAGTTTTTACCTTCAGGCCAGAGAGTAAGTGCAGTGTCTCTGTCAAGTATTGTCTATCTGTCTGTCTTTTTAGGGAGACGCAGACTTTTTTCAAAAGAGATTCAGTTTTTAGTAGAGCTGTTATCAAAGGGCCCAAGTAATGTTTTTCCCATTTGAAAAACAGAAATGTTGTTTGTGTTAACAGCGCTGTTGCTTAAGGATTTTTGTGTGGAGTAAACTGTGGAGTTTAATATAGGACATGTTTACATAAAGGGTGATTTCTTTTATTTGTTGAAAGTGGATGAAAGGGTGACCTGGAAGGGTGCGTGCAAGGGCTGTCACTTGTGTATTCCTTGGTTAAAAAACCAGTTGTGCACATTTAGACACTGGGACATTAGTGATTAAGGAATTCTAAACAGTTAAAGCTTGTCTTCTGACACTGCAAAGAGAAGAGAACTGTAGCCTTATTGACAGTCAGCCAATTTGGTTGGAGAGCATTCCATTGAGATTTGTTTTACTTTTCATATAGCTAGATAAAGTTTTAGTTCAGTATGATTTATCCCCTAACAGAATATGAATGTAGGAACTGTAAAGCATTTGTAGCTTCAGTAATACAGTCATACAGTCGAGCACAGTACAATCCTTTTTCATTTTATTCATGGACTTAAATGTCGTTCAGAATGAACTGCTGCTGCTGTCTGCTGAACTGGAAAAACACATTAAGTGTGACATCAGGGAAAGCGAGAAAATGCTTTACAGGAGTAAGGTACAGTAGCTTTACTGAATTCACCCAAGCTGTTTACTTTCTTCTTTATTAAAATGACAAACAACTAAAATACAGCACAAATTCTGCCTTTTTTTTTTTTTAGGTAAAAGATTTTGTTGCGCGAATTTACACCAGATGGCAGGTGCTTCTCCAAAGATCACGACCACAAGAGGTATGAATTTGCATAAAGGACTTTTATGACTAAGCTTCTAAGGATCAATAGTTGTATAATAGTTTGTTGTATCCATGCTGTATGCATCTGGGAAGTACTACAGCACCCTTGTTTTAAAGGCTACAACAGCTGTTGGTTTTGCATCTCTGCACTTTTAAAACTGCACAATTGGTGTTTTCATTTAAGGTAAGAGTAAGATTGTTTGGAGTTGGATGTTTATTTCAAACATACAGACAAAACCATTTGACATAATTTAAAATATTTTGGCTTTAACTGGAGTATATGTTCAGACATGTTTTTCCATTAGATTTTTCACCTGAAATGTCGAATGCATCTATCTCGCATCCAGGTGTTATTTGGCGGTTATGCCAGCACATGTGGACTATTTTAACACTACTTCTCTGAATTAATAAATGCATACCTTCTAGTCATGCTTTTTCTATGCCACCAGATCATTCGACTCTGATACTGAACTTCTAACGTTAGACGTTAGTGTCAAACACACGTTAGATGACCAAACACAATGTAGAATAATAGGTAGAGAGATTTTCAGCAGTTGTCCAGTGAAATCCATTAAAACAGCCAGTCCAGTCCAGTGAACTCACACAAGTGGAGCATTTTCATTTCTCTTCTCAAAGTGGCACAAGAACCACATAAATTGCTTACACACATTATATTGACTCTATCCACAACATTCATTCTCACTCTGCCTTCTGTGCACTAAGTCTCCCTAGCAGGGCTTGGACTGCTTCCTCATACCATATGTACTCAGCTTATTGTATCTGCACCTGCTGTGCAGTGTGGTTTATGTCCCACTGAAAATACAGTAAAGAAGTACACAATCTCTGGCTTTTTTATGTGTTCAGTGGTTTATAATGATGCTGACTGATGAGGTAACCGAAATGATAAACTAAAAGTAGGTCATCACTTAATTCTTTACAGTATTCTTAATGCTTTCATGTCTAACATAAAGGCAAGTAAATCATATTTTAATTCACGTGTTTTCTGTCATTTTAAATAGTGTTACTCCTTTATTCTATTTGTAAGCATAGAACCATGTTAAAAATATATATATGATGGGTTTAATTTGGGTTTAACATTTTTGCATTTCCTTACTTTGTACAATTGACCCAGTCCATGAGCAAGTTAAATATTGATTGCTGTATTATTGGTTTGTGTTCGATGAGATAAAGCACAAAAAGGTTCATGGTGGTGAGCCACCAGGGCTGGAAGCAAAAGCAAATGAGTGTGTGGCATCCACACTTCATTCTTCTTAATGTTCACAATGGCAGTTTTTCTTAATGGTCATCCTCATAAATACATAAATCAGTTTTATAGGCTTATTTCTCTGAAGAGAGCATGAAGCTTAATGTTCCCTGTGACCAGGCTTAGAGGCATAGTGTGAGCCAACATTCATCAGACCTATATGTCAATAATTGCAGTGAACTAACTGTACTCATTAAATGGAGGCATTTATACTGGGTGATACAATCCATCCAGAACTAGCTTCTGGGGTCTACATCTTGTCCTTTTACCTGAAGGAAGAGCTCACACCATATGAACAGGGCTTTTGTTAGTGATGCACCCAAATTAAAATTCTTGGCCAAACTAAATTAGACACGCTGTCCCAAAACCAGAATCATAACCAAAAGAAAAAATAGCTTTCTCTTTTTTGCAAGACTTTTGTTGTTTGTGTGTATATATATATTAATTTTTTTCTCCCCACCTAGGGGAAGCTGTATGACTACTGGACACCTCTTCCTGAGGATGAAATGCCCATTAATGAAGAGAACCATTCCACCAAACAACAAAAGCAAGAAGCCTCAGAGGAGCTTCAGAGTGACGATTCTGACAGTGCACACTCAGATGAAGAGTGGATGGAGGAGGAGGATGATGTGGCAGTTAAGAGTGAAGAAGAGCGAGAAGAGACTGTTGGAGAGAGTGAAGGGAAGAAGGGGGAGGTGCAGGACATTTTAAGTGATGTAAAAGTGGAAGAATCATTGGTGGATAACGAAGATGGAAAGGATGGGGGTAGCGTGCCTGTAGATGACGATCTACTGGGAGGAGGAAGTCATGAAGAGTTCATGGAGAGTGACTTGGATGAAGAGCTTCTTGAAGATGAAGAGTCTCTTGAACAAGTTCTTATGGGGAGAGAAAAGGATGAACAGGAGAAAGACGATCTTTTAGAGGAGGTGCTTTTAGATTAGTTAGAAGGTCATTCACAAACAGTGGGCACATTAAAAAAGAAAAGAAAAAGAAAAGTTTGTTTTTTGATATCGGCTCATTTTGAGTGTAATAGAAGGGACTTTCCACATTTCCATTTTCTATTCACGGATTTTGTTCAGCTGTTGCAGTCATTTGTGTTTATAGAATCTGCAGAAAGGCTCTTTCTTAGCACCTTATTCTGTGGAAGCCTGATGCACTGCACTGCCTGAATAACCTCGTGGAAGACAAGCCACTCATGCAGTCGTTCACACAGAGGCCCTTTGTGCATCCGTTCTTCCAGAGCTCTGTCCTTTTAGATTTCACTTTTTGTTTTTGTGTTTTGTGCCATCCAAGTGCAAACTAGGTTATCGCAATGCACACCCATCTCTCAGGCTCAGGGTTTGTACTTTTTAAGCTGCTCTCTGGTATGTTAGTTCAAGTTTAACTGATTATTTGTATCCATGCAGTTGCCATTCTTTCCTCTAAAAGAAAAAAAAAAATCTAATAGGTAAGTTAAGTCAGTGGTCTTTCATGTTCTTCCTAGTAGTATGATAACAACCTACAGTCACAACAAACTGATGGACAAATGTTTGACTAGAAGTTATTTTTTAAAGCACATTGGATGTTATTAAAAGGCTGTTTTATAAATAGCACCTACATACTCGTTTACATTCAGTTAGACGTATCCAAATAAGTATGCCAATTAGTGGCTTAACGATATTTTAATTGGTGACGCCATTACTGGATGTTACACATCTAATATCTACAGAGGTCATGTCTGTAATTTGTTTTTACATTTATATTAAATATTATACCAATACTTAAACAAAGCTTCAGTGAGATCTGTCTCCACTAAAACGCACTAAAAAATTCATTAAAGTTATTTTAATTACATTTGTCCAGCAGTCATACATTCTCAGTTATTCAGTTCTTAACTTGACTTAGTACCTTACCTGGAGGGCTTTATAGAAATATCCAAACTCCACAACATGACCTGTTAAAAGGTGGATTAGGAGTAGAAAGCTCCTGAATGATGGGCTGACTCTTATGGCACCAGTGCTCATTTTTAGCATTATTTAGGATCAAAACCACTCCTCACAACACTCTTTTTTTGGACTGAGTAATAAAACTTCTCTTTGTTTGCAGTTGAATCTTTTGTTGTACCAGAAAAAAATAATTGTAAAATAAAAGTAAATACTTTTTTTACCAACAAGTTTGTACCTGTGGCTTAAATCTGTAACCACAGAAAGAAGGACTGCCGCTCAGTTCCTGGTTCATTTGCACTGTCTTCCTTCAACCAAAGGGAGGTGCTAAAGATACACTCATCAGAAATGTAAGAGTTTTTAGTTTCTGGGCTCATGTGCACCTTGTTCATGTCTCTGCTGCGCCTGTTAATGTGCTTGATCTTGTAAATGTATGTTTTTCAAATGTACTTCTTATTATTATTGATTTATGTAGCACATTTCTTAAACCCAGGTCGCTTTACAAATGTATTTTACCATTCAAAATTATTATTATGGGGTGGTGGTGGTCTAGTGGTAGGGTACTTGTCTATGGACCGATGGCTCAAGAGGTCCCAGGTTCGAGTCCCACCTCTGGCACTACCAGCACTGGGTCCCTGAGCAAGACCCTTAACCCTGAGTCTCTCCAGGGGGGACTGTCCCTGTAATTAGGACATGGAAGTCCTAATAATAATAATTAGTGGGCATGTATTTCTGCCCATCATTTTCTCAGACTGTGGGGTCTGGCAGCAAGAGAAATGCCACTGGAAGTGATGAATAGACTGATGGGATTATTCCTGCTGTGTCTGGTCTGTAGTCCTCTTTTAACAGGTCCAGGGCTGATTTAATCATAGCCAGCTCCACCTCGGCCTTTCACTGATGAAGGATGGCTCTGATTAAATTAGGCAGCACTCAAGAGTGGTGGCCAGTCCTCTGCTTATTTTTTTCCCGCCCCACTTCCTGTCCTGTGTGTCGTGGCTGTCCTGCTCCTCCTCGGTGAAACTTTCTCAGCGCTGTCAGGCTGCTGGAGGGCGGACTGGACACGCACTTGCGTAAAGAGGGCGTGTTTAGTTCCGGCCGGTACCTGCCGGAGCAGCTGCTGCTTCACTGCCGAGGGATCAGTGGAGTCTGACAGTCCTACAGCTCACTCTGCCCTGTCCTGACCTGACTGGATCTATACTGGGACCCGATCGGGGCTGGAGACTGGACCGAAGAGAAGAAGGTGAGCTGCTTTGGACTGTATGTCCGTTCGCATGTGATGTCCTGTGAAGTACACTTCTAGTCACACACTGGTCGAACAAGTTTGGCACCAGGATCGTCCTCAGTCACTGGAGCCGGGTCTGTAAACGAATCCGCGGGTCCTCTAGTCCTGGATCCAGGCTTTAACCTCGAGGAGAAGCACTGTTAGTCGCTGAGCTCCTTTAGTCCGGACCCGAGCAGATCTCGGCGTGTCCTGCTTCCGTGCACGAGACCTGAAATAGACCCGAAGCAGAGTGCAGATCCCGCGGGCTGTGCTGATTGATGAAGGCGCACTGTCACGAGAACACTTGGCAACCCAGTGATTCTGCAGCGCTGACTTCACTGCGTGTACCTGCCGCGTTATTGCGCTTCAGACGCGGAGAAGAGTGTTTATGTGCGAGGCGGGGAAAGGGCACGAAATGCTGTAGTGATTTAAAGTGCATGTGGGAGGCAGGTGATTCCTGCAGCCAGGAAACTGAATTATTGAGTCCA
The DNA here is from genome assembly GCA_017165825.1 of Hepsetus odoe. Classification (NCBI taxonomy): domain Eukaryota; kingdom Metazoa; phylum Chordata; class Actinopteri; order Characiformes; family Hepsetidae; genus Hepsetus; species Hepsetus odoe. The sequence goes on from CM029367.1 coordinate 16,100,838, forward strand.
TTGTGCAAGACCTGCACTGGACATGCTGCTGATCTTTGAGATGTAGTGTGTCGCCTCGAGGGAAGCAACAGGCAGAAACATGTGCTCTGCGTGGCTCCTCACCAAAGTGACTGGTGTTCTGGAAAGAACAGCAGGGATCTCCAACAGTAAACAGTGCACCTGCCAGTCTGCAGGGCTGAACACCTCCTGCTCTCCTCCAAGCAGTGCTGCATGGGCAGAGCTGTGTGCTTTAAATGACTTTACCCTTTTATACCTTCTGCTGCCTAGACAGACCACTGACTTCCAAATCCAGTTCCACACACCACTGGGCGCTTCTGCACCAGCTCCTCGAATAAAGTGCTTGTTTAGAAACAGTTGAAGGAAAAAAATTAGATTTTTTTGGAAGCACAGGATAGCATGTTTGTGGGTTGGTGACTGGTTTCAGTAATTCTTGTTATGCCACTTAGATCTGTGCAGTTTTTCTTTAAGCTCAGAAAACTGGACAACTGGTTCTGCTTTCAAATTAGCTCAACCCATTCCTCCTAATATTTCATTGTCGTTTACATTCAAGATCAGACAGCCAGACGATGGTCGAGGAGTAGCTGACATCTCATAGCACTCTTGCATCATTTATTAAAAGAGTGTTTTGTATGTGTTTGTGTTTGATCATTTTTACACTCATCCCAAAGCAGGCATGATTAGAGTTCAGAAACACTTTGATTGCTAAATCTGGCATTGGAGATTAGAGAACTGGCATGTCATAATTTAGCAATTTTAGATCATCTTTTAGACAAAAGTTAAAAATAAAATGGCAGCAGTTTCTCAGTATGTTTGTTCGGGCTTCATATCAGGACCTAGAACTCAAGAGCTCCTTCTTCATTTGTCAAAGTCATGACCACGGAGAGTATTTGATCTTTACTGAAGCTCTTTAAGGTCCCGTTTCATAAAAAAACCTTACAGTTACGCAATTAAAATGTTTTCCCAAAACAGTTAAAGTTTCAAAACTTGCCAAAAACTCCTAGTCCAGAAATAGTTTCTGTGCTTTCATTAAAGCCAGTGAATTTACCCGCATTCACCTGCATTAGCACATAGACATTCAGCATACATGCCAATACATGCTGGAGTTAAAAGAAGTGTTTCTGCTGGGACTGTTTTTTGAATGAAGTGTTATGAATGACAACTAGTTAGAATTGGGATACACTCAAGCATTATTGTTAACCAGGTTAAGATAAGCATATAGATAATTAATGACATATATACATACACGCAGTACTGTGCAAACGTTTTAGGCAGGTGTGAAAAAATGCTGTAAACAATGAATGCTTTCAGAAATGGAAGTGTTAATCATTTATTTTCATCAATCAACAAAATGCAGTGAATGAACAAAAGAGAATCTAAATCAAATCAATATTTGGTGTGACCACCCTTTGCCTTCAAAACAGCATCAGTTCTTCTAGGTACACTTGCACACAGTTTTTGAAGGAACTCGGCTGGTAGGTTGTTCCAAACATGACTGTGTTTCAACCTCCGTGTGACATTGATGATCATCAGCACCTGTTTGGTAAAACTGGTTGATCATACACCGACTATAATCCTACAGAATCCCTGACTTTGAGTAAGTGTACCCAGAAGAACTGATGCTGGTTTGAAGGCAAAAGGTAGTAACACCAAATATTGATTTGATTCAGATTTTTCTTTTGTTTGCTCACTTTACATTTTGTAAATTGCTAAAAATAAACAATCATTATTTATATTTCTGAAAGCATTCTTTGTTTACAGCATTTTTTCACACCAGCCAAATGCACAGTACTGAGAGTGTGTGTGTGTGTGTGTGTGTGTGTGTATATATATATATATATATATATATATATATATATATATATTAATACACAAAATAAATTCTTCTAACCTCAAGCTAGTGCAGCTGTGTTGAAACATGAAACCACTATTCCTTCTTCCACTCACCACAGCACAACTGCATGGGGGGAAAAAAGAAAAAAGGGCTGATGCTGCTGCTGTAGAGGCAAGCTTTCCTCCTGAAGTGATATTAACAAATAATGAAAATGCTTTGATCAAGCTACTTCAGTAACGGTGGAAAAATTCTCACAATTCTCATTCTGAAGAATTTAACTTTACTTTTTCAGGTTTTCGCTGTTTCGCTATGTTGTAATTCAGTTGCTCGCCAACAAAAGAAATCTTTCTATGACTACATCGCATGAAAAAAAGACAAAAAAAAGTTGAAGTTTTAAAAAAGAGGACCTGTGTTTGGGCAAGTAAATCTTCCAGCTAATGAGAGCACTATTCAGAAACAGAAAGCCTGCATTCATGCTTTTCTACCAAAGAAGTGCTAATGAGACCTCTTTGTCTCCATTAATTCCATTTATAGCTCACCAGAGTCCTTTTATTATTTTATTTTTTTAATTGAAAAAAGACAAGGCTTCTCAGGGCCCTCCCAATTCAATAAGAAAGCGAGTGTCATTTTGCATCGAGGCAAGGAGTTTAGTGACTCTTATTCAGCCATTAATAAATGCAGGAGAAAGACTTTGTGCTAGACGGAGCTTTCGTAAGAAAACAGTCTGTAATTATGTAGTCGTGAGCAGAGCGTTTGTTTATTAGAAGTGTCACAGGATTGACATGACAAAACCAGCCTTGTTAATAACCACAGATAATTAATGTTTATTTTCCATGACATGATTTGAGATGACCAATGATTCATAGGAGTTAAACACAGCTACTTTTTCAGTTTTTCTTTGACGTTGACTATTTCTCGGTCTTATTTGTGCATTGGTTGTTTCTGGGCCGATTGTTGTCATACACTGGCCGTTTAAGTGAATTTATTAAATAAGTCCGAAGCCGGCTGACTGTAAAGCATAAAAATGACATTTAAGCTTTTTTAGTGGCCAGGAGTCGCTACTAGGACCAGACTTCTTACTCCCACCTATAGCTTATGAATATCTCAGCCTGTTGCATTATTTCACAGGTATTTATTGAATAAACCTTCGGCGGGTTTTCATTTGAAAGGTTTAACTCAAATGACTATTGTACTTATATTAACGCGTCATTAAATGAGATCCCTGTAGTGCTGATTAGAAGGACAGCTGGGGAGGCTTTAAGATGAGCTCTTTCTGGATGAGTGAATACTGGAAGACTGACCTTTTTAAATGTGAATATGAATGCATCTGGTGTGACTGACAGCTGCTTAAACATGCATGAGGGGTCTGATCCAGCCGGCACCCAGCTGAGCTGCAAATATCAATACCACTGTTTCTCATTCTATCCAACTCTCTTTCTCACTCTCTCTCTCTCTCTCTACTTTTCTGTTGTTTTCTTTCCCTCTCTCTCCCTTCTCCTTTTTATCTCACTTTTTGGCTAGATGAGCAGATTCTTGGTGTTGTCTCTTAAGTGTTTAATAATGCGACACCGAATGTGTTTATCTGCAGCGAAGGACTGATGTCCCTTCCAGAGTTTTTCTCTGCCTTTCACCCAACATGTGCTACACTACCTGTGACCATACTCAGGGTAAGCGTCTGTATATGAATGAATTAATGAGATTTGGGTGAGCTTTTTAACATGTCTAGGAAAAAATGGATTAGTTTGAGATGATAATCAATAATATGCTCAAATAGTTTCTATGTGAATAAATACATGACTATAGCATATGCATATTTCATTCATAAACAAAAAATGAAATACTAAAAATACAATTCATCATTACACTTTGCATCACAATAGTAAGTTAAAAAAAAAAACATTTTATTACGATGTCTGTAAATGGTGAAAAGAAAGGAAAGAAAATGGAGTTGGCATGGTGTTCTAATAGATTTCTGTTCAAGTCTGTCCTGGAATGCTGTTACATGACCGCACTAAAGTGAAGTCAAGCGCTAGTGTATGTCCTGCTGATCTGAGAGTGGAGGTGCTGCAGGCTTTTTTGTTTTGCAGTGGGTGTTTAAAGGAGTCAAGTTTTCCAAAGCCTTCTTGGCGCTCATGCACTGAGAGATTATCTGCTATAGTGAGAGAATCAAATGTCAGCAGCCTCTGCCTTTTATTGAGCTGACATAGAATTTTTTTTTCCTTCGCTCACCCTCTTCATCTCTTCCTCCCCTTTTATGATGGTTCGGTAGAGTGCAGGGCATGAATGATAACGGACCTCAGCTGTTTGTCAGGATTTTTTGACACTCTCTATAACTCTAAATATTGTTGAGACAACCATATTTTATTTCCAAAGTTCTTTCTTTGTTGTTTGGTGTCTCAGACTCCCTTTGTGTTTAAACCTTGTGGGAAAATGATCTCAGAAGTAATGCATAAAACGTTTCAGTGCCTCTGCTATGAAGAATCGGGCCTTTTCCTTATCAAAGACTTATCAGCTCCTTTCATCTGGTGTGAAATTCATAACTGTGGTTGGACTTTGTGTGAAATATTACATGGATGTCAAGGATGACATTTGGAGATCACAGACTAAGATAAGATGCCAAGATGAATAATTGCTTACACTGTTTTCAGGTTGATTGTTTAATGAGTGTAAGAGCACACTGCAAAAAGTGATGCATAGATTTTACTTGATTAAAACATGCACAGAGGGACCATATGAATACCAATTTTTGCATTAATGTATTATATTTTGAAGTAGAGAAAATACAATGCTGAACTGTATTTATCTAACCATAAAAGCATTAGTGAGGTCATGTGCTGATGATCTGAACCATAAACACAGCTCAAATTCATCTCAAAAGTAAACTCAGCTGAAACTCACACCCCCATATTAGGGAACTTTAAATGGTTCTAGACTACATTGGGTACTGGGCATGCCACTCTTTGGCAAATACACAGCTACTGTAGAGCGTCCCGTTCTGTTGGTTATTAGTGCAGTTAATTTAACTATACAAATGTGAAAGTCTTTAATTCATAACAAATTTGGTATTTAGACCATGATTAGTGTTTGTTTTTTTTCTGTTTTCTGTATCTGTGCTATTGTGCTACTGTGATACTACACTTAGTATGTTGGAAAATTTGCAATACAGATGCCAATGCACTACTATACATATACATTTAAAACAGTTTGTTAGTGTATGACTTTATGATTTTCAGTAAAGATACAAAAAAGATGGCCGTAACTGAATGTTAAAATTAAATTAAATCACAACTGAACTAGAATTGTGGATATTCCAACATATATGATGTGCATTCAGCATATGTTTAACAAAGGAATAATATAACAAAAAAGCACATTTATAGACCATTTGTAAAACAATAAATAAACAATAAAAAAAGACCAGAACTGTCTAATCACAAAACTGCAAATGATGCAGGGAAGCCCCATCCAGAGGCGAGCTGCTCATGAGTGCAAAATTACAAAATAACCATTTTCCCAGTATAAATTACAAATTCGGTTATCTAAACCCCTACATTTGGACTTCTTTGGTACTAATCCAAAGCTCTCTGAATGCACCATTTACAAGTAATCTTCTGCATTAAATGTGTACATTACATTCTCACAGGCTTTTTGCTGAGCACTTCTTAATGTATTTGCCCTTTGTACTGCATCTTTATGCAGACAGTAATGATGAACAATAACATAAATAAATTCTCAATATATTAACATGCATAATCACATTTTCTTGTAATGATTATAAATCATTACATTTTAGTCTGGGACTACAGCATTTACATTACATTTGTGGCATTTAGCAGACGCTCTTATCCAGAGCAACTTCCATGTCCCAATTACAGGGGCAGTCCCCCTATGTCAGTGTCTGATTGCACAATCCAGAGACAGCTAGAGCAGTGTCTAAAAAAAGAGTGCAAAAGGAGTGGGCTATATGTGAGTTAATGCAGAGGTCTCACTCCCCAAGAAGTGGGGGAAACCCAAGAGCAAACTGGGAGCCTTATCTCATCACATGTCTGCTTCTAACTCTGCATCCAACTTTGCAACAAAAGTAAACTAATTGGTTCTTCACAAGCATGGAAGCTGTGCATCAAATGCTGGAGAAGCAGGTGTGCCTTGCTGGTACCATATTAAACAGCAGGGTCACCAAAGGAATGCAGAAGTTGCCAAGGTGCCAACTACAAAACAGAAAGAACAATCTGTCTCAGCATCAATTGCCAGGGCAGAAATAAAGGAATGTGTTGTGAAGTGGTATCATAACAAACCAGTCTTAATGGTTTCCACTCGTCATGCCAAACAGCCTTAAGACACTTAACAACAATGATCCAACCAAACAATATGTGGTTGTCATGCAACAAAGTGTGCTCAAATGCAACTCAAAAATGGGTGGGGGTCATTTGGTTGACAGTATAAGGAGTTACTTCCAAATGACTGAGCAAACCAAGAAGTGGATATTTCAGTTAATGTTGCTTTGAGTTTCACGTTACAGTGGCTCAGGTGTACTTGAGCAAGTATGACACTGATGATGAACATGTACTAGAAGAGAACGCATGCCTTCCACCAAAAGGTGAAAAACTTCATCATACTGCCATGCTGATACATCTTCTATAGATGTCTGACCTGAAAATCTCAGTCTGTTGCAGAGAAAAGGGCTGGCCTGGTGCAGTTTAATGACATGACAGTGTTCCTATGCTTGCAAACTGATCAAAATGATTTTGTAGAATTTCCCACATGCCAATAGGAGTGATGGACTGTTTCTAAAGACAAAATGAATATATGGTTACAAAAATGTATTAAATTAAAAATTTTTATTAAAATATGCTGCAGTTTTTGTAGATTGTGTTTCAGAATTTAACTATTTCCTGCCTTGTTACACTTTTTAAAAATTGTTTTATCGACTCTGAATTGGTTTAAGTTCAGGATGCAGAGGATCTGGGTTTGGGAGCATTGATTAGAATTGTTATTTTTCATTGTTTCACTGCAGTGCGTGTTCAGCTCCATCTGGGGTGCAGTTTTACTCTGCTGGTGTTTAAAAGGGATTAGAAGCATTTGTGATCAGACTGAAATTCTTGGGCCTTCAGCATATCCTATTTTGCTTGAACAGCAGTGAGCCATTGTTACAGCGTGGCTATAGTGCACCTGTCTACCCAACTCTCAACCAGCTGTGACACCCCAGCTGTTGTCATGGCAACTGTACAGTGCTAGAAAGCTGATTTGGGTTGGAGAAGAGCCTGAGCACCGAACTCAGCAATGCTAGTGCTGATTCCTATAAAACAGCAGGTGTGTGAGAAGTAACACACCATGTGATGCAGGTGTTTGCGTTTGTGTAGTATTTGGAGAGAGAAGGGGTCTGAAAGGGAGAAGCAAAAGCTCTGGGTACACGGTCTCTTAGAGAGAGATAGAGGTTTGAGGGAAAAGAAAACATTGCTCATCTGGTGTGTAAGCTTGTTTAATGGAAAGAGAGTGAGTGAGTGTGTGTTTATCTTAGAGAGAGAGAGAGAGAGAGCATTCTGCAGTGTTTATAGAAGAGAGAGGGACGGAGTGTGTGTGTGAGAGAGAGAGGAGGGGGCTTAAGAGGAACAGAGGGTGGGTAGAACCCCTATCCCTCTAAATCACATCACACAGCAGGTGTGTGTGTTCTCGAGCATGTGTGTGTGTGTGTGTGTGTGTTTCACAGGGTTTGTTTCATCTTGAGTAGTCATCTCCTGTGTCCCCTGGTAAACTTCGAGAGCATCAGATTTATAGAGAAATGGCTAAATGGCTTCATGCTGTGAAATAGTCCATAAGAGACACATGTAGCCTTAAAAGGCTAAACTCCTCACCTCTCTATTGACTCCCCAAAAGGCATCATTATTCTCAATAAAGTCCATTTTTGAAGAAGTATAAGATCAGTAACCAACAAAAAATCAGGTTTAACAGTTTGTATGAATATAGGTCAGTAAGACACAATTATCATTCATAAGCGTAACTGAACAAGCATCATTGATGGTAGCTGAAAACCTTTATAATCCTCTCAATTGCCTGAACATTTTGCCAGTTTAAAAAATCTTCATTCCAAGACATTCAGCCTCTTTTCAGACAAGGGCTACTTGCACAGTATTTCTTAATTTCTTTCAGCATCAGCATTTTCTCCATTCTTTACAGGCTACCCTGAGGGTGTGAGAGATGACGAGATAAAGTTAGGAACGTGTTGTATATGTGAGGCCTCTACAAATCGTGGATGAGGTGGAGATAAATTGAATGATTTGGCTCACTGCTCTCACTACTCATTTGTCCTACATTATCCATCGCCTTATTACTCAAAGCAATTACCACAGACCGAGCACTGCATTAAAGGCCAAATTGGTCTGTGCCATTGGACATGATGCAGCACCTTTTGATCTTCACTTGGAGTGTGTGTTCATGTAAAGCCTGTTGGGATGTGTTGGCAGACGTTGTAATCTTTGTATTATCCCTCACTGATTTTATAACACACCTCCACAGCCCGAAGAATTTTAACATTCAGTTTCGCTCAGTTTTTTTTATGCTGTTGTCTACTCATGACGACATTTTCATTGAGTAGAATATGTCTTTTTAATCATCCCTTGTGGCAACGTCCTTCTAAGGCTCTCATTGTGTATCACAGGATTAAACCTGAGGTTTGGTCTGTTTTTCATCAGCCGATGGTCTAGCTTCAGGAGAAACTTGATTCGGCTTCTGCTGCGTGTCTTTTTTTTACACAAAGCAGCCTTTCACTCTGTTTTCAGGTTCTGTTTCTGACGGATAAAGTGTTGTCGCAGATACTGATTTAGATATAATAGAAAAAAAAGACGTCTATAAAATCTTTAAATTCTGACATTGGTAAATCCCCACATGGTCAGCATCAGGCGATGATAGCATCCAGTTAAAATATCAGTGTGGTCCTTCTCTGTGTTTACTATTGCATAAGCACTTCCTAAGCATTTCTGTTTTTTTGCCAAGCTTTCAGTTTGCTTTTGTGTTTGTTTTCCAGATCAGAAGGATGAAGTAGTACTTTTGGGACCTTGGAGCGGAGACGAGCGAGAACATCAAAGGCTGAGTTTTACGTGAGAGTTCTGCTTGTTCTGAAGAGAAGTGTGAACTTCCAGTCTCCCCTTCCTGGGTGAACTCGACTTGATGGAGATGATGAGTCACGATGTGGTGTGGCTGTCCTGCCTGCAGCTGCTGAGTGGCATATGTAGCATATGGGCATATCCCTTTAGACCCCCACTGGAACTGGATATCTCCCCCAGAACCACCGTCTTCTCTAGTGGTAAGTGCTGATAAGGCTGCTCATCCCCTGCACTTATGTTTTATTAGATTGTTGTGTACTTATAGCTCTTATGGGACTGTGGTGTAAATGTTTTTCCTTGTTTCTAAGTCAATCTGAATAAAATGAGCAAATGTGAATGTAATGAGGAAGGTGTAATTTGAAGGATAATTCTGAATGAAAAATACAGTCAGAACCCGAAAACCTTGAAAAGGTTTTCAACCAGAAAACCTTACTTTGTCACAGATTTCTGCTGCTGGAAAAGGCAGAGGGTGGTTATTTTAAAGAAACGTGTACTTGAGTTCACATTCATTGAGTTGCATTTATAATGTATATATACCCAAGTGTTTGTTGGGTGGTGTACACCCATTGAAGAAATTAAGCCAAGCATTGCTATGATGTCACTTTTTTCTAGTAGTGAAATAGGTTTATGGTGGTTACTTCTCCACTTAGGCTTAGTTTTTTTTTTGGCAAAACTGTCAAAGACCGAGGCAGATGCAGAGGAGCAGCTTAGCAAGGTTAAGTCAAAAGGAGTGGGCTGCCGTACCATATATAGCCAAGTCATAAACTTTCGCTCTCAAAGCAGTATGGTTCATGTGAAGATCATCCCATAATCCCAAGAAGTCCCATAATAACTTTAAGAGCGACAGCGCTGTGTTGACAAGCCCTGTGGTGTGTGGAACAGTACAGGCTCTAGGGTAAAGGCATTATGAGTTGTCTCAAATTTGCCTTTTATCTTCTGCATGGAGCTATACAAGCGTGGAGAGGCCAGGATGTCAAGAGTCCCAAGGCACATGTTTAGCTTGTAAACACGCGGCAAGAGCACAGGGTCCGCTCTCCAAGGCCTGTCGTGCTCAGCCCTTGCAGGGCACTGGGCCAGAGGAGGAGTGTTACATCAGAATCCCTGAGTGGAGGAGCAGCCAAAGGCTCTTCTAAACACACTGCACAACCGCTCTATCACTTTGTACACGTTTTTGCAGCATCAAATGTTGCTAACAGATGGAAGGAATTACATGTTGCTGGTTTCTCAGCATTGAGTCATGATTGTGTTGTATATACATGATGATAACTTGTGCAGTGCATATGCAGGTGGTGTTATACACTAGATACAGACTTGGTTTAGTTTAAACAACATTTTAAGGTACTAGGAATAATTACCAGTGAAGTGAAAGTGACTGTGTTTCACCATGACAATGAAATGCAATCTCTGTGTTTAACCTACACACTCGCAGTTGCAGGCAGCTATTTAAATTGCAGTAATGGGGATGGTACCTTACTCAAGGGTACCTCGGGGCAACTAACTAATCTGGGACTCAAACCCACAACCTTCCAATCCTGGGGTCTCTAACTACTAGGCTACTGCTGCCCCAACACAAAAGTGCTGAATAATAAGTTCTATACTGCATTCTCAGTACATTTTAAGCTCTTGTCATATTTCAGTTTTGGAAATAAATCATTATTTTACATATATGTGGATTTGTGGATATTGATTTAATAATAACGATATTATATTAGTTTTTCTAACACAGGACTGGAAATACACTAAACATATTTGGTGAAAGATGATTTTTAACTTGTTAAACATTAGTGACGGTTTCAATGACTATTTTGTTCAGGGCAAGTTAGGTAGTGAGCTTTCCGTGTAAAATGGTACCCAGCCTTGATTTGGCTCAGCTTTAGCAAAAATGTCAGAAAAGCTGAACTGCCCTTCAATGTTTGTGAAGCAGCCACAAGTGTTTGTAACAAATCAAGGACAGCTTTGCATGTTTGCTGTCTTTCAGTAAACATGCAAAGCTGTCCTTGAGGGGCAGCAGTGCCCTAGTGGTTAGGGATTGGAAGATTTTGGATTTGAATCCCAGATCAGTAGGTTACCCTGAGGTACCCTTGAGTGAGGTACCGTCCCCATCACTGATCCTCAGGCACTGATTATAGCTGCTCACTGCTGCGCGTGTGCATTGGCTTAAAGCAAAGGATTCATGTTTTGTGACAAAATAGCCACTTTTACTTTTTCAGTAGTCATGATGATGATAACATTGACAAGGTGTTTGTGGTGTGTGTGCATGTGCATGCAGGTATGTTTGTTTTTGTATGCAAGTTTGTGCATGCAAACTCTTATCTTACAATCATTCATCCTGAGACTACCCACACACTGTTCTCCTTTCTCCCTCTTTTCTCACCTCCTCCTCAAGCACACATTCACTCTTTTCTTTCCTTTACATTGAAACAGTCTATCCCTCGAGTTACTTAGCAACTTGACGCTTAAAAGCATCACATTGGGCGGGCGAGGTGTCCAGGCCCCGTTCTTCTCCACCTCCCACATTTAATCATTTCATTTAGTGGCTCTCTGGGCTTCGATAAGAGGAGCTGTGTGAGGAAAGAGAGTGAGACATCAATTACTGAAATGAGCACATTGAACTTCTCATTGATGAACAGAGCCAGAGAAAGTGGATATAAAACTAGGTGATTATATTATACATTATTATATTAAAACAGTGTACACCGTGATGGTTATTTTATCAGGTATATCTACCATAAACATGAACTTTGTAGGTACACAAGTGACTTAGCTCTTCCTACAGATGCCTTAAAACTGGCTTTAAGGAGTGTTTTATTCATTCAAATCAATGATCATTTTAATTAATCAGAACCCAATTTATCAGTAGCTTAACACAGTGAATTTAGTTTTGGCCATTGGTGACTCTCTGGTAATATAGACAATATAAACACAAAGTACATGTTCAGACACAGTATACAGGCAATGTCAAGATTATCAATATGTGGTAAATCTGCATCACTCTTGCATACAATAGGAATGTTCATCATATATGGGAAAGGAAATATGATGTATTTGTAATTTTTACGCAGTGGTACATAACTTTTGTGGTACAAAGTTATGTTATACCTGAAGATAGTACTGTTCAGCTATTTCTGAGGGTTATGGCCAGAGGGAAGAAGCTGCTCCTGTTTCTAATACATTTTGTTTACAGCAGTTCTGTTGCACATGTTAGAGGGAGGAGTTAAAAAGTTCGTGTCCGAGGAGCGAGAACTCTGTAATGGTTTTCTCTGCCCATTTCCTCATTCTTGAATAGTACCATTTCTTGCGGATGAGCAGAGGAGAATGATTTCATTTAACTGCCCTAGATGTTTTGCCGCAGGTAGTTCCCGTTCTGGCTGCACTGATCCAGACCGTGTTGTCATTTTCAAATAATTTGTACAGCGTAGAAAAATGTACTATAAGCTAAACTCCAGAAGGTATTTCTATATTAATGCAATGTTTCAAATTTTTTGGGAGGATCAAAAAGTTAAGTGATTTAATAGCATACATATGTTTTTTTATTCAGCATTTTACACTGCATTATGCTGCATTAACTAGGACTTATTATGTAATGGAACATCCAGTCTGTCTTTAATGGGTGACCTATTATATCATTAGAAATATGCATTGCGATATAATGCATTTATTCATCAGTGTGTCCCCTGGGAGACCTCAGGCTGTCCACAATGTGGTACATTCGGATATGTAGGATTGATACATATGGTTGGATTGATGGTTGGATTGATGCAAGAACAGTCTTATCTATCTATTGCCCATGCTCAGAGTAACCTGCACTACTGAAACTGAAGGATAGTGTATTATTATTCCGTTTGATCTATTTTATTCACTAACTGATATTACGTTTTGCTAGATGTATGAGTGACCACATGAGTGCCTGCAAGTTTGTAATGTAAAATCTTAACTTGCGGAGCATTCAGATTACTTGTAGTCCAACCAGACAATAAGAATGGGGTTTTTCAGGATATGACTTGCAGGCGTGTGTCTGTGCAGCTCTATTATTCTTCATTACATGGTGACGTGGGAGGCAGTTTGTTAATGTCATTCAGGCTGCTTACTCTTGATTTCATGGGTTTTGCCAGCATAAAATCCTCAGTCATCAAAAGGCTTTACGTCGATGAGTCAATGTGGGAGGGAATCTGGTTCAGGGTGCAGCGGTTAAAAAAAAATCTGAGCTGCTGGTTCAGCAGTAGGTAAATATGAGTGGGCAGTAGTTTATACCGCAGAACACTCAGAGTACAGTCACACTACCAGCAGGAGCACTATGTAAACCAAAAACACAGTCCAGTACAGCATATACTGTACAAACCTCTCACACATACAATAATTACTCTTTTGAATGTTGAAGGTGCTGAATGACGTACAATTTTGGTTCCATGAACATGTTTAAATATACAATTGTGCCTCTCTCTCTCTCTCTCTCTCTCTCTCTCTCTCTCTCTCTCTCTCTCTCTCTCTCTCACTGTTCTACAAATCCACTCCCACACACAAACTTATCTGGACACGTGTTCCTTGTAGTACTGTATGTGAGAAGATTCCAGATTGAAATGTTTTATAACATTTTGAGTAAATCAGCAGCTTTTTTAGGCTTGGAAAAAGTCTAGGTCATTTTATTGGTTCCTAAATTAAATTTTTAAAGTTTTTTTTCTGAAACTGAAAAAACAAAACACATACACATGTGTACACAGGCACAAAACACGCTCACCCACAGCTGTCTCCCACTGAGGCAAACTGAATCATGCCTTGGATCTTGTATTGATTAACTAATAAGCAGTGACAGCGTTTCAGTTCAGCAGGCAGGGCAGTCAGGATGAGCGAGATGTATGGATGGGTGGAGAATGTCTTATTTAAAACCTTTGTCTGATTTAAAGCTGTTACAGAAACTGGTCTGTGGAGATTGAAGCACAGACATTATAGCCACTGGGTGGGATGGGTGGTTCCTTTTTTCCTGTTTTCTTTTCAGTCGTGTGCTCCCTTGTATTCTTACAGAGTAGGTGTAACTCTGATCTTGTAGATTGAAATTGGAGGAGTTTCTTACAGCTCAACTTTCTTCAGGTGTGTGGCTGTTTGTCTTGCTTGTCTCACCTGATTCTGTGAGCTATAATGGCTGAATTGCACTCCTGTCTGAAAACATGAATAGCAGCCATTGTTTTTTCCAACATCCACCATCTGTGATTTAATTCGGGAGACTGCATTGTGCGTTGATGCTGACATTGTCTGATTTTTTTGGGTTTTTTTTTTGTGTTTTTTTTTGTTTTTTTTTTCAACTGTAAGATTCTGTAAGAGTATTTAAAGACGTTTCATCTTCTAATCGTATGAACAATTTAACTGGATGAAGTAGTAAAATAATAATGTAGATGTAATCATAACAATCTAGGTGTAATTATGAAGTAAAAATATTCTTGATCTTTAATTGACAGTTATTACATTTTACTAATTTATTTGTTGGCATGTGCTCATTATAGTTATGTCACCACAGTGTCCTCATGACGTGTCTCCTGATGTTTGCTTGTTCTCTCTGGTTTTTGTTGCGATATTATGGAAGCCACTGACCTTTGTTCATGTAACCACATGTAGTTTGGTTAACCTTGCTTTCTTTAATACTTGGAGGTCCAAGATGAAGTACTCTCCTCCACAAATACTGATAACAGGGAAGCAGAACATCACCTTTGAACATTACTCATCTTTATTAATGGCATATTTTCACTGCTACTACTTGATCAATACATTTGCAGTGCATAGAAAGTGCAAAACATTTGTGTTACATTTCAGATTTTCAAATTTGACTCATATGTGAAGACTGCATTAGAGCCAAACATTAAAATAATATTAAGAAAGAATATGTTTCGGATTCTGCTTTCTTTGTGTTATTAGGTAATGCTTTGCAGGACTTATTGCTAAGTGTTAAAATAGAGCAACAACTAGTTTCAGGTCAAAGATCAGAGGTCAAAGCACACAGGTCTTTATATACAAACAGATCATTTTATTCAAGATTACATGGCTGACATTTAATATTGATAAATCAGGTTTTGCATTCACATTTTGTCCAGTTCACGTATCAATATGTTTTATTTATCGTAATTCTGTGTTCAAATAAAATCTCATTTGCATGATTAGCATTTTAGGAATGGAGTAAGCTGGGCCTGGAGCTTTTCAGAAGCCTAACAGCTCAGTGGAAATAAGTCGTGTACTTGGTCTCTAAGTATATAGCTGTGCTGTATGAGGCGTGTGCTCGTTAGTACTACGTCATCACATCATCCTCATGATGTGTCTCCTGATGCTTGCTTATTCTCTCTGGGTTTTTGTTGTGATGTTATGGAAACCACTGAATGTTGTTCATGTAACCACATGCTAGTTTTGTTAACCTTGGTTTAAGATTGTTTTAACCTATTTAATCACAGTTTATCTAATGATTGTGATTGATCTCTATAGTGCTGTGTGACAGTAAATAGCTATCATCAAGCAGACATTATATCTTGTATCATGTTGACCAAGAACCATTTAGGGCCATTTTTAAAAAATGAGAGGGAGAGAGAGAGCGAGAGCGCATGTAGGTACCTTTAGGTAAGTATATGGTGAAAAAGTAAAAGCAGTGGATGCTTTTCATAGTTGTGCCTTTTCCAACAAAGCATTTTTTTTCATTGAAAGGTTGGATTTCTTATAATACACCCCATTCTGATTGTTGTCAGCTATTCAACTCATGCTCAGCCAGTTTTGTCTTCTGATAACGTGTGTAATTAGTCTATTGCTCTGCCCTTCTGGGAGACTAGCATCACTTAAGCTCCCTCACACCGGACAGAGGTCACAGGAATATTGGTGTATATGGGCAACATGTGATTCCTCTCATGGAATGGTTCAGGGCACAGTTCAGCTTTTAGTATTCTGTTAATCATGCCCACATTTACCCAGACCCTGGCCTAGCTGAAGCTAATGGGCAGAAGACGTTTCTGTAGGTTACTTAGGAAACCTACAGGAAAACTATGCAGGAAATTCAGCTGGGTTCACTTTTCCCAGGTAACACAAAGAGTAGACTTTAGGTGCTTTGTCAGGGGAATTCTTTAAAGCAGTTTTTTATACTTATAGTCATTTAACTGCTTGGTCACTAAAATGATTTGATCACTCAGAGAAGTGCACTTTGTATTCTGTAGCACAAGTTGGAGATTGTGCTACTGACTCATTTGAATAGGTATTTTTCCCCATTTGACGTCTGCTGCTTTATCTGTGTGTGTGTGTGTGTGTGTGTGTGTGTGTGTGTGTGTGTGTGTGTGTGGTTTGCACAATCAGGGAGATATATTGGAGGACTCAAAGGCCAGGTGTGTGTAAAGATTGCTGTTATCTGGTCGGGTGTTCTGTCATGTTGGAGTATTTAAAAGTGGGTTAAATTGTTTTCCCAGTCTTTAATAGGTAAAGTTAAACCCTGAGACAGACACACACACACACATTGAGCACATTTTGCTGTCTTTTGACAGAGAATTTTGCCTATTTGTGGTTTACACACTACACAGGGCAGACTTAAGGGGTTGTTTTTTATATGTAAATATTTAAATAAAACTCTCCTTTAACACTGAATTAATAAGCAGTGTTACTATTGCAGACAGTCTGTAGCAGTTATTTGGTCAAATGATGTCAGGCAATGCAATTAAATGTGTTATTCCTGATTTGAGGGGAAGCAAATGTATCAATGCAGCAATTCAGAAGTTCCAGAAACCTGAAAGGAGTGGCGCGTTTGTCCCCTGTGAATTTCAGTCTGAAGCTGGAGATCATTACAATCTGTTTAAGCAAACATTGTGAAAATGTTGGGGTGGTGGTGGTCTAGTGGTAGGGTACTTGCCTACAGACCTATGGATTCAGAGGTTCCCGGTTTGAATCCCACCTCTAGCACTACCACCATTGGGTCCCTGAGTAAGACCCTTAACCCTGTAATTAGGACATGGAAGTCCCTCTGGATAAGAGCGTCTGCTAAATGCCCAAAATGTAAAAAGACACAGCTTGAATCTCTCTCTCTCCCTCCTTCCCTCTCCCTTTCTTTGTTACTGACCCCTGTTACTTTGACATCTCTCATTTCCAGTTGATAAAATGTAATTAGCACATTTCCAAATCTGGATGCAGCATACCATTCATCCCCTTACACACCAAAAGCTGTTCTTGCCAGATACACCCACATAGACAAGGATGGATGTGTAGAATTTGTGTGTCACTGGTTGCGAAAAAACACAGCAGCATAAACCTTCCAGCACCAATAACCTGTCCCTCTACAAAGTAAACAAGGAAGCAGGGCTAAGTGTATGTAATTGTGTTGTACGCACCTTGTGCTGAAAGAGCCCATCCTACGCTCAAGGAACTAATACTCCCTTTAGTTTCACTTGAACTAATTTAAAGGGCTCCTTACACAAGCAAGTACCAAAGTAATCACTGAGAAACTGCCGAGTGTATTGTGTTGGATACACTGCTTTGTTATCTTGGGGAAAAGGCCAAAATCCAAACGTTAACCCTCCCCCCTTGTTGTGATGTCATTCATTAGCACTGAAACCTTTCAGCTTTAACATTTACCGTTAATATATGATGTGTTCCATGTACCTACACTAAGGAAAAATCCCTAAGCCTGTTTTTCATTTAAAGAATTTTCGATAAAAATTTGTTTTCTTATTCTACAAGTTTGGAAAAGATACAGTTGAAGTCAAATAGTCATTTAGGCCATCTTCATGCAACCAATCTACTTATCAAAGATGGAAGGTGATGAAAATGAATCTCAAGTCAAGTCAAGTAGGATTTTATTGTCATTTCAGCCAAATACACAGTACACAGTGAAACGAAATAACGTTCCTCCAGGACCCTGGTGCTACACATATGACAACAAGCGAAGCAGCGTTATCAGTACAGTACAGTACAGCAAAATCTGTTGATAGTTGATAGAGATAATCTGTTTTTACACAATATCTTGCACATACAGTTTCCTCCAAAGGTACTGGAACAGCAAGGCCACTATATATAGTGGCATATAGTTATATAGTTCGTGTTTCTGTTTTTAAAGTCTTCTTTGAACAGCACATTATGATGCCTACACCACCCCTGCCCTGTTGAGAAGATGTCACAGACTGTTTTTTCTTTACTGCTCTCATAATTTGTCTGTTATCGGCTGTTGTTGTTGTTGTTGTGGTTTTCCTTGAGTGACAGGTTTGATATCTGGTGCTCAGTACGCCAGAGATTTCCTTATTTTGTAATCCAAAGCTTCAGCTGAGAGTAGATTTCAAGAGCTATATAGTTTTTAAAAATGAACCTAAAAGGACTTGTGTAACAACAAGCATCTGTGTCGCTCCTGTTCCAGTATTTTTGCTCACTTGAAAACTGGGGGTAAGATGCTAAAGGTGGTATGTTCTGTGTAATTTAACATTTCTAAAAAGAAGCATTGGATTTGCTGTTCCAAAACTTTTGGAAGGAACTTTGAAAAACCCTTGGTATTTTAAGGCCTTAGTGTGACCTGTGTGTGTGTGTGTCTGTGTGTGTATTAGGACTGTTGGAGTGTAAACGCTTCAGTGGCACTGCACTGAACTACAGCACACTACTGCTTGAAGAGGAGGCTGGAGTGCTGTATATTGGAGCCAGAGGGGCTCTGTACGCCCTGCAGGCCGCTAATATCTCCAGCCCCAGTCACACTGTGAGTACATCCCAAGTGGCCTGCACATCACAAACCCTCTACAATGTCTACATTTCTTTGTCTTAAGATATAAACCTTTTTTTCACATTTGAAAAAATTCCAAAATACATTTGGAACATTTGAATAATGTAGTCTTGCAAAAGTATTCACACCCCCTTGGCATTTTTCATGTTTTGTTGCCTCAACCTGGAATTAAAATGGATTGTTTGTGATTTTGCACTATTTAATTTACAGAACTTACCTGTAATTTTTATTTATTTTTTTTTTATTGTGAAGCAAACAACAAATAGGACCAAATTACAGAAAACTTCAGCATGCATAACTCTTTACTCCCCCTAAAGTCAGTACTTTGTAGAGCCACCTTTTGCAGCAATTACAGCTGCAAGTCGCTTTGGATAAGTCTCTGAGCTTGCCACATCCTGCCACTGGGATTGTTCCCCATTCTTCAAGGCAAAACTGCTCCAGCTCCTTCATATTGAATGGTTTTTGCTTATGAACAGCAATCTTCAAATCTGACCACAGATTCTCAATTGGATTGAAGTCTGGACTTTGACTAGGCCATTCCAACACATTTACATGTTTCCCCTTGACTGACACAGGTTTTTGATCTAGAATATCCCTGTATTTAGCACCATCCAGCTTTCCCTCAACTCTGACCAGTTTGCCAGTCCCTGCTGCTGAAAAACAACCCCCACAGCATGATGCTGTCACCACCATGTTTCACTGTGGCGATGGTGTTTTTGGGGTGATGGGATGTGTTGGGTTTGCGCTAGACATTGCATTTTTCTTGGTGACAGAAAAGTTCAATTTTAGTCTCATCTGACCAGAGCACCTTCCTCTATACATTTGGGGAGTCGCCCACTTGCCTTTGGCAAACTCAAAACGTGCCTTCTTATTTTTAACGTTAAGTAATGGCTTTTTTCTGGCCACTGTTCCATAAAGCCCAGCCATTTGGAGTTTACGGCTTATTGTGGTCCTATGGACAGATACTCCAGTCTCTGCTGTGGAACTCTACAACTCCTTCAGGGTTACCTTTGGTCTCCGTGCTGCCTCTGATTAATGCCCTCCTTGCCTGGCCTGTGAGTTTTGTTGGGTGGCCCTCTCTTGGCAGGTTTGTTGTGGTACCATGTTCTTTCCATTTGAAGATGATGGATTTGATGGTGCACCGGGGGATCATCAAAGATTTGGATATTTTTTTTATAACCCAAATCTGACTTGTACTTCTCAACAACTTTGTCCCTGACTTGGAGAGCTCCTTGGTCTTCATGGTGTGATGCCTCTTGCTTAGTGGTGTTGCAGCCTCTGGGGCCTTTCAGAAAAGGTGTGTTTATATGGACAGATCATGTGACACTTAGACTGCACACAGGTGGACTTCATTTCACTATGTGACTTTTGAAGGTAATTGGTTGCACCAAGACTTTTAGGGGCTCCATGGCAAATGGGGTGAATACATATGCACATGCCAATTTTCAGTTTTTATTTATTTATTTTTTTTAATATACATTTTTCTCATTTCACTTCACTAACACCGACTATTTCATGCAGATCCATCGCATAAAATAAGATTAAGAAACATTTAAATTATAGGTTGGAATGTAACAAAATAGGTAAAAAGCTAAGGGGGGTGAATACTTTTGTAAGGCACTGTAGAATGTGCTCAAATTCAAAAAGGAAATAATATTTTACTTCTGCAGATCGACTGGGAGGCGCCAGAGGATCAGAAGCAGCTCTGTCTTAACAAAGGAAAAGATAACAAGGTCAGGGTCTACATCTTTTCTACTCGGCCTAGACCTTTTGACACTTTTCTCTAATTTACTGGAATACTTGTGTTCCCTTTTACAGACAGAGTGCTTCAACCACATCCGCTTCCTGCAGAGATTCAACAGCACCCACTTGTACGCTTGTGGGACTCATGCATTCAGCCCACTGTGTGCATACATTGTAAGTAATCATAATATCTCCAGGGCTCCACGTCATATCGTTATTATTTTTTTGTTGTTTCCTCTTTGAGTTGTCACTCAAAGACTTGTGCTTGTTTTCTTGTTTTCAGGATGACAGAGAGTTTAGAATTTCCTCCATGTTTGAAGAAGGTCGAGAAAGGTGCCCTTATGACCCTGCTAAAGGCTACACCGGATTGCTTATTGGTGAGATATCAGTCAGAACAGGTCCTTTGCATAGTAGCCATAGTATTTCTGTCTTAACTTTTATGTGGAATAATTCATTATACTTCAGCTTGATCATGAAAGAAGGTGTATTGTTAAAAGGAAGTCACATACTAATAATTTTGAGTAAAACAATTACAATGCAATAAAATAAAGAAAAAAAAACCTTACTAAAAGGTTTATGTAGTTAGATGGTCAAGTAATGTGCTGAAAAGGTATTGGAGAGCTTGAATTTATCCAAAATAAAGAAGTTTGTTAGTAAACATTTAGAGCCATTTGTCATTGGGATATAAAAAAAATATATATTTTATTACGTCCAAAAGTAGATCCAAAGAATAAAAAATGATATTGACCATGAAAATGTGTGTGTCACTACACACCCTCTTTCTTTGGGTTGTTTTTTTTTTTTATTTTTTGCTATTTTAGTCCTCCATTATACCACTGTTTGCATTGACTTTGCAATGTTTGTGTTCTATGAGGGATAATATCTCCCAACCAGTTTTATAATCTGATGGAATGATGGAATGATTTTGCTTTATGGAATGTAACTAAACTTTTTAAAATCAGTTTTTTACATCATTATTGTAACAGAAGCTAAAAAATATCGGTACTATAATCTATAAATCGGTGAGTTATAATTAAATTATATATGTTGTGATTATTTACGTGATCTTAATAACCTGTTGCTACTTGGCTTTAAGCTTCATGCTTTCATGCCTAAGGGCACAACAGTGCCACAGGATGTAAAATTTTGGGACTGTCTCTTTTTTCAGATGGGCAAATGTATACAGCATCTCAGTATGAGTTTTGGAGCTCTCCTGACATACGTCGGAACTCTCCAAACCCCACGCTGAGAACAGAGGAGGCCCCGACACGTTGGCTTTATGGTGAGTACATCCCAGCATATGGAAAATATATCTGCTCTACAGCTACCATCAGTGTATTTATAGACAACTGCAGTGTCAACACTCTCCTGTTTAATTGCCTTCCATACTGTCTGTCTACCTGATTTACTGTTTACATCACATGCTTACCTACAGCACGCTTCAGAAATGAAGTCAGTCATCTGCGCTTTCACTGTTTTTTTTAAAATTGGATTCTCTAGTGACTCTGCAGGGACTAAGTGAGTTTTCTCTAAACTGAATGCACTCTGTACTAACAGCATGTTGTCTACTCTCGTGTAGAAGCTGATTTTGTGGGCTCTGCACTGGTGAGAGAGAGTGTGAACAGCTCTGTGGGAGATGATGATAAGATCTATTTCTTCTTTACGGAGAAGAGTCAGGAGCACAGTCCCTACTTCAGCCACAGCAGGGTAGCGCGGGTCGCCCGTGTGTGTAAGGTATGAACTAATCCCTCATGTTCTTAGAGCACATTCTTAGCTTAAATGCCCATCCTTTCTAATCACAAATATGTGTGTGTCATAGCAGTTCGTTTGCTCAAGCACTGATAAAGCAGGGGACAGGAACGATTTTATCTTCGGACGCACCTGCACACAATTGGAGCAATAATAATTTGGTGATGTAATCTGAAACGTTTCCAAGTTTTATCAGATCAAATACTAACTGATCACTAGATTTTAAATCAAGTGCACATATTTTAACTTCAGCTTGGTAAATACATTTACAATTCTTCAGAGCTGAGCAGAGAAACAAACCAGTTTTTGTGTCAAAACACTGCTCTGCTGCTGCTATTACACACACACACACACACACACACACATACACACACTAGAATCACATTGATGTGTCCTGTTTGAACTTTACTGTATATGCAGAAATCTACATTATTATTGCCATCTTTGGAAGACAGATAAATAAATAGATAAATAAAAGATCATGTTTAAATTGTTCAGTTAAACACTTATATGACAATATGACAAGAAACTAACCTTTTAATAGTCAAGTAAATTTAACCAGAATGCAAAGTTGTTTTACATAACCATGTGTCAAACTTTCTGGCATTAATCTTGTTCAAATTTCTTGGTCTAAAAACTTAGACCAGGCAGAAGTGAAATGAGATAAAAATGTGTTGAAAAGTGTTCAGATCCACACCTGAATATGTCCATATCCAGTCTCAGGGCAATGGTGAAGGTGTCTAAACCACTCAGAGCTGTAGTAATGCTGCCTTGAGCTGTAAGAGCTGCCTAGAATGAAGGTGAAGTTGTATTATGCCTGCCTTGCACAGGAAGATGAGAAGATGCAGATGTAAATGGTTTGCAGAAGATGGTAGCATTGTGTGTATGTGTGTGTGTGTGTGTGCTCGCATTATTTCTCAGCTAGGCGAGGATTTCTTCCTCAGAATGCTCTTCATCTGAAGTGTGGATCTCTATGGGCTCTCTAATAGGGTTTTCACTGCAGTGCTGTTGCCAAGCATCTCTCTCTTATGAACAGTGGCTTTCCCCAGACACTCCACTTGGTCTTCACTCATGGTCAACCCTGATACTCCGATCAATGCACCATCCTCTGATTTCTACACACTCCCTGTTCTCACACATTTTGTTTATACATTTATTTTTTAAGGAGTTTGTTCATCGTCTCTTGTTGATGCTGAAGACTAGCAGTTATACGCTTAACTTTACACCCTACTCGCCGAGTCAGAGCCTTATAGAGAGTATAGAGTTTACTCAGGCAGGATGCTCTGCCTTGGTTTACATTAGGATTCTGGCTGTCTCCAAGGTCAGGATGAAAATTTAATGCTGCAGTGACAGTGATGAGTTTACACTGGACTACAAGGTCCCTTTGCCATCCTTATACTGAAGACGTTTCACCAGTGGCAGCCTTCTTTCCATTCCACAAAACATTTTGTACTCTCTACTGTATATTCCCTGATCACATGCTGCAACATCACTGTACAATAGAAACAACACACCTGCAATTTGGTTTGTCAGTTTAGAATTTATTATTGGTTTTGAGCTGACTTTAGCCCCTGGTCTCCTTTCCCTATGACCCATATTATGTGACAGTTGAGAGGTTTCTGACAGTTTTAACAGTGTAACCAATGGGAGGATCTTCTTCCCCCATCTGCTTTTAAAATATTTAAAGAATTAAAAAGGAATGAATTAAACCAATTAGCATGTAAGACTGGTTTCTGATGGGCATGAATGACAGTTAAAGTGTGATGTTCATTTGATGTTTGTCTCTAATTGTTTTCCTTGCCTTGTTTATTTACTTTGGTACACTTGTCTGCAGTGAGCCTGCAGTTTACAGCATTGCACTGAGGGGCTTGTGGGCAGACTTGTGCTTTCTCTGTGCCAGTCCACACAGCGGGGTCACTTTAATGAGGAGATTATCCTTCATTATCCGCATGCTAGCAGCAAAATACACTGCAAACACAGAATCACCAAGGCTCCCTGCATGGTTAAATTAATCTCTTTATACTTCATCTCCATATAGAGAACCTTGAGAAATGAAAAACCTTTAGAATAAGAATAAGCTTTACTTTTAGTCAGCTTCTTTTCTTGTTTGAATTTTAAAGGGGGATGTTTATGCATTATTTTGCTTCTATTTTATTTTATAAATATTTGTTTGTGTAATTGAGCTGTACAGGGAGTTTATCAGCATCATAAAACTCAGAAGATACCTGTAGATCACTGGTCATTTTGAAGATTAAATAAAATGGCTACATTTTTGTTGGAGAAAACATAAGCCCTGGTTTCTATCATCACTACCAGAATCAGCTCTTCCATATGAAGAAGAGACTGCAAATTTTTCTATAATTCACTATTTCATATCAAATTACCGTGAATGATTTTGTTGGTCCCAACAATAGTAATTTTGTACCTATATAGTCATTTTGGGAAAAAAAGACAAAATCCTCTCTTAGGCATTCAGATGCTTCTTTTAGTTGTCAGGAACTTTGGAAGAACCTTTTTTATGGGGACATGGACACTATATGAGAGGACATTCACAGCTGGTTTTATAAACACTGTGATTTTTACCTTTTCCCCAGTTTACAGTCGATGATGTTCCGCCTGTTGTTGTGATGCTTTTAAGTGCAGCCTACCGCACTAGGCCTGTTCCAACACATTGGCTCTGGGGAGACTCCAAATGGGAGAAAAATGCATGTAGAGGCATTTGGTGTAGCGTTCAATAAGAGTCATTTTCCTCTGGGAGACAGTGTGTAAATTAAATTTGCTCTATCCACCTGACGGGATGTACAATTTCTTCACTTGAGAAAAAAAACACCCACCCAATCTCATCCAACCTGCTCCTGTTTCCCACAATCACTCTGACAGCAAAATAAAGTAGCACTGCCAAGAGCAAGTAAGTGATCCATGTACAAAAAAGAAAACGTCGGAATTAGGTGTGCTGTACGTTTGCCAGCCCTAGTTTCATTAATTGAATTTACTCTTGCTTTTTCTGGGCTTGGGTAACAGCAAGACTGAGGCTTTATTGATCAGTTCAGGTGCTGTCTTGTTGTATAGGTGTAGCTTCTGTGTATCCAACGACCACACCACAAGCCTCAACCAGCCTGAAAATGACTGAATAATAATATTTAATGTAATGTTTCATGTAATGGAATTACATACTTACCCCTAGGTCAGGTAATTAGGCAGCATTGGTTTTATTGTTTTATTGTCATTGTCAGTGCAGAGGAGGCACAAATTTATGTGACTATGACTGAATAACGGAGAGATCATATATTACAAATACTGCACCCCAAAAAGGGGTCTGGATTTGAGTGTAAATTGTTTAAACATTTTTATATGTTTAAAACAAATAAAAGGCTTACAAATGGAGAAACAAGGCCTCCTTGGTACCTTTTGATTTTGGTATTTAGTATTCTTGGATCTTGGTATTCTTTTGATTTATTCTCTATGTGCTCTCTTCATGCAGAAGGACAGAGGAGGTCTTCTGACTCTGCAGAAGAAGTGGACGTCCTTTCTGAAGGCCCGGCTGGTGTGCTCTCTGCCAGACTATGAGTTCCACTTTAACGTGCTGCGCAGTGTGTTTGTGCTGGAGGGCCTCAGAGCTCAGGAGACAGTGCTTTATGGGATCTTCGGCCTTGAGTGGTAAGCAAATGAAGTCTTTACACATCTTTGTGTTAGTCCTTGGCTCCTTTTGTTTTTCCAAGAACATTTTTTTCCTTCTTATTTGCACCCCAATACCTAAAGGCTGCATAATTGACTTCTGGCAGATAATTGTGGTTTGTTTATTTATATTTACCATACTTAATGAGACTGCAAAAAAGGTAACTAATTAGGTGAAATAGAAAAAAAATGACATAAAAAATGTCTTTAGTTATTGTTTGTGTTTAATACTGATTTAAACAGTCAAGATTACTCTCTAGAAACTCTCTAGAGCTGTAGATCGAAACTAAGTAGTCAGCTGAGATGGAGGTGAGCTCCTCACATGTAATTTGCTGTGGCAGTTGTCTGAGAAGACTCCAGCCTTTCTGCTCCTGAGTATGAGTGAAGGTGGCATGTGGCTGACTTTGCAGTGCCCCCTTGCTCAGTAGCATCAGGATAGATGTGGTGAGCTGCCAGTCTGTTAGTAAGCTCAGCTGTTCCTTTGAACACACTCTTTACGTCTGGCTTGTCTGGACTGGCCACTGTAGCTCGGATTGAAACTCATTCCACCAGTATAATCCTGGGAAAAATGGCTGAAAGGTTTTCTGGCTGTCTGGAGTACGCTTTATCTTTAATTCATAAGCAGGTCAGATTCTCTGAGCTGATGTGAAGATGTGCCAGGAAAAGCCCTGAAAATCCAGGCACTACTTCTCTGTAAATATAACTGAAGTATATATATTTGGATGTTTCGTAGGTCTGAGCCTTTGTTGACATTAAATTCCCTACTGAAGAAAGCAACATGCAGTTTGTGCAGTCATGACTTTTAATCAGTTTAGTCTAAAAGGACAAACAAATGATCATGTAAATAAAATATTAAAATATGACCCTTTTGCTCCAGAAAGGTAACAAGTACAAGAAAAATAAATGTTATGGCCCATTTATAATTGTGACTTTTAGGTGTAGCTAGTCTGTAGGTTTTGTCCTTCATGCAGCTCCTGTCTGTTAGGATGGAAGGAGAAGAGTGGTTTTGATGAGATTGCATGCTGGGATGAGATATGACATGAGAAAATCAAGTTTACGAGCCAGTGAAGGAAGAATGAACAAACAAAACAGGGGTATGACTGCTGATTCTGGGAAATAGAGGGAGGGTGTTAGTTTGTCAGATGAGCTCTGGTGAACTGTTTGGTCACTTTGAGGTCAGGATGAACTGTGTTTGTTGTTTGTTTTTTTTTTGTTTTTTTTGTGAGCGCTCGTGTTTTCCATAGGAAAAAAAAAATCTGTGAGCAGACTCTTAAATGAAAGTCCTCCTCTCTCCCAGTGTCTTATTACTTTTTCATTAACTGCCCCCCCCTTATTAGAGCCCTTTCCATCTCCCCTTTTCTTCCCATACTTTTCCTATTCTAGCCACTCTTCTTCAGTCACTGTTAATATATGCTCCCCCATCTCTATCCTCTTTCTTTCCACTTGTCAGATGAATGCACTGCTGCTCTTGATGAGCTTTGTCTCTGTCCCGCTCTCTCGCCCCCGTCCTTCTACCTTCCCTCACCTCTCCTGCAAGCTTTTTTGATAAATCTGTAATCTATTTTCATGTTGCCATGGTTACGCTGTGGGCTTATGGAGGCTCTGTGCCGGCATGCCAAGACCTTGAGAAACAAAGAGATCAGCCTAGGCTCAGAGGCAGAGAGAGTGATATAGAGAGAAAGAGCCTCTTCAGCTGCTAAAGCCAGCACACCCACTGCAAAACTCCATCAAACCTGTAATGAATCACTGCTTTCCACAATGCCCAACTTTTATTCCTTGCCAACCCTCTGTATTGTTACTAAGAAACATTTTCTGAAAAAGAGAGATCATACTCATTCATTCATGCATTTGAAAGAGTTTTTGTTCACCTCTGCTGGGTGTTCTATGCCTGAGTGTCCTGTATTACTGCTCGGAGGTTGCACTAAAAACGGTTCTTATTTTACAGGAAAAATGTCAAAGCTTCTGCCATCTGCCGCTACTCCATCACCGATATCCAGCAGGCCTTTGACGGGGCCTACATGGAAAGTCAGGAGGATGCCAGTGCCAAATGGAGCGAGTACACTGGAAAGGTGCCTGAGCCAAGGCCTGGCTCGGTAAGCTCTAGCAATATTCAGAGACACTTTGAATACAAAGGCACTTTGTATATAATTCTAGATAAATTTGCTAAACAAAACACCTACTTGGATTTGTTTTGGGATATAATGCAAGTGGGTATGGCTTAAACTGAAAATGGGTTTAAAAAAAACTTAAGTTGGAACAAATATTCCATTCTGTTACTTGCGTCTGAATAATGTATTTTTGGCTGGGAACATGCTAAGCTCTGCACTGGTTCTAGGGTAGCAGCCTTCCCTGCAGTCTTGCTTTACTGTGACCTGCTTATCTTGATCCGGCCCTGAAACTCGACCTGCTTGCTGGCTCCTAATGTCAGCAGCACTTCTTGGGTTTCTAAGCACTGAAGACCCTGTGACAGAGCACGGGTAGAATATTAGGATCATACTCAGGGGAGAAGCTGGGAAGCAAACTGAGACACAAGCCCCAAAAACCATCAAAGCATATTTCCACGGAGATTAGGAATAGGCAGAAAAGCTGGGCTGATAAGTGGTTTGGGTTTTAAAGCCTTGACATTTATAATGAGTGCCTTAAAAAGCGCTTGTGATATTTCATCTTTCTGTTTCAGTAGATGTCTAGATTGCCTCAGGACTGGTAGGAATAGAAAGTTACAATTTGGCTGGGAGCTCAGAGAAGTTTAAGACATCCCAGACAGCTTTTGTGATGTTGTTGCCTTTTTTGGCACTCATAGCTTCTAAGCTTCTGCAAAGATGTAGAGATTTGAGCTGGTGCATGGCCAGGTAATTTGGACAGGATTGGGGTTTGGGTTTAAAATAGCCCAGCTAACAGAGAAATACCGTTTTTTGAGTCAAATGTTGCATGGAAGATGGAAAATCACCAAACTGTTGGACTATGCTGTTAAGAACAGGTTCTATGCAGCTTGACTCATGTCCATTTTGTTTTACTCCTTAGTGCATCACAGATCGCCTCAGGGCCAGAGGCATCAACTTCTCCACTGACCTGCCGGATGATGTTCTGCACTTTGTCCGTCGACACCCACTTATGGCTAAGCAGATTCTTCCCATGGGAGGAAGGCCCCTACTTTTTCGGAGGTCAATGGACTACACGAAGATAGCAGTGCATAGAGTGACAGCGCTGGATGGCCGGACATACCACATGCTCTTCATTGGAACGGGTGTGTTTTAGTTTCTCACTATAGTCAGATCAACTACATACTCATGTAGTTATTAAAACAAGGAGGACATTCCCATTCTGTGTGTGGTTTATAAGGAATTTTACTGTGGCATATTGTTTTTCATCAGCAGTATTGATATTGTTGGGTGTTTGCTTGCTGCAGATGAGGGCTGGCTCCAGAGAGCAGTGGAGGTTAAAGGTCAGCTCCACATCATAGAAGAGCTGCAGCTGTTTGAAGAGCCGCAGCCCGTGGACAGCATTGTCATCTCTCAGAAACAGGTCAGCAAAGATTTCTCATGGTATGGTTGCAAAAAAAAACCAAAAAAGAGAAATCAAGAAGTCAAAATGTTACTTTAATACGGAGGATTATCTTATAGTTCTAGTTGTAGTATAGCTTATAGTTCGCAATTAAAAGATCTGTAAATAATCTATGAGGTCCATTAAAATAATGGATGAGCAAATTGAAATTCACAGCTGATTATGAGGGCACTTCATTTAAAATTTTTTTCTCATAACACATTAAAATAAATACAAATGAACAAAGCAGAAATTACATCCATCCACGTTTGCTTGCTTACTTAATGCAGCCTGGTATTTGTAACTGATCCAGCTAATCAGTAACAAGTTATGCTTCATTATGCTAAATCAGGGGTTATGGTGGTGGCATTTAATAAATCCATAAAAGGTTCACCAGAATCAGACAGAACATGTTCTTTAGCTATCTCACTATTTTTTTAAATGTGGTTAATGCTTCCTGTATTCCCCTTTTATTTAAAATTTTTGTTTTTTCTATCAATATCATGCTCATACTGAAAAATTGCTTCTTTTTAATTGAATTTTTTTTTTTACATTTGTACAATACTGTGAATAGCTACTGTCTTTACAGGACGTGGAAAACTTATTTACACTTTCATTTACGGCATTTAGCAGACGCTTATAATTGATTATTGACATTATAATTGAGCATTTGAATGAGAACTTACTTACACTTTATGAAATGAACTGTCTCATTGTCCATTTTGACCTTTGACTTGTAGATGAGTGTGTACGTGGGTGCATCGACCGCAGTAGTGCAGCTGCCCTTGTCCACGTGTCACACATATTCTTCCTGTTTCGACTGTGTGTTGGCACGAGATCCTTTCTGTGCTTGGAATGGGGAGGAATGTGTGGAGATCACCTCCCATGCTGACAGGTATAGGTAGTAGAGCATGTGTTTAGTCACACATACAGTAGATTTGACTGGAAATGTTATAAAATGCTCTAAAAAGGAATATGTTAAACACTATTTCTTGAAAACTTGTCTATTCACTGCTGTACTGAAAAGCATTGAAACTGAATGGGATATTTGAAATTCAACAGTGTCTCTGAGGATTGCGGTGGATTCAACCAGAGCTAATGGTGTTATCTTTATATGTACAGATCGAATCTGACTCAAGACATCCTGAATGGGAATGAGGGCTGTGAGAACTCTGCAGCAGATGGTATGCATACTCATTTGTCTTTGTATTCATCTGGCTCTGAATCCCAAAATGATCAGAGCAGTATATTAGGAGAAGCAGTCACTGGAATCATTGCTCAAATACTGCATTTATTACCCATGCATCAATTTAAATAGAGCTTATACCTCATTATCCAGGGCAACTTCTACACACACATTTACATAATGTTAAGTTTTTGTTCTTTTTTTACCCTGACGTGTTTAATTTTCTATGCAACAGAATCCTGTTATTTTCATGCCTGCAGCAGATTTTCTTCACCAGTTGGTTGAGAGATATTCTTGGACTGACCTTCAGTCTGTCTTGTATTACTGGTTAAACAAATCCCTACATCCGGATGACAAATATCACCACTGCCAACAAGACATTCTTTGGAAATATACAACCTGTTACAATAAAAAAAAAAAAAAGGTTTTAATTATTTAATTTAACACAATGAAAATCAACCTTTGCTTTTCACCCATACACACCGTGCAGCAGGGGCAGCTATCTAAAGCATTTGGAGAGCAGTGATGGGAATGATACCTTGCTCAAGGGTACCTCAGGGCAACCTAGTGGTCTGGGATTTGAATCAATGACCTTCCGATGCTGGAGCCCAGTCTCTAAACACTAGGCCATCGCTGCCCCAAAAATGAACATTACCAGTACTGTGATGCATTTAAACACAATGTACTATTTACAGATATATTATCAGCTCTTCAACTGCATCTATTATGAAAAAAAGGACAGATTGGGACTAAATATAAACAGCCTGCTAGCAAATGCTTGTTTTATAGTAATTATATAAAATGCAAAACCGCTGATGTGAGATTATTATGCCATTAAATTATTCATTTCAGTACCCATATCATTTATCATGACAGTCTCTACATAAATAAACTTTTTTGCCATATTAACCACCCAATTAATACCACAACCAAGCTGTAAATTTAAATTAGCATTTATGTTTTCACATTTCACTCAAAATGATAGTCCATCGGTATGAAGCACATGACAGTCGTGCCCAGTTCCTCTGTGATCTTTCTCTTTTTAGACCTGGTGTTCCATCGCACTCGCTCAGTGATGGCGGGGGATGATGTGCTGCTGCAGTGCGAGCTCAGCTCCAATTTGGCCACCCCAGAGTGGACACTACAAGGACAGGTTCTACAGGGATATGGGCTCAACACTGGCTACCGCATCGGCACTGATGGCCTGCTGGTGATTGAAGCTCGGCCAGACCAGAATGGCAACTACAGTTGTTTCTCTTTGGAGAATGGAGTCCGTGTCCCGGTGGTGATTTACACTCTGACTGTTCGTCATGATCTGCCTCCGGCACCTCCCATAGAAGTGACCTATCCATCTCACATAGACACTGTTCACCATACGTCAAACAGCAGTTATCTGGACCTGACCATGCACCCTGTTCCTGCACCACAGCCTCCGCAACTTCAGTTCCTTTCGTTAAGGAACATGGAGGCCATGTACCTTTCTCTGATCACCATCCTGGGAGGACTCTGCCTGGTCTTGACAGTAGTCCTGCTGTATATTGGATTCTGTGTGCAGAGCAGAAGGGGGAAATACTCACTCCGGGCTGCAGCTCAAGCGGAGAGGAATAGGAGCAGCCACATGGAGTTGAAGACCATCTCCAGCCACTGCAATGGTAAGGTGGATGCACATGATGGCCTGCTGCAGATTGTTCCTGGCGAGGCACGAGTACGTTCCAATGAAGACCTTCCTCCTGCACCGCCGCTCCCACCGCCTCCACCAAACTCAGAACCAGAATACACCAATGGCCTCTCAGCCACACTTCCCAGCGTCTTACGCAAAATGAATGGTAATAGCTATGTCTTGCTTAGGCAAAGTGATGGAGACACTACGTCTCCGCTATACTACTCCTTTACTGAAGAGCTTAACCGCATTCTGGAAAAGAGAAAGCATACGCAGCTGTGTAGCAAACCTGATGAGAGCTCAGTATAAAAACATAACAATCGAATGACTGATATAATACACCTCCCGAAGTTGGAGAGTGATATAATTACAAGTGTCTACTGCAATGTCAGAGGGCAATCTGATGTGTCCAAATCCTTTACAGCACCCTAACTGAAATGGAGAAGAGGTTGGTTCTTGAAAACCTTCATTTCTGAACGATATTTTAGACAGTAAAAGCAGGGCATTTTCAAAAGTGGGCTGTTGTGAAGTGAACAAGCTCATCACACATGGAAAAACATGAAAAGAACAATGGCCTTGACTCAAACAATGTCTAATCTACCTCTGAAGAACACTGGGGAAAAAAAAACTTGGTGTATATTGCTCACATGGTAAGCAAGACTGTGGATGATGAGGTCAGACAAACAGAACAAGATCCTGTGCATTTATTCAGCAGAGACATCTGTGTGAAAACACCATATGAAATACAAAGCCAAGGCATCGACAGCAGGGAGCAGCCTCATGGAATATTTCTTGTGTGTGAAGGAGCTGCTGGCTGGGACCTGTATATTTCCAGATAAACATTTGTTGACATGAATGCTTTTGAACAGTGCTTCTAAAGTGCATTTGATGTCAGATTACCATTGTTGTGATGTTCTGCTATTTATGTCAAAACTGACCACACAAATGATCCATCAATAATCAAAACTAACAGAGGCACTGCATTTAATGTAGAAGTGGACCTGGAAAGACACTAATATAGTAACCCAGCTTTAATAGGTGATGATTCAGAGAAAAAGTCACAATAACAGTATTAACCACTTGAATGCACTTTAGTAACAATGAGCATTTGCCAGTAAGGTACTTGTTCTTAAAGAGAATGTTATGAATCAGAATTGGAGTCCTGGTTCCAAGAAAAAAGACTCCACACTGATCGAACCTGTCACTGAACTATTTTCAAGAGTACTCTACTGGTATTTTACTAATCGCTATATGAACTTTTTCAACAATGGACCACACAGGCAGAAAGACATCCATCCCACAATTAAATTCATATCCCCGGAAAAAAGTGACACATGAAAGTACGTTTTGACCCTTTTCGTATGAGCAGCTGAGAACGACTCTATGCCTTGTTTGGTTTGCTAATGGCTGACTCAGTGTTCAAAGAAGTGGGCACAATTCCCTGCTGACTTCAGAGGAGCTGGAGAAAGTCCTCCCTGACAAATCACCATGATACCAGCAGAACAGAGGTAAGCTGATGCTGACCCTCTCAGATTATCCTCTTGACACACACAATTATACTCACATAGTTCAGCCAGACAAGAACAATGAAATAAATTCAACAACAGTGGCAAATGGGACACAAAAAGAAAATATTGGTTAATGTTTGTTTTGTAATGGTTTTGTTTACTGCAAAGTAGTATTTAAATAAATACTCTAATGATAATTTGTGTTTGGAGGAGAATGAGTATTATTTTACTGTGGCATTGATTGATAACTACATTTATGAGTTCCTTTAAATTTATTGTATAAGGGTTGGTTCTGGGTAAAGCCTTTGGGTTTTGTCTGGACTTATCATATCCACTATGTCTCGTTCTTGTCAGAGACAAGAGACCAGACCTCTTGTGTCTGTCGAAATCTCAACATAGGGAATGCAGTGAAGCTTAGCAGAAAACATCAAGGCCACATGTTCAGGATGCAGCTAAGATGAGCTTTTTAATGTATACATCTGTTCTTTCCCAGCTCTCTCTCTCTCTCTCTCTCTCTCTCTCTCCCTTCCTCCCTCCCTCCCTCAGTTTTTCTGCCTTATGTCTTCTATTTCCATGTTATAAAAATAATTTCTAGGCAGTTCTTGGCTTACACAGATGATTCTAGGGAATAAAAATGAAAGAAAATTGTAAAACGTTTACATTATGCTGAGTTTTTTCAGCTTTCAAAAAATGGATCTGAGAAACAAATAAAGATTGCTTAGGTAGCCAAAACTAGTTGTGGTTCTGACTTCAATCTAAAAGAACCTTTACAGAACATACTTAGCATCTATTTCAGCTCCTACTCTCTATTTTATTCAACAAATTGTTCTAATTTCTGCGTACA
The DNA here is from genome assembly GCA_017165825.1 of Hepsetus odoe. Taxonomy (NCBI): domain Eukaryota; kingdom Metazoa; phylum Chordata; class Actinopteri; order Characiformes; family Hepsetidae; genus Hepsetus; species Hepsetus odoe. Next base: position 16,135,383 of record CM029367.1, read on the forward strand.
CACCTCACTATGCTGCTCTATTGACCTATCTGCTATCTCTGAGGGCCATTATGAGCCGCTTGTTGTTTGGCATTATGTGTGCCTCTCTTCAGTCTCTGCCAGTTTTCTATCCCACGGGTTCATTCTGATAGTGAGAAAAAAGTGAGATTGCATCTAGCGTGCCAGAACAGGTCTGGGGCTCAGAGAGATATTGAATGTGCCCTTAATTCAAAAGCGAGGCAGAAGAAAGTGACATCCTAGAGAAGGGAGAGGCAAGCAATTGAATGTTAATGGTTTGGCAAAAAAGGGTCATTAGACATTAGAAAGTATTACTTTACTCCTACACACATTAAGGAGTGGTTCGTAAAAAGGAGGTCAGGTGAAATTATGGGTTAATGAATCAGGGACTAGCCAGATCTTTTCTCAGCCTTGAAACTTGCATTACAGGCTTTGTTTTGTGAGCTGGATTTTTTTTGGACATTTGGTTTATTTTGTAATTTGTGTTTTTTTTTTTTTTTACAGGTCTGAAAAGAACAGTTTGGTGCACCTCAAGTGTACCTCAAATGAAAGGCCAACAAGCCAGTTTTACCTCATCTCTCAGAGGAGTGAAGCAGCTTTTATCTGGTGGATAGGGACTAGGCTGTTAAGTTATTCAAACTAACATTTTTCAAGCTGAAGAATTATTTAGAAAAGAGTTGACCAGCTAATATATACGCCTCATAAAGTTTCTGCCACAGATGTTCTCTAGAGACAGATGTTTTGCCCAAGAATGCTAAATTTCATCTGTCATTCAATTTATTCCTTTTTACAGTAGGTGTTCACCAGTGGGCCAGTATTTGTCAGATTGTTGTACAGCCTTGATCTTAATATTTATTTTGTTGCAGTCCTTTGTTTTTCTTGTTGTCACCATGCCTCTGTAAAGATTTTGCCTTTTTTGCTCTGTAACAAAAAAATATAAATCTCAGATGTCAAATGCTACATTCATTTTCATTGCTTATGATAGAGATCTACACAAACTCTGAATAGAGAACCCCCAGCTGCGTAAAGGCTGCATCATAACATGTGAAGGGTGTATATTGAATTGAGAAACCATTCTCTGAGCTCTTGCAATAAACAGACTGCATTTCAGGGTCACTTGAGAACATGTTTGTGGCTCTTCAGTGGTGGGCAGAACTGTGTAGGCTGCCTCTGAACCTGCATGTAATGAAGCCATTTAGACTTAGTGCCTGTCACCATAGTGAAAAAGAAGGTGAGGAATTATTGCCGATCCACATGGTTCTGACACACTCTTGCTCACTCCGTGTGGGAAACACACTCAGTCACCCTGCGCTGTTTGTTCAGACAGGCCTGGGCTCAACTGCACAGGCTATATATGGATATGAAGATCTGTGTATTTCCAGAGAGAGTACAGAGTGTTGCTTGGCGTTTCATTGCTGGTAACACAAGCAGTCCTATTACATATAATTAACAGAAAGGGAGATACATGTCATTTCATTGTTTTCCCAAGTTTCTCAATATACAGATCGGTGACTCCTGTTGCAAAAACTCAGACTTTGGGCTTCTTTACATTTCACCTCCCTAAATTCCCGGGCCAATGAACAATGTCAACTCCTGCGACAGAGTTTACTTTGGCTCTTGTATGCCTGTTGCATCATCTTTTTTGTCAAGGATAAGAGTACTGCACTTGCAGCTAAAACAACATCAGATCCTTTGAATTGGCTTTGAATGCTGCACAGTGCCGGCAAAATGTATGTCACTTTCTCTCATCCCTGTTTCCAATTATGTATTTGCTGTGTAAAAGAGTTAAAAACTGTTGCTTGCAGCTTTGGCAGCAGTAAATAGAGGAGAAGCTGAGGATATAATATAGAATGTTTAAGGAAATGGGGCTGGAACAGGTTGTTCAGTCTGTTGAGTGTTTCACAGGCAGGCTGAATCAGTTATCCTGTTTACTCCCCATCTGCTGCAGGGAAACATCTGTGTGCTCCATACCTCTGCCTGAACATTTGCTCACTCTGCTGCAAGGGTTTGTTTTCAGCATGCCAATGTGTGCTGTATAGCATAGATACTCAAGACCACCCGACCAAGATTCAATGTTGTTTTGTCCCAGGTCCCAGTACACCAGGAGCAAGCCAACAAAAGCTATACCGTGCAAACTGCCTGCTTTTAGACTAAAGGATAAAACAAAAATGTGAAGTGACCTGAAAACATAGATCTTCAAAAAAAAAAACTTTTGTCTGTATAAAAATATTTTGCTTGTTGCAGCAAAATTAGATTTAGCTCCTAGACTGTGTTGATTTAACTGGCTAAGTTGTTGAATTAATGCACATATCAGACCATATTATTGCACATACACTGTGTGGGCAATTATTAGGCAACTATTTTGACCATATCATTTTCATGCATATATTCTGACTCCAAGCTGTATAAACTTGAATGCTCATTGGATTTCAGCAGATCAGGTGATGTGTATTTGTGTAATGAGGGAGGGTGTGGTCTAAGAAGATCAACACCTTATATAAATATATAATACAAATATAAAGTCTTTCAGAGGGATGCAGCACTCTTGACATTTCTAAAATAGTGGGATGTGATCACAGAACCATCAAAGGGTTTGTTTCAAACAGTCAACAGGGTCGCAAGAAACTTGTTGAGAAAATACACAAAAACCTATACACAGAACCTACCTGGAGTCTCCAGAAGTATAAGGTGTTCAGTGCTCAGAGACGTGCCCAAGGTAAGGAAGGATGAAACCCGAGCACCACTGAACAAGACATATCAGTTGAAATGTCAGCACTGGGTCAAGATATATCTCAAGATTTTTAAAGGTTTTATGGACTGATGAGATGAGAGTGGCTCTGGATGACCCAGATGGATGGGCTCGTGGCTGGATCAGTAATGGGCACAGAGCTCCACTTCCACTCAGACACCAGCAAGGTGGAGGTGGGGTACTGGTATTGGGTTGGTATTATTAAAGATGAGCAAGCTGGACCTTTCGGATTGAAGATGGGCTAAAAATCAACTCTCAGACCTATTGCCAGTTTTTAGAAAACATTTTCTTCAAGCAGTGGTTCAGTAAAAAGTCTGCATCTTTCAAGAAGATCATGATTTTATGCAGAACGATGCTCCATCACTTGGAAGTTCTCCACTGTGTGGCCAGTAAAGACCTTAAAGATGAAAGAATAATGACATGGCCCCCTTCCTCACCAGACCTAAACCCTATTGAGAACTTGTGGAAGTTCTTAAATGGGAGATTTACAGGGAAGGGAAACAGTCCACCTCTCTGAACAGAGTATGGGAGGCTGTGGCTGCTGCTGCACTAAAGTTGTTCATCAACAGACCATGAAAATGACAGACTCCATAAATGGAAGTATTATGACTGTTATTGTAAAGAAGGGTGGCTATATTAGGCACTGTTTTTATTTATTTATTTTATTTTTTATTTTTTTAAATGTCAGAAATGTTTATTTGTCAATTTTGAGTCGTTTCACTAACAGAAATAAACAAGTGAGATGGGGAAAATGTTTGTTTTTCATGTAGTTGCATAATAATTCTGTAGTTGCCTAATAAATGTGGAGCTATATGTTTTCCCCTGAGAATGTTCACACACACATTTCCTTTGTAAAACATGCAGGTTTCAGGGTTTTTAATGTTTCTGATGGACTGATAGCTCTGTATTTGTTCCAGATTAAAATAAATCCTCAAAATACTCACTTGCCTAATAATTGTGCACACAGTGTAAGCACATGCATGCACAAAAACCCAACAATCTTTCTGTTTTTAGCTCTGCCATCTCAGTGAAGACATCACTCTTGTACTGTCACAGCTGTCTGTCAACTTTATTAGTCCTATCAGTTGCTGTATTTGCACACCCCAAGGAAGCTCTGGGTAAACAAAATCACAGGATAAATGTATGCAAAGTCACACTGATATTTAAGCAGACTGTACTGATGTCAGAAAAGTCAGCTCAGAATGGGTCAAAACAAAGTCACAGCTGACATGAGCCATGTGGCATCTGTTTGTCTTTTCCTTTTTTGTGTGTGTCACAAAATATGCTAAAATGCTGTCATTCAGGCTTTTGTCAGCCAGACTGGTTCATGTCTCATGCAAGCAATCTTCACCTCCTTATCTATTTACCCCAAATGTAGTTGATAGTCCAAGATATGTTTTATGTCTAAAATGGCTTTGAAGGTTTTGCATTTGACCAATGAGACAAATATAGCTATGAATTAATGGCATTCCGTGTTCTCCTAATTTTTTATTTTTTTTTCTCCATGTAGCTTTGCTTTAAGGCTAAAGAAATTAATTTCAGATTCCAGATATGCTACATTTGTGCTAAAGGCCCAACTCTGGATTTATGTTGTTTTATTTAAACCGTTCCTTTTGGTTTACAGTTCAGGAGGTAAATGAAGTCCACCAGCAGGCTTGACCTGCAGCAAGCTTTGAGCCCTCCACCTACACAAAGTGCTGGAAATGTCACCGACGGTGCTGCACCTCAGGTATTACTGACTAATTTGGGTTTTTTTAAGGGTCTGGCTGTGCTGTGGAAGAAGAATCAAGGCTGCCTTGCTGAGACAGGCAAAACACATTTTGGAGGAAATTGCAAGGACTCATATATTACATACCCGTTGCTAAGCAACCTTTCCAAAAATCCTCCCCTTCCTTCAGGTTTGTACGGTTCATGTCCAGGTACTGCTGGGCTCTGTAGGAGTGTAGGAGTGGCTCTGGGCCAGCCAACCTTTACTCTACATAGCTCTAGGACCAAGAGTCAAATGCTCCAACAGCATAAAGCCCTTTTAATTCAACTCCTAATATTATATATATATATATATATATATATATATATATATATATATATATAAATCTATCAAAAGCATTGTTCATAGAGTGGTACTCAGCTATTTATATACACATACACACATATATACAGAAGGGATGCAAAGAACTAACTAATGACCTGTGTTTTCTGGAGAGTTGGAGTGTCATCTAGTGTAAAGAGAAGAGGCTGTTGCTGCAGGAAAGGGGAACTCCAGTCATTTCAAATCCAGTCAGCCCTTTCTTTTAGGCCAAAGTACATTTGTAATTTAATGTAATTTCCAAAACACCCAAAATCCAACTAGAAAAAAACAGAACATCACCACAATTTATTCTCTGTCATTAACTGACAGAAGTGCACCATAGCAACAAGGCCCATTATTATAATTTTTTTTTTTGCAAATATTGATTGATCAAATTTTTGTCTGATATTCCAAAGAAAAAAAAGGATTTGATCAAAACTGACAGTATGGGATCAAGACTGAAATTTCCTTTGCACAAGATGATATTTCCATTAGCTGTGTTTAAACAATTTAGTAATGTGTACATTGTAGTCTGTCTTATAATATCTAATATTATCATTATGAATTCCCAAAATCGTTGCTATTTTTCTTCACCCTTGCGTGAGATGTGAGATTATGTTATGATAGTTTTGCACGGAGTTGATCTCATTATTGTTGGAAAGGACTTTTTAGTATGTACTTTGTGCCACCTAGTGAGGTTCAGTTGTAAATGCATGTAGCCTATAAAGATGGAGTGGAAGAACAGGAATCCAAGTTGGGCATAAATGAGTAGCCAGAATACTTACAGTCTCTCCTAAGTGTATGCAGTGTATCCTTTAGTGATTTTGAAATTGATTTAAAGTGCAACTTTCTGAAGACCACCCTTTTTTTAAAGTGTTTAGTGTCTAGCTCATGGAAAGGCACTACAAGTTATTCTCACAGATTATATTTATATAAAATAAAGCATCTTTTAACTGCTGTAGTTTGCAGCATTGCGGAGATCTAGCTCGTGTCCATTGTACCAGTGCTGTTCAGGCAGTTTGATCGATTAAACTAGTGATGAAGAATTCCATACATAAATCTGATATGTGGTCACATATGCACTTATGTTAAAAATAATCAGCCATAAATTTCAAAATATCAGTATACGTATACATAAAAAATAAAAATGGCTTATGTAGAAAATCAAATACATTTTTTTGAGATATATACATAATTAATTGATCATACATATGTTTAAGAAATGCATATTAGGGATTCGGAATAATTAACAACCCAAATATTTTTATATAAAGATTTTCCCTTATTTTATTGGTTTTATATCCTAGTTTACAATGTGCATGTGCACATGTGAATGATATATTAGAAATAATTTCTACTTTATTACATTGTTGAAACATTTACATACAACTCAGCTTATTGCTGCTATAATTAGTATAGTATATTTTAGCACAATTATCTGAAGACCAAGATATGACAACGATACTGAGTTTGGATATTGAGTGTTCATTTGTGGATTAAAAATACTCCAGTGTAGTCAACACACCCTTTTTTGATGTAAATAACAATAATTTACAGTACTGTGCAAAAGTTTTAGGCAGGTGTGAAAAAATGCTGTAAACAAAGAATGCTTTCAGAAATGGAAGTGTTAATCATTTATTTTCATCAATCGACAAAATGCAGTGAATGAAAAAAAGAGAAATCTAAATCAATATTTGGTGTGACCACCCTTTGCCTTCAAAACAGCATCAATTCTTCTAGGTACACTGGCACACAGTTTTTGAAGGAACTCGGCTGGTAGGTTGTTCCAAACATCTTGGAGAACTAACCACAGATCTTCTGTGGATGTAGGCTTCCTCACATCCTTCTGTCTCTTCATGTAATCCAGACACACTGGATGATGTTGAGATCAGGGCTCTGTGGGGCCAGAAGAACTGATGCTGGTTTGAAGGCAAAAGGTAGTAACACCAAATATTGATTTGATTTAGATTTTTCTTTTGTTCGCTCACTTTGCATTTTGTAAATTGATAAAAAGAAACAATCATTATTTATATTTCTGAAAGCATTCTTTGTTTACAGCATTTTTTCACACCTGCCAAAAATTTTGCATAGTACTGAATATGAGGCAGGAATTGCAGTAAAATGAACAAGCATATTTTCTACTGGTATAAAATGATGTGCGTAGAGTAAAAGTAGAAACTTTGTTTGTTCTTTCAAATTCTGCCACAATGACATCCTTTTTAGAAAACACACTGCTATTTGGTATTTAATGACAACTTCTTCTTCTTCTACTTCTTTTGGCTGTTCCCAATTAGGGCTTACCCCAGCAGATCATCCATTTCCATTTCCTCCTGTCTTCTGCATCTTCCTACTTCCAACCAACCGCCAACATATCCTCTCTCACCATGTCCATAAACCTCCTCTTTGGTCTTCCACTTTTCCTCTTTCCTGGCAGCTCCATCTTCAACATCCTACTCCCAATATAATCCTTATCTCTCCTCTGTACTCTGTACAAACTAACCCAACCTTACTTCTCCACTTTTGTCAACTCTACTCCCTGCATCCTAACCACTCCACTTTCCTCCCTTTTGTCATATTCATGTATTCTCCTGCTTACTTTCCTTCCTCTCCTCTCTAGAGCATATCTCCATCTCTCCAGGTTCTCCTCAAGCTGCTCCCTACTCTCGCTACAGATCACAATATCATCAGCAAACATCATCGTCCACGGGGACTCCTGTCTAACCTCTTCCATCAACCTTTCCATTACCATTGCAAACAAGAATGGGCTCAGCTCTGGTCCTCGATGTAATCCAACCTCTACTTTAAAAGAATCCATCACTCCTACTGCAGATCTCACCTCTGTCACACTGCCCTCATACATATCCTGATGTACTCTCACATACTTCTCTACTGGTGGTCTAGTGGTGGGATACTCACCTACACACCGAGAGGTCGCAGGTTCAAATCCAGCACTACCATCATTGGGACCCTTAACCCCAAGTTGCTCCAGGGAGACTGTCCCTGTATTTAAGAAATGTAAGTTGCTCTGGATAAGAGAATCAGTTAAATGCCATAAATGTAAATGTAATGAAAATGCAACACCTGACTTCCTCACACAAAATCACAACTCCTCTCTATGCAACCTGTCATATGCTTTCTCCAAGTCCACTTAACATCAACACATTTAACAAAATATCCCATCATAGTAATAAGCAATTCTCTTTTCCACATGATGAACAACACTGTGAAGTGCCAGAAAATCATCTTCCCCTATCATTATTCTCTTCAGCTGGCCTTGGACTGTGACCCCCTCAAAAAACATTTCTTGGCCTGATTTCACACAACTTCAAATTCTGGAGATTTCTGAGCATTTTCTTTGTTTGTATAAAGGGAATGGCCTCTCTATAATAATGCCCACTGGGTATTATTCAGTAATTTAAGTGGTTTAGCTTTAAACATAATGTTCAGATGAACAACATATAGTTAATCTATACATTGTCTTGGCAACTTAATCTAACTAGGGTCATGGGTAGTGCTGGAGCCTATCCTAATGCTCAGGATAAATTGCAAATCTTTCACAAAGCAAACACATCTGTAGGCAATTTAGCATCTCCTGTTAACCTGATATACATATCATGCATTGACTGTGGGGGGAAACCAAAACACATGCAGGAAACCCACCCAGCAAAAGGAAGAACATGCCAGCTCCACACACAAAGGCCCCGGGCTGCTCCAGCGGAAATACACACAGTATATACCTCTGCACCACCATGCCATCTAGGGAATTGAATGGTTTTCATATTAAACCACTATGATGAGATGTAGTAACTCCAAGTAGTGGAGTTACAAAGTTTAAAATCAGGAGTGCAAAGCAGGCACAGAAGGACTCAACACTTTCTCTCTATCAAGAGCGCTAGACTAGCACAGTCTGTATCTGAGACCTCAATCTGATAATCCCAAAGACTGAATGAACAGCCAGATTTACGACTGAACTGCTTAGTCTTACAAAGGAATCACTTAGTAGCATTAGAGGTAACTTTTTGCTATTCCCACACATGCCCTTAGACCCGCACCATTCACCACTGGCTTTTGTGGTTTACAGTTGCTAAGAGTGCAAGAGTGATTTTGTTGGGCAAGACTTGATAGCAATGTGAATGTTAAGAATTATGATGTGACATGCAGTCAGGAGTGCGCATGTTATTAAATGTTTCCATACCAAACCTTTGAAATTTAGCACAATTCTAATATGTTTTCAGGAAGGTTGTGATATAAGACCACAATTAGCAGTGCAGTCCATATACACCTACTTTAGCTGTATAAAATGGAAGTTTCAGCCAACAATGACTCATCTGACATTTTTTATGTTTGTTTATTAATTTATTTACTTATTATGGAATAAACAAACATAAGGATTTTGCATTGAACACTTCATTAGAACATTTCATTAACTTGTGCGCATTCTAGGGCCATGCAAAAAGAAATGGCCCATTCGCTGCATCCACTTATTCTCCCACTAGGGGAGCAGCAAAAACTTAATGTTGGCAACAGAAACTTGACCCTGAAAAAGGTGTGCACCGTAAGGTTAGGTCAGTCCCAATGGTGCACATTTTAACACCACAAAATACCCAAACTGTAAAATACACTCTAAATGGGAGGTGAAAAAGAGTGGACATAAACTCATAAATGTCTAATGTATATTTGGATTTAGTGCATGAAGACTAGTACTCACTCACTTTCACTCAATCATTTTCATAGTCACTTGCCCTAATCAGGGTCGCATGGGGTGCTGGAGCCTTTCCCTGCTCTCACAGGGCGAAAGGCAGGGATACCTTGGAGAAGTCACTAGTCCATCTCAGAAGACTAGTTTTCCATTTTCTGCAGTTTGCCAAGTGCCACATTGTCTAAAGCTGCAGATGCCAAGTGGACACTGAAACTGTGGCCTCTGTTTAGACACACAAATCTGACCAGTGAATCAGAGTTTAGAGGATGATTCTAAACCCATGTAAATAGCTTTCTGAGAAATGTCTGAGTTGATTCCCAGACAAAATAACACATGGTTTGAAAATCCAATAAGGCACTAACATCACATCTGAAATTCCATCCAAAACACGCTGGGGAGGGGGTGCGAAGTGTGTGAAGAGTTTTTACTGCAAAGTGAGCTGTCTGATGCTCGTTCTCTCTCTCTCTCTCTCTCTCTCTATACACACACACACACACACACACACACACTTACAAACATACAAACATACACAGAGAAAAGTGTTTGGTTTGCACTAAATCTTAGCCCATTCTGCCTTTCACAGGCTCTTATTACCCACTCAGGAATGTTTACTACACACAAAGTAGATGCCGATACCAAAACATACAATGATTAAAGCTTTCTTTCTGAGTTTCTCCCAAAAATAGAGTGAAGTTTAATTGAGTTAGATGATCCCTCTAAAAATCCTGGATTAAAGCTTATCACACAGGGCATTTATCTCTCAGAGGATGTACCATAGGGGTTTAACCCAGTTAACAACACACACACACACAATGCACCAGCAGCCTATCATACAGTGCAATCAACCTCAGCACCCAGGGTTTCCTGAGGTATAATTGATGAAGGATTACTGTGAAGAAGTTTAGAGGTGAAACATCTCTGACTCATGTTGTCTGACTGCAGTTTCTTCTTACTTTACCTCTGAGCTTCTCACTTTCTTAGGAAGGCTCGGGAAAGAGGATTATATCCATATTTGCTCTCAGTTGGGAAGCCATTGGAGTAGGTGTGTATATTTTGTGGATAATCAACACACTTGGATACATATGAAATTATTACCCCATAATGTATTTAAGCTGGAAGTATAGTTGTTTGATTATATTTTGTCTCAAAATATACAAAACTCCCTAAAAAAAAAGTTTTTGACCCCTCCTGATTTCCGGAGTGTCTGGTCATCGGTCTGTGATCTAAAGCTTAAGTGCAGTCATGTTATACTGGAAGACAAGGGTGTGAATCTCAAAAGCTACCTCTGAATGGCAAGAAAGCAAGTTCTGGAGCGGCCTAATCACAGTCCTGACTGGAGCCCCATTGAGTTGGAATGGTAAGACCTTAAACAGGCAGTTCATGCTCGAAAGCCCTCCAATGTGGCTAAATTAAAGCAATTCTGCAAAGACGAGTGGGCCAAAATTCCTTGACAATGATGTAAAGCCAGAGATCCAGTTACAGGAAGTGTTTGATTATGGATGGCACAACTACTTTAGGTTTATAGACAATAACATTTTATCATGGGTGTTGTCTTTCCAAAAAATGAAACTATCATTTGAAAAGTGGGTTTCTCTTATCTTGTGTTTTCCTTGTCTTATATGACATACTGTATAAAGATATTAAACCATTTAATGAGACAAATATAAGAAAACATACAGGAAACCAGGTTGGGGAAAAGTGTTTTTTAAAGCCACTAAGTGTGTTTCGGGTTAACAGATGGTTTTAAGTGAAGAGAAACTTTACTGTGCATGTTAACTGAGAGTATGTCTTCTGCAGTAACCATTAACATACAACATCATGAAGTCTTATCGACTGCACAGCCACAATAATATGATAACACTATTATGTAGAAATATGTACATGTAATATGTTAAGTAATATATTAATAGTCCAGTGTAGGTAAATACACATGAAGGATCGCACTGTTACCTGAAAATAGTTTTTGTTCTTACTGAGTCACCTTAAACTAGTTATGCTATTTACCATTTCTCTGTTCTGATATAACAGGAACACACATGCACCACAAGCAAACGACTCACTATTTACTTACTTACACTGCTAGCACTGACAATAGTCTTGGGAACGGCACTGTTCACAGGGATGCTATCATTGCTTATTGATTTGGCATACTGATGTTCATCAGTCTTGCATGTCAGTATTTGCTGTGTCATTGTTTTTTTTCACATCAGATACACTATTGACCTCCCTCTAAACAACCGTTGATGGGTTTTCCCTTGGCTTCACCTTGAACCACCAAATATCAGAGGCTTTTAAACATCAGGAATGGGTAAATTAAATGTCATATACTTTGAGCTTGACATTGTCACTGGTCTTTAGGTTAGTTTTTTCCTATAAAGCCTAAGGTCTATTTGTTTGGGCATTTGTGAGGGCTTCAGGCTGTTCTGGCTTTATTTGAAGTCATGCTTCCTGGATTGCTATCTCTCTCACCACCCCAATAGCTCTTTTTTCCTTCATAATGCTGAACAGAGTAAATCTGGGCCCCACTAATGACTGCACTGAGGAATCCAACTGGATTCTTGGCAGGCAGACAGGGACAAAGCACTAATGCCAGAGGTGGAGCATGTTCGTTGTACTTGTTTATGCTTTTTCACTAGTATTTTCACGAGACACAAGGTTTACACATTCCCTTTTTGAGGGCCCCCTGCCTGCATGCTGATGTGCAAACGTATCACGTTTTCCTGTGCACGTTGTTTGAAGATTAGTTTTGAGGAGTAGAGACGTCAGGCTGAGTGGTCAAGCTGAGTGGTCATGGAGCTTGGTTTCTAGCCCTTCTTGATTAAAATCCCATTCATCCAAGCTTATTTTGACTTGCAGACTCCATAGTATCTTTGCAAAAAAAATCATGGAGAATAGGCTTAGAGGCCTGGAATGTTAGGTAGCACTGTGGGGCCTTAAAAGTCAAGCCTTTAACTCTGGAATGGACTTCTGTGGTGTTGGACTCTAGAAGGGACTGTATATGAAAACCACAAAGTGCTGGACGTGATGGATGTAAGACAGAGCTGCTAAGAGCCAGTCTGAAGAACGCAAAGGAATGGCACAGCTCAGTATTTCCAGATGTCACAAATCAACCCCTCTCAAACAGGGCTGTAAACAGAAATAGTGTTTGGAGTTTGCAGTGAATGCAGTCAGTTTGTTTTTGTTTCTGATGAAAGTCTTTTAGACTTGATTGGAGAGATGAAGAAAGGGAGAAGGTTGAGAATAGAGAGAAGGAAGGAACAGCTGCATTGGAATTGTTCCTGCTGTTGTTCCTTGTTCCTCTTTATGAATATGAATGTAGCTTACAGATGATAGCTCAAGAGAAAAAGCATGCTGACATGGACCATGTGTTATACACACACACACACACACACACACACACAAACAACTAACTCTATACATACAATTAAGAGAGGCAGAGGTAAAAATGTCCAAATATCACTTTCTTAGGATTCCTCCATCACCTCTCCATTATAATTATTTAGTAGCTGATACAAATTAAATTAAATAAACTAATTTAGCTCACTTGCCCTGAATATGTGTGTATGTGTATAAATATATATATATATATATACACACGCAGTATTGTGCAAAAGTTTTAGGCAGGTGTGCAAAAATGCTGTAAACAAAGAATTCTTTCAGAAATGGAAGTGTTAATCTTTTATTTTCATCAATCAACAAAATGCAGTGAATGAACAAAAGAGAAATCTTCATCAAATCAATATTTGGTGTGACCACCCTTTGCCTTCAAAACAGCATCAGTTCTTCTAGGTACACTTGCACACAGTTTTTTAAGGAAATTGGCTGGTAGGTTGTTCCAAATATCTTGGAGAACTAACCACAGATCTTCTGTGGATGTAGGCTTCCTCACATCCTTCTGTCTCTTCATGTAATCCAGACACACTGGATGATGTTGAGATCATTCTTTGTTTACAGCATTTTTTCCACACATAAAATATATATACAGTACTGTGCAAAAGTTTTAGGCAGGTGTGGAAAAAATGCTGTAAACAAAGATTTTTTATAGATTATAGAAAGATTTATAGAAAGATAAAAAGATTATAGAAAGATAAAAATAGATTTTATATATATAAAATTTTAGAAAATCTATTTAGCTAATTGGCCAGTTCCAAGTCTCAAGGCCAAAGTGGAAGCTTGGCAACTCTAGACACCGTCAACATCACTGAACCATTACTCATATAGCACATGCACCCATCTGTAGTCATGCACAATGGAACATTGTTGAGTGTGCAACCATGCTTAATATGCAAATCTTCTATGCGTTAATGGTTATATAATACTCAGGAGCTACTGCACATTTTTTCACTGCACATTTCACCCAGTTGAGCTTTGTCTCTGTTTTCAGCTACAAAGAGGAAGCAAATCCAGCATAATGCAAAACCACACTGTCTTAGACAATTCCTTAGAGGTAAGACCTAAATAGGGAAAGTTAGATTTCCCATTAATTTGCATCTATGAGTAGGCTTTGATGCATTTAAGGATTTGTGAGTGCTGTTTACTAAAACTGCATGGAGGAAAGTTGTTCAGAACAATGTGAAAAAGAGAAGGCATGTGCCACAATGTGATTACAGTCACAGTTCTAATCAGGTGGATGATGGAATTATTGCTTACTGATGCAGCTCAATATGCCTAGTTCCTGTCTGTGGAATTTGGCCCCTTGAATTTTTCTCATGAAGACCCACCCCAAACATATGCGGTGGTCCTCTTTACACGTGAAAGAGCTTACAGGCAAAATATAATCCTCTCTGTGCTTGAAGGGGTCCCTGCCTCTGATTTAGGGCTTTTTTTCTTTTACTAGCCTGCTATGCAGAGCTTGTATTACACTAGCACAAACCACAAAATAGTGAAATGCTCTGTCTAAATAAACCGCAAGCTCTGTTATCTTTATTCTGGACTTATGAAGCAGCTTAGATAGTGTGTTTTTATGAAGATTAATTTTGCTTGTTAAAGTCATGAAACAATGCCCCCATATTATATGTCTGAAAGAAATTTCTGAAAGGTTCCATTCACTTGTTAGGTCCTCTTATCTCATATAAATCGTCAAGTACTCCCTAGGTGATTCCAGATCATGCTATCTCACCCTCAGCACTCCTTTTACTAATACACTTAGATTTATGGGTCTCCAGAGCTGCAGCTTTCTGAGACTCTAGGCATCTGGGTTCACTGAGCTTTACCTATTTTGAGCCAAAACTGCTGCTGGAATTTCTTGATTCCTCCCTTTTATCATCTACAGTACAGTAGTTTCCTGTTACACACAAAATGTAACATGTACTAAGCAGAGGGAACAGTGCTAAAATTTGCACTGTTTTGATCTAAATCTAATGCTTAATCTCTTTCTTATTTTCAGAGGTCAATTTGTCAGTGGTGGCCTAGTGGTTAGGGCATCGGCCACATGATTGGCGGATCGGGGGATCGAACCCCTTCCCAATGGGTTGCCCTGAGGTACCCTTGAGCAAGGTGTCGTCCCCGTCCCGCTCCTCCCTGCGATGGGCTGGCGACCTGTCCAGGGTGCGTCCCCCATCCTCGCCCTGTGTGCGCTGGGTTGGACGCCAGCACTCCCCCGCGACCCCGTTTGGGACAAGCGGCAGATAATGGATGGATGGATAATTTGTCTGCTTTTCCCATTGCAGCAGTTACAGAAATATTCTGTCAGCTAGTGCCAGTCTCTTTTTCTGTATAGGGATACAACCTTTGGTCAAGCTGATGTTCAGTCCACAAGCCTACATCAACCTCCCCAAGCTTTGAGAACCCATTTTCTTTTGTTCCCTAAATGTGTGCAATCGTAACATCTTCTTTACAACTGCAATGAAGCTTCAAGGATTATGATCTCATACAATTTCCTTGCAAAATTATTCACCCCCCGCCCCCTTGGCTTTTTACCTATTTTGTTACATTCCAACCTGTAATTTAAATGTTTCTTAAGCTTATTTTATGTGGTGGATCTGCAAGAAATAGTCTAAGTTAGCGAAGTGAAATGAGAAAAAAAAAAATAAAAATAATTTAAAAAAACTGAAAATTGGCATGTCCATATGTATTCACCCCTATATATGCACACAATGGACTGAATGCATGAGTCCCACAAGCGTACAAGTGGGTGCTGTTGAATCTCTGCAGGAAGCGGATGTGGTTGAAGCACTCTGTCTGTAAAAGGGAACACAAGTATTCCAGTAAATTAGAGAAAAGTGTCAAAAGGTCTAGGCCGAGTAGAAAAGATGTAGACCCTGACCTTGTTATCTTTTCCTTTGTTAAGACAGAGCTGCTTCTGATCCTCTGGCGCCTCCCAGTCGATCTGCTGAAGTAAAATATTATTTCCTTTTTGAATTTGAGGGAGGCACATTCTACAGTGGCTTGCAAAAGTATTCACCCCCCTTAGCCTTTTACCTATTTTGTTACATTCCAACCTATAATTTAAATGTGTTAGTGAAGTGAAATGATAAAATATATATAAAAAATAAATAAATAAATAAATAAAATAGAAACTGAAAATTGGCATGTGCATATGTATTCACCATGCATATATATGTATTGCCATGGAGCCCCTAAAAGTCCTGGTGCAACCGATTACCTTCAAAAGTCACATAGTTTGTGAAATGAAGTCCACCTGTGTGCAGTCTAAGTGTCACATGATCTGTCAGTATAAACACACCTTTTCTGAAAGGCCCCAGAGGCTGCAACACCACTAAGCAAGAGGCATCACACCATGAAGACCAAGGAGCTCTCCAAACAAGTCAGTTGTTGAGACGTACAAGTCTCTAAAAAAATATACAAATTCTAAATTGGATTCTAAAAAAATATACAAATCTTTGATGATCCCCCGGAGCACCTTCAAATCCATCATCTTCAAATGGAATTAAAATGGTACCACAACAAACCTGCAAAGAGATGGCCAACCACCAAAACTCACAGACCGGGTAAGGGGGGCATTAATCAGATTGGTAGCATAGAAATCAAAGATAACCCTGAAGGAGTTGCAGAGTTCCACAGCAGAGACTGGAGTATCTGTCCATAGGACCACAATAAGCCGTACACTCCATAGAGCTGGCCTTTATGGAAGAGTGGGCAGAAAAAAGCCATTACTTAATGTTAAAAATGAATGTATAGAGAGAGGTGCTCTGGTCAGATGAGACTAAAATTTACTTTTTGGCCACCAAGGAAAATGCTATGTCTGGAGCAAACCCAACACATCCCATCACACTAAGAACACCATCGCCACAGTGAAACATGGTGGTGGCAGCATCATGCTGTGGGGAAGTATTTCTGCAGCAGGGACTGGGAAACTGGTCCGAGTCAACGGAAAGATGGATGGTGCTAAATACAGGGACATTCTTGAGAAATTCCTGTGTCAGTCTGCCTGTGATTTGAGACTTGGAAGGTGGTTCACCTTCCAGCAGGACAATGACCTGAAGCATACTGCTAAAGTAACACTCGAGGGTTTTAAAGGGAAACATTTAAATGTGTTGGAATGGCCTAGTCAAAGTCCAGACCTCAATCCAATTGAGAATCTGTGGTCAGACTTGAAGATTGCTGTTCACAAGCAAAAACCATCCAATATGATGGTGCTGGAGCAGTTTTGTCTTTAGGAATGGGCAAAAATCACAGTGGCAAGATGTGGCAAGCTCATCGAGACTTATCCAAAGTGACCTGCAGCTGTTATTGCCACAAAAGGTGGCTCTACAAAGTGCCGACTTTATAATAATAATAATAATCCTTTATTTATAATCCCACGAATGGGAAATTCACTCTCTGCATTTCACCCATACACACATGTGCAGCAGTGGGCTGCTATTGAAAGCGCCCGGGGAGCAGTGATGAGGACGGCACCTTGCTCAAGGGTACCTCAGGGCAACCTACTGGGAAGGGATTCGAACCCCCGATCCTCCGATCATGTGGCTGACGCCCTAACCACTAGGCCACCGCTGCGTGAACAATTATGCATGCTGAAGTTTTCTGTTATTTTACCCTTTTTGTTGTTTGCTTCACAATAAAACAAAAACAAACAATACATCTTCAAAGTTGTAGGCATGTTCTGTAAATGAAATGGTGCAAACTCTCAAACAAGCCATTTTAATTCCAGGTTGAGGCAACAAGACATGAAAAATGCCAAGGGGGTGAATATTTTTGCAAGGCACTGACTGAATGTGTAGGGGTTTGAATCAGAGACATAAAAGAATATAACAGAAGCTCTATGGCAACCTTTTCGATGAGCCAAGACACAGAAAACGTTATAAAAATCTTTGCTATATGATTATGCAGCCATCTTCTCAGTGTAAAGAGATAAAAGAAGACAGGGATGGGAAAAGGGGGTAATGTGTAAATTAGATTTCTTTATTTCTAGCATCCATATGTAACTAGAATTACCTTCTACCTTGTAAGTCACTTGCCTATCCTTTAGAGTTTCAGGTTGGGTTCCTATCGTAGTATGCACTGCTGTTGCAGGCCACATTGTAGTAGGTTTGCATGTTCCTTTAAAAATCACTTATCCACTCTAAACTGAGAGCTCTGTGGAGATTTATTTAATGAAGCACACCTTCCAGTGAGGGCAGGCCTTGATGAAGTGACGTGAAAACCACAACAAAACTGATCCTCTACATTTAATCCATACACACACCATGCAGCAAAGGGGCAGCAAGGGGCAGTGATGTCCAGCGTCTGAGGAGCAGTGGTGGGGACAGCATCTCAAGGGTACCTGAATGCAACCTACTGGTCCAGGACTCAAACCCATAACCTTACTACCTTGAGGCCTAGTTCAAAACCACTAGCCCACCACTCCTAGACTTGCATATTTAATGTTGAAAAAATATGAAATATGCAAGTCTGTTACATCAGTTAGATTACAGAAACCCATAAAGCTTTGGATTCCAAGCTTCAGTTCTAAATGCTATTTCCAAACTAGCAGTAGAGAACTCCCTGACGTCTTTATTTTCAAAAACAAATTTGGTGATTTTTTTAAGAACTAATAAACCTAAAATCTTTTGAAATGACTCAATGGCTTTGCCTTCATATTAAAACATTATTTTTCTATTTAAGTAATAGATCGATGTGTTCTTAAGCAGGGTAGGGACTGAATTTTTTGAGGTTATGCTGTCTGTTACTATAAATGGAGACCTTTCTGTTGAAACATTGCTCTGATCTATGCATCGCCTAAAATAACTTCCCTTCTTTGTTGTTGTTTAAAGAAAAAGCCTATGGAGTTTCATTACAGGAATGCCTCCCCTCTATTGTATTAATAGCACTTTTCTCCCAAGTCTAATAATTATATCTCATGCTGCAAACTTTCTAAACAAGGCCAGACTAATTCTTTATTCATTCACCCCTGTGTCCTTTTAGTCACACATGAATAACTGAGTTGTTATTTTTGCTTTTGTGGTTTCATAATGGATAGAGTAGGTGACACTGTCATGTCTCTTTGTCCTCCAAACTCCATTTTCCTTTTAAAGTTTCTAAAATCTCTCTCTTGAGTTTTCTCACTCTCTGCAGAATTTGTGATGGCAATGATCAATGCCTGTCTCACCTTCTAATTACTATGTTTTTTTCACCTCTTCCCAAGAGACACCTTTCAGTTAGGTTGCATTTACAAGAAGAAAGAATTCAGGAATAGCACACAAAGAGCTAAGAGGAGTTTTGGTTCACATTTAGATTTTTTGTCCTTCAGCTTCAGAAGGGATACCACAAAGTACAATCATTTATGAATGTATGTACTTCAGAAGAGCTGATATAGAGCTTCCAAAAGGCCCTGTATATGGTTCTCAACATGAAATGTCTATAAAATATATAGAGCAGCTTGTGGGACCGAAACATCTGTGTATTCCATTCAAATGTCAAATATTTGACATGAGTATGAACGTTAAAAGATTCCATTGTGTGACTCAGTGGACCAATAACAATGATATCTTTATCATTATATTTGTATCTCTGTGCAATCATGAGCAAAATGGTTCAAGAATCAAATGTTTCTGAACTGCTGAGAGCACCTAAAGTGGGTACATAAGCATCAAAGCTGTATGTTGGGCTAAAGGAAGAAGGTGGGCTAGATTGAGGAATTATGTTTTCTTTGATAGCATGTGGACAGTCTGGTGTTTCTGTACTGGAATGGAAGAGTTGGAAGAGATGCACAATGGGAAGAAGGCAAGTCAGCAGAAGCTGATACTGTATATACTGTAACTGCACATCCTTCGTCTTTCCATGGACCTTCATGCCTGTCACTGTTAGGAAAACCCTCCGGTGAGGTGTATCTAACTTCTTCAAATATGTGTGTGTGTGTGTGTGTTTGTTACACACCACTTTCTCTTCATTAAAGGCTTTTCCTATCAGATACAGCAGAGACTGAGATGGACAATTATATACAGATGTGTTGCACAGCTCTACCAACAACAGTTTTGACTGTCTATTGTTGACCTTCTTTGAGCATTGAAAATTCATCCATTTTTAAAGAGTGTTTGAGTCAGAGGTGGTGATGCAGGCTCCCTGCTGAGTGTAAATGGAATGTGTGGGGGCTGGTAGGGCCGCTGTGCTGGCTGGGCTAAGAGTTGCTGAAGCAGAAGGGCATGGAGGGTATGACAGAGAAGGCTCTATAAACAGATGCTCCCAAGTCTCTGCCCCTGTCTCTTCTCATCAGAGCAACGGCCTGAGTGCTGCAGTCCACTGCACTAACCTGTGCCTCCTCCACTACATACTACTAAATCCCACTCTCTCACCTTCGTCTGTCCCTCGACTTGGTTCTTCAGTGTGTTTATTAGTTGTGCTGTGTCCAGGCCCTACACACAGGAAAAGAATCATTGAGCTTCTCCTTAATCATTTTTATTTTAAATGAAAGGACATAGATCACTCAAGTGTGATGCTTTTTTTCATATTCAAATTAAACACCTTTTCACTGGTGGAAAGGTGAAAGATTGTGCTATTCATTTAGTCTGGTTAATGTGTACATCAAGAATATTTGGTTACCAGTCTAAATACCACTTATACCACAATGTCAGCAGATGCAGTGCAATTTGCCCATGGAAAAGGTTATGTTTTCCAGAGCACAATACCACTTGAATACAGCATTTCTCTAAAGTAAGGCTTTCTGTCCAGCTTCTGTCCAGGAATACCACAGAGAATTCTGGCTGAGTAGTATTCCATTGATATTTTCATAATTTTTAATTTCTTTGTTTCCACACACACACAAAAAAAACCTTTTAATTTGAAATAAATACCAAAATACCAAAATTTGTAAAAATCAAAGAAAATGTTTCCATTCAGTTTGGACATTTGTTTTTGCAATCCTTTCTGTCAGACCAATCACTTGCATGTCCTCTCTTACCCCATACATAAACCTCCACTTTGGCCTTCCTCCTTTCCTCTTGCCTGGCAGCTCTATCCTCAACATCCTGCTCCAAGAATAATTAACATCTCTCCTCTGTGCATTTCCAAGACAGCACAATCTTGTTTCTATGGCTTTATCTCCAAATACTCCAAGCTTCTGTTCCTCTGATATATGTATTTCTATCCTGTGCATCCTTGTCTCTCTTAACACAATTCTTAGCATCTTTAATTCTCCATCTCCAGCTCTGCCATCCACCTTTGCAACCCCGACTTTCTGCATCATACCTGTTCACTGCCCTACCTTTCGTTCATACCAATATACACTCTTTTCTAAGGTCTACAGACTTTCATTATTCTCCTCTCTATTACTCCATCACTCCTGGGTCTCCTCAAAGTGCTCCCTACTCTTGCTTCAGATCACTCTGTCTTCTAAAGCATGAAAGTCCCCAGGGAATCCTCTGTAATCTCGTCTATCAACCTCAGAACTGTTCTGTGATGTAATCCCGCCTCTACCTTAAACACATTTGTTTCACTTACTGCAGACCTCACCACTGTCACATTGCCCTCATACATATCCTGTACCATTCCACAAAGACACAATGCAACTTCTTCTGACCTTGTCTATACATCTCCATCAACACCCACAGAGTGAACATTGCATCTATAGTGTTTTTTTCTTAGCATAAGACCATACTTCTATTTAGAAAATTCCTTAACCATGCTTATTCTACTCCTTCCCAAATTTTCATGCAGTGGCTGTGCTAGTACACTTCAAGTCAAGTCAAGTCAAGTAGGATTTTATTGTCATTTCAGCCATATAAACAGTACATAGTGAAACGAAATAGCATTCCCCCAGGGCCCTGGTGCTGCACACAAGACGACGACGACGACGACGACGACGACGACGACGACGACGACGACGACGACGACGACGACGACGACGACGACAACAACAACACATAAGAGGGCCGCAGTGTTATAGAACAAAGCAGCCAAGGTTGTTGGGCAGTGTAACAGTGTGGCGGAGCAGCGTTATCGGTAAAGTGCAAGTGCAAGAAGAAAATAAGTGCAAGAAGAAAATAAGTGCAAGAAGAAAATAAGTGCAAGAAGAAAATAAATAGATAATGACAGAAACAGATGAATAATAGGTGTGGAGACATTAGCGGTTCAAAAGTCTGATGGCCAGAGGGAAGAAACTATTTCCCATCCTGGAAGTAGAGGCCCGTATGCTGCGGAACCTTTTCCTGGATGGCAGGAGGGAGAAGAGAGTGTGGGATGGGTGAGAGGGATCATCCACAATGCTGGTTGCTTTGCGGATGCAGCGAGTGGTGAAGATGTCATGTACAGAGAGCATTTGCACTTTGCTCTGCACCTCACTTTTCAAGACTGTGTAAAAAAAAGTCTGGTTAAAAGTTCATTGCTACCTCTTTTTCCTTTTCAAAGCTGTCCTTACTTCCACCTTGTTCATTCACTGCACTTCACTATATCCACATCATCCAACCTTCCTTCTCTGTATTCTATTCATTCATCAGCCCCTCAAGGTTTTCCTTCTATCTGCTCAACTTGTGAGTGTGTTTTTTTATATCCCTGGTGACAGATCAGGGCATAGAACATGGCAGGTGCATTGTTTAACTTTAATGGCATGACCTTGTAGTGACCTTGTAGATGCTGAAGTGGCCTTTCCTCTAATGGACACAAATCAGGTGCATTTCAGAGATAAATCACACAGAAGCTCCTTGCAATAGGTCACAGGTGGAAGATATGAAAGGAGAAGATAGGGATGTTTGATGGTCATTGAGGCCCTTGTAGTTGATAATAAGGATAGAGGGAAGTGTTGTATACACCTTTTCATGCCCTTACTCAGGTTTCAGTTTTAGGTCAACGAGAAGAGGTGCCCTCTAGGAGGCAACATGCCAAGCAGGAGGTGGAATTGTTGAACATGATCTTCAGTAGTTAATGTATACATACTCAGTAAATACAGCAGAAAGGCCTAGAAATTCTTCTGAAAACTCATCTCAATGAATCAGTGAAAGACTCCAGCCCACAATTTAGCTGTTATTCCAGTCAAAGTGTAGATTATGTTTGGCTAGCCAAGGGTGACCCAGGACAATGGAACCTTTGAGGACTCAGTGACATAAAGGACTAACTTCTCATAATTATTGCAAGAAAGGCAGAAACTTACTAGAGTGCTGACAAAGGTGATGTAAGCCAGCCCTTGCCAATTTAACATGTAGCCCACCAATAAAGACTTGTCCTGGACCTGCTGCATGGCTTTCAAAGTCATTCTGCTGTACTGTTCACACTGCACAACCTGCTTATTTGAAAAGGGGAAAAAAGTGTTTGTGTTTAACACACTACATGACAGATCAGTGGGAGGTATATACAAATTATCAACCAGGAAGTATTTGATGCCTGTCTGTGCTCCAAACTATGTCCTGTACTGTCATTTGCTTATTAGCACACTCATTATCCATCAAAACTTGGTCACAGCACTAGTCACATATTAGTATGTAGACTTACCTACCAGTTGAGATATTTAACTTACAGTGTCTTGCAAAAGTATTCACCCCCTTGGCTTTTTACCTATTTTGCTACTTTCCAACCTGTAATTTAAATGTTTCTTAATCTTATTTTATGTAATGGATCGGCACAAAATAGTCTAAGTTGGTGAAGTGAAATGAGAAAAGTATATCTAAAAAATTATTTTAATAAAAGTCCTGGTGCAACCAATTAACTTCAAAAGTCACATAACTAGTCAAATTGAAGTCCACCTGTGTGCAATCTAAGGTTCACATGATCTGTCAGGATAAACACACCTCTTCTGAAAGGCACTAGAGGCTGCAACACCACTAAGCATGAGGCATCACACCATGAAGACCAAGGAGCTCTCCAAACAAGTCAGGGACAAAGTTGTTGAGAAGTACAACTCAGATTTGGGTTATAAAAAAAATATCCAAAAAAATAATACATCTTCAAAGTTGTAGGCATGTTCTGTAAACGAAAGTGAAAACCCTTGTCATTGCAAGGTCACAGCACAGCCGGCAGTTAACCACAACGAAATTGGACCTCTGCATTTAACCCATACACACTCAAACACTGTTCAGCAGTGGGCAGCTATTGAAAGCGCCCGGGGAGCAGTGACGGGGACGGCACCTTGCTCAAGGGTACCTCAGGGCAACCTACTGGAAAGGGGCTTGAACCCCCGATCCTCCGATCATGTGGCTAACGCCCTAACCACTAGGCCTCCGCTTCCACATGCATGGTGCAAGCTCTCAAACAATCCATTTTAATTCCAGGTTGAGGCAACAAAACATGAAAAATGCCAAGGGGAGTGAGTACTTTTGCAGGGCACTATACATTATGTCTGCAATTTTTTGGCCCTTCTGCTCCAAAGTGCCAGGGAGTTTTCCATAGAGGAGGGATAAACAGGAGTAATCCACCAGTACTTCATGTCCTACTGGTGAGCACCTAGATTTACTGGACAGGTGGTGTTTAGCTACCTTCTTCTCAGTTGGGGTCAGGAAAGTATGGCCAACCTGCAAAGCTTTAAGTTCTGGAGAATGAATCTGGATAACTAAACCCACCAAGGCTAAATGGGTGCCAGGCAGATCTGGGTAACTGACTCTTTGTTGACATCATTGTAAATGTTTTTCAGTGGACAAACATTCCTATCATCTCCAAAGAAGAAAGTCCTGTAAGAAAAGTGATCTAGATTTCTGGACAGCTGTTACTAACTGCTTTTCCAGACTGTACAGTGATTATAAAAGCCGCTTTAGCTCATTCAGTAGGTGATGTCAAAGAAGGTTGAACAATGGGCAAAGAAAGAAAAGCAGGTTGCAGGAAAAATATATATGAGCAATGGTATAATGGCAGGTACAGGGCTCACCTGAGTATTTTTCAGGAGGAGGCCAGTGAAGTTCAGCATCAGCAACACCGGCTGGAAACAGTCAAGTCAGGGATACTGGTAGTGACTGAGGCCAGAGTCTTACTCACAAAGTCCAGTTGGCCCAGGTATCTCTTTAGCAAAAATTCCCTACTGCTCCAGGGAAGAGTTTATCTGATTGTGGTCTTATACTTATCAGACTGGACAGTTAAGTTTAGATAATTAAGGAAATGCCTAAAATAACAAAAGCATAGTCAAAACCAATTTTAAGCCAAACCAATTCAAATTGTCAGACAGGAAAAGGTCAAGGAAAACAAAGTAGGAAAATTTGTTATAATTTCAGAAAACAGGCATGGAAACTATGGGCACAAAGTGACAATGAACATTTGTAGATACAGAACAATAAACAACATAGAAAGGCTATTGGAGGTACACAGGAGGTAACAATTAAGGCAACAACATCCATAAGATATGATCCAAGGCAAAAGGAACACAAACAACCAGAAGCACATGGAGATGCTGAACATTAACAAAAACGCATGTCCTGCTAATGCACAGTGTGCCCAGCTGGATAACAAAGACTCAATCCAAGCAGGAACCGATAGCTATCAAAACTCATCTGTCATTTACATTTGAAGCAGGGAAACATTACAGCTATCTAGTGCCTGCTGGAAACATATGCTATATGTAAATAAAAAAACATCCAATGATGTAAGCACTAGGTAGTGGCCAGCTAATCATGGTTTCATTCCCAGCTATATATGCCCTAACTGGCCTCCCATCCTGGAACCAGACAGACACAGATCTGCATTGTAATGTGGTTCTTGTAGCCTTCAGTGGAGAAAAACCTCAAATTTGCTTTAGCCTCGGTCTGTGCCCAGAACAACACTTCCAAATAAATATCCTGTGAAGGATTATTATTATTGTTGTTGTTGTTGTTGTTGTTGTTATCATTTTGGCCGTGATCAGGTCACACTTAATCATTCCCACTATGGCAGCAAAGCACAGCATTGCCACAGCTGCTGTACAAGCTGCTGGCTGATGAGCCCAGGCAGTGTCTGCTGGCCAGCACCACAGCTCAGGCCTCAGCTCTAGTGCAGAAAAGACTGAAACACTTATTCCATTTCCAGCGTTACATCACCCAGCAATGTTGTTTCCTCCCACATATTTCTGCTTGTCTCTGTAATCCTGCTGAATGAGATGGGGAGGATAAATCCACTGTCCTTTATTTCTCCAACCAAACTAACTCATCTGCAGGTTAGCATTAATTTTTTAGGCCTGTTTTCTTCTACTGGGGTATTTTCTCTCATCAGAACCTTAGTGTGCTGTTCTTCTGCTGGTTTATCAGAGCTCTGTGTGTGTTATTTTGTCTTGCATGGGTGGATTGTTCATAAAAGTGACGTCAAGGTATCAGAGCTGCAGAACTGATTTATGTTCCTCTTGTGTCCTTTTACCATTTTTGGACACTAAGAGCCATGTGGTGAAGGGCAGAAGTCCACATGACTTCACTGGGCTTGACTTTTACATATTACACACAGACATTCACAGATGATGGCAGAGTGGGCTAAACTCATGCTAAAGTGAAAGAATTTACTTCAGTTGAAGCAGAAGTAAAAGTGGACTAGTAGAAAATTGAGGAGCAAAAGGAGCAAGTCAGAGAAGTATTGAGTAAAATAACTGCATTGGAACTTCTAAGTACATCCTGTATCTTTCTGTTGTTTGAACACAGCAAGGGGTTTCAGCAGTTCTGATGCTCAGAGGGAATTTGTTCTGCTGGTTAGGAGCTGAAACTGGCAAGATTTTTC
The DNA here is from genome assembly GCA_017165825.1 of Hepsetus odoe. NCBI lineage: Eukaryota > Metazoa > Chordata > Actinopteri > Characiformes > Hepsetidae > Hepsetus > Hepsetus odoe. The sequence continues at coordinate 16,161,924 of CM029367.1, forward strand.
ATTTATGTCTCCTGCTTTTAAGGAGCAGGAGGTCAACTAAAAAGGCCAACTTTGATCTGTGGTTTGATCACTGCAGTTAGGTAAGAAGGGGCTGAAGCATATCTGGCTTTGTAGGTGAGATTTAAAGTTTAACATTTAATGCAGGCATCCACAGGAAGCCATTGAAGCAGTCGTAGTGGAGTGGTGTGTGAATCTGGGCATGTTGAAGACTAGATTTGCTGCTGCATTCTGAATCAGCTCTAGGGTTCCGATGGCCTTCAGAGGAAGGCAAGCTGGGAGTGAGTTGCCATATTATGGCATTGAAAGGATGAGTGACTGAATGAGTATCTGACAAGTTACTTGTTTGTTTGGGAAAGATTAGTAATGTGGGATGAGAAGACTGGGGTGGTGGTGGTCTAGTGGTAGGGTACTTGTCTATGGACCTATGGCTCAAGAGGTCTTAGGTTCGAATCCCACCTCTAGCACTACCACCACTGGGTCCCTGAGCAGGACCCTTAACCCTGAGTTGCTCCAGGAGGGACTGTCCAATAGTTGTATGAAAATTGCTCTGGATAAGAGTGTCTGCTAAATGCCGTAAATGTAAGAATAGGTTCTTATCAAAAATGACACTTAGCTCCTATTCCATGCTTCTATTGTGGAAGTGATGACAGCATTCACAAAATATTGGCAAGGTAAGGTTGTGGAGAAGAATCTTCTAAAATAAACACCATCTTTGTTTTTTTTTGTTTGAAGATAATGAGTTTCACTATGAGGAAATTAGGAGAATGAGGAATCTATGAGGAAAAATCATTTTGCTATGCAGATATCCTGGTCATGGTTTCAGGATTGTTAAGAGCGAGTAAACAAAAAGAAAAGTAGGGGACCCAGTACTGAGCCCTGTAAACATCAGCGACCAGCTCTCATGGGGCAGACATTGATCCTTTTCATGATATCTGTTAACTCCAACCCTCATGGTAGGATGTAAACCACTGGCAGGCAGAGCTGGTGATACCAACTCTGAAGCAAGAAAAATCTGATGGTTGACCATGTCAAAAGCTGCTTAAAGCCTGTTTTGAGGAAGATACAGGTTATGTTGGCTGTATACAACATATTCTAGAACAAGGTAGAAAGGAAAGAAGAGATACCAGACAGATACCAGACAGACATTAACAGTTGTTAAGGGTGATGTAAATAAATTTGCTGAAGCTCCAGGCCAATGTTTGTGTGACAATGATGGCTGTGTGAACTGTCCAGAGGGTAAGGTCAGGTCATGCTCTTATCTTCATCTGTCTGCCATGAGAACACACAGGGCTGGAAGGCTGTGTGTTAACCTGTAATACGCTGACTAAGAGTACTGTTTGTTGTTTGATTCTGCTGTTACATAAGAGGGGGGATTTTGTCTTATTCTGTGTTATCTGTTTTTATCTTTCTAACTCATCATCATTTATCTCTCTCTTTCTTTCTCACTTCTCTGTCTGCTGTCGTCTCTTGCCTTCTCTCTCTCTCTCTCTCTCTCTCTTTTTCTCTCTCTCTCTCTCTCTGTTTGTCTCTGTCTTCCTCTTTTTTTCCTCAATAATTTTTTTTCTAACTATACCTCCCATCTCCTAAATGGGATCACAGAGGAAGGCTCATTGTGTCCTATTTCTTCAATTTAGATCTTATCCTCTCCCCTGTAGTCAAACATAAACCTGTCCTACCCCCACAGCGCATCATTATCTTCTCTTCATATCTGTCTTCATTATTTGCCTCTCCCCACTGCACTTGCTGTTAGGCCATTGGAGAATCCCCCTATCAGCATCTTCCTCTAGGGAGAGCAGACTGAAATCTGTATATCACTGATCCCATTAAAGCATGGCCTCTATCACCTCTGTCCTGCTGAATCGCTTTCAAAGGTCGGATCTCTCTTACCAACCAGATATTTTTCATTAATCATTCTTTCATGTAGATGAAGTTTCCCCGGGTTTATGGGGTGAATATTTCTTGTTGCATGTATTAGTGAAGCTGTGACAGAAGATGGAATAATCTGAGTGTGTTAATCTGGTGACTGATGAGCTCAGCCTCAGGATTATTTAGCAAACAATTCAATGCATCCAAAAATTATATATTTTGCTTTTTATTTATTTACTTTTTGATACACATTAGGAAAAAGTTTTAATTTGTGAAAATGGTTTTTAAAATTTTTTACCTTGATTTTTTTTTTTTATCAAAATATCAAAATATCATTGTGTGATTACATCACAGTGTTAATAGTCAAAAATATTTTCATTATTTAAAAAAGACTTTAAAAAGTGTTTAAATAAAGCTTAGTTCTGGCCCTAGTTAGTGAATGCTTTATTTGATTTATTTTACTAGTTACTCGTTTGCGTTAATAACGTCTAAATTTGCACATGACCACCTTCAGACACATCATATGCATCATATACAGGAATATTTATCATGTACAGTGAGTGGGTTTTGAGCTAAGCTGAGCTGTTCTTGACTGGTGGCATGGATCTGAGGAAAATGTGTGTGTGTGTGTGTGTGTTGGCAACTCCTTCTGATCCTCTGTTTGTGCCTTCACCTATCAGTCATCTCACACGGCTCCTCTCAGCCTTCTGCACTGCAGGGAGCACTTACATAAGAGAACACACATGCTTGCACATACATAGACAAGCCATTACGAACCCAGAGGAGTGTTCCTTTATACAAAAATAAGACACTTACCCTTTCAAACAGGTTCACTACATACATAAACAAAACAATATGCCTGCTGCCTGAGCCTTGAACCTTAAAACATATCTAACATTAAGTAGAGAATATGATAAATTATCATTTCAGCCCTACTATATAACACTGATGGGTCATTGCAGATGCCATGGTAAAAGTACCAGTCACTATCATTTTTTTTTAATGATAACTAACTACAAGACAGTGATGACTCACTCCTTTATTAGATAGGAGGGTTAAAAATCAATATCTATCAATAACTTACAGACTTTTACCTGATGGCTCCAATTCAGAACAAGCACAGTATATTTCATGTTAGAACAAGATTTATCTTTAAATCATTACTGAAATGCAACAAGATGTACCCCTCACACAGAACCCATAGAACCTTTCAAAGACTCTCACCTCTAACTGCTTTTGTAAGCTGCTTGGAATAACAAAACTGATTGGATGGGCAATAGAGTGCTTAAAAAATGTCTACCTTAGAATTAATCACTTTATCCAATATGTGGTGTGGTGGCACAGTGGGTCGCACTGTCGCCTCATAGTGAGCAGGTTGTCGGTTCGATTTCCAGGCAGGGCGGTTTGGGTCCTTTCTGTATGAAGTTTACATGTTCTCCACGTGTCTGTGTGGGTTTCCTCCAAGTGCTCTGGTTTCCTGCCACAGTCAAACGACATACACATCAGGTGGACTGGAGATGCTAAATTGCCCGATAGGTGTGAACGTGTCTGTGTGGGTGTGTTTGTCTTGGCCTGTGATGGACTGGCAACCTGTCCAGGGTGTTTCCCCATCTTTCGTGAAGCTGGAATAGGCTCCCACAACCCTGCTCAGGACAAGCGGCTAAGAAAATGAGTGAGTGAGAGAGAGAGAGATGCCCAGTATGTTATGAACCAGCTAAATTAACTTAAACTTTGCTGTCACTTATAACATTACTTTTTATCATTACTATGGTGGAATTATTAATCACTTCTTTTGGAATCAGCTTCAAGCTTTTTTAGAACAATTATTCAACCTGTGCCTTTATCGTTACCTTTCTACCTTTGCAACAAATGCTTGTGCATCCATTAGTGAAAATATGTGCATTATTGCGAAATTTGTCCAACCAATCACTAGGAAAAGTTTTCTCCTTGTTGATTATCTCATCTGATATAAGTTGAACAGCAATGGTATCAATGAGTCTATCAAGGCTTGAAGCACACAGACACCGGTCAGCCTGAGATGCAGAAACAAATTCAGCATCCTTTAAAGCAAAGGTGCTTTTGTGTTAGTGCTTAGTGGATGGGGGCCCCAACTGAACTGGTCTTGTGAAGTGAAAGAGCACTTCAATTATCTTAACAATGGCTGTACTTCACAGTGAGCTCCTCTGAACTAATCTTCTATGGCAAACCACTCCTCTCTCAGTCCTGAAGCAGGCCATGCAGGGAAGCCATGTCTTTAAGAAAGTGTAATCCCATTTTGTGCTCATGTGCAGCCATAGTACTGGCCTGGACGTAAGTGACCACTAAAAGCTCAGAAGAGCAGCTAAAGTAATTAAAGTACTGCAGAGACTTCCATGTTTCAGCTCACTAGTTCTCATTAACATGCCTGATATTAGTGTTTCCTTTGAAGTCAGTTGAGAGAATAATTATGATCTTGCAGGGATTTGCACAGAGCAGTTCCCTCTGAACTAAAACTGCACATGTGAGAAGACTGAATGCATATGTTAGGATCACTTTAACATCACTACAGGAATACTTTATTATTGTTAGACTATGAATATCATATATCAAGATTTTCTGAGCTTGATACAGCTTCAAACAAATGAATTGTGGCCAAGAACATGTTTTTTTAAGTAACTGTAACAGTGTGTACCTGCTTTCAAAAACTCCCTTATTTAACCTTTTAATACTGAGCTGTTTCTTCTATATACATGTTAGAACCCAAACAAAGGATTTTCTGTAGTGACAGGTCACAGCACAGCACAGCTGACTCATCATCAAGTTCAACACAGACATTCATACGACTACCTTGTTTTTAAACCCTTACCTGAGTTAGAGAGGACAATGCCGCAGTCTCTGAATGTATGACTGATGTTTGATTTAATAGGGCTAAATAGGATTAGACCTGTATTGACTGTTCTAGCCTCTCTCTTTGTCTTCTCGTTTACAGCAATTTTCTCTCTTCCATCAAAGCTCTGTTTTCAAATGTAAAGTCAGGGCTAAACACATCACTGATGAACAGGGCTCTGTCCTCTAAATCTGTTTTGCCCAGGTTTTCTCCACATCAGTTACACACCCTACCCCCCGCCCCCGCATGCAGTAATAAATCTACCAAGATGAAGAATAAAAACAGGACAGTCTGTGATGACAATGCTTGCTGAGAAGACGTTTGGTAATTTCAACAAGGCTACACTTAATCCTCACCATTTTCTTCAAAGAACTGATTTTTGTAGGGTGTCATCAGTTGTTTATGCATGGACATGGCTTAGATGGAGAGAATATGTGTGCGAGCGCTTTTATTCATCCATGCATTAAAACTAATTTCCCTTTTAGGATTTCTCTTTTTTCTAACTTGGATAGAAACCATCTTTCCTTCATTTTCTTTCTCTAGCTTTCATCTTCTTTTATCTCTCTTGGTTTCTTGCTTTCTTTAATTCATATCATAATCTCTCTCTCTCTCTCACTCTTGTGCATGCTCTGCATTTTTGACCTCTTTTACATTCAACTATTATGTCTATGATTTAAGCACTTCAATGTGTAGTTTGTCCAAATAAATGTACCAGCAGAATGTGTACTGGATTTTATACATAAACAAAAAACAGGCTATACATGTATTATTATATAAAAATTTGCTATAGCTCCTACTGTTTCTCACTTGAAGGGGAGAAACCTACGGGAAGTAAAAAGGTGTAAATATGTGGGAAATGACAGTGTTTGAATTTGAATTTATTTATTTACCAGACAAGTGAGCATCATAGAAGAGCTTGGCCAAAATGAACAATTCTATAATAATGTGGGATCAGAAAATACTGTGTGTTATTATTATTTTTTTTACATGCACACACATACACACACACACACACACACAAAGGCCTGGAGCAGCAGTAAGAGGACAAAGGGCTCAGTCATTGTCTGAGAGGGCGTACAGTACGCTGCAGTGAGCTACAGTACGTCTGACAATGTGTTTATGCTGTTATGCACTGCACTGATTCTAATGATTTTTGAAAAATGCAAATGTGCTTGCCTTCAGGCCTACCGCATTTCTCTAAAACTGTGTTTCTAATTCAGTCACATGACGTGCTTTTTCTGTGATGGAATTTAAGACTTTGGAACTTTGATTTGTATTCAGACAGACAGCATTTGGTGCTCATTATTAAAATGTGTACTAACATCTGTTGCTCACTGTTTCAGTGAAGGTGGTTTTACCTGTTTATTAATATTGCACGCTAAATTCGTCATTCACTATTTATTATTTATTTATGCATTAATACACTATGTATAGGTATGCATTTGGTCCATATTTCTTTTTAAATAATTGAAAATAGAGCTCCATTTCAAATGTCCACTTAGATTCAGGTTTCACTCTTAAACAAGCCCTTTTGGCTTTCTGTAATACTTCAATTCAATTCTGTCATGTTCAAGCCATAGAATACTGACAAATTGAATGGGGACATTTTTGCCTCCCTTTCGAGTCTCTGTATTCAGCTTTTCTCACCACGCTGCACTGTGAAACACATTTGCATTAAAGATAAGGTCATGCTTAAGTATCTCCTGAACTACACACATTGACTCAACATTACCCTGAGCCTCTTGCTCATTTAAATATCTATTCATGGCTTTATCAAACATTATTTCCAAAGAAGTGGTTTCTTTTAAAAACATACATACACTGCTCCCTCCTGATGATGCACCTCATTAAAGCAGAGTTGTGCCCTAGAGCTGAGTTTCCCAGCTGTGCCATTTACAGTCCATGGACACAGCTGACCTATCCATGACTCTCAGAGTGAGATTGGACATTTTGGTATAATTAAGCGAACATTTTCTGGAAAGGTATCGTTGTCTTTCCAAATCTGACTAGATTCCACTAACTAATCTGTACACTTCATCACACTGAGGGGCAAACAATGTTCTGTAAAGCTTGTTCAATCTGGCAACCATTGTTATGAAAGCACAAATTTTAAGATGGATCAAGTTTTTGATTTGTGAAGTCGTATTTCGAAGAGTCACCCTTTGTAAATGTATTATGCTTTGTGGCTACACTTCCATTGAGCCAAACCCTCAATCTTCCACAGTGGAGAGAGCCACCACCACACTAAGAATTGGCTATAAGTCTTGGAAAAAAGTGGGAGAAAATCAATAAAACATTATCCAAAGATAAATCATATGCTGAGCACCACGGGGCATAAAAATGTAAACACGCAAATCAATTGCTTTGTTAATAAAATGTAGACTAGGTTTATGTACCCATTTTTCTTCATGTGGCTTCTGGGAATGACATACAACTCTTGCTACCAAATAAATACATAAATAAATAAATAAATAAATAAATAAGATTTTTAAATACATATTTTAATGCAGCATGAAATGAATGCAGTGAAAATATATGTGTTCAGTGTTTCCCACTGAAATGCAGTGCCAGCTGAGTTACAAATGTTTTAATGAACATATGCTGCTGCAGCACAGGAGCCCTTATGTGCCCCTTTTTCTTAGTTATCCCTGCAGAAGACCTTTGTGTCATCTGATGCCCTGTTTCAAATGAGCTGAATGTCAGGGCAAGAATTCAAAGGGACAGAAAAGCTTTTAGTTAAATTTCTTTAAAGATGAAAAGCCTTTTAATGCAGGGTGTCTGTAAAGAAAATGTGGTTTAAGAGATGAATGGCTAAAGGTGAGGTAAAGAGACAACACTATAGTTCTCATTTGCATTTGATAATAGACTGCTCTTGGCGTTATATTGTATGTGTGTGTGGTGTCTAAGCCCAGGACCATTCATACTGAAAAGAGTGTCATATTTCATAGATGACTTAATGCCTTTGGCGGGGACTCAGGTTTATCTTGGGCATGAGGCAGATTGTGTTACAGAAATCCTTATTTTTCATACCACAGGTGTCAAGGAGGGAGGACGCCTACAGAAAATATGGGGTAATTTCATCTTGCCGATATTAGCAGCATTCTTCAGAGACTGATCATATAAATGTAACATGAGACAACAAGGATTTGTCAAAGCATAAGATGAGTTTCCACTTAATTCCTAAAGTACAGGGTTCAACCAATGGGGATTTAAACATTTTTGATAAAGAGGCTTCATAGATTTAAAAAACTATCCAAAACTAAATAAATGCCACCCATCCATCCATCCATCCATCCATTATCTAAACCACTTTTCCAGACCTAAGGGGCAATTTATCATCTTCATTGCTCCTGAACTACATGTCTTCAGACTAAGGGAGGAAATACACGCAGACACTGAGCGAACATGCAAACTCAACACTGAAAGCCACCATGTACCAACGAAAAGGAATCAAATCCAGGGCCTTCTCACTGTGAGGGCAACACCACTACCCGGTGTGCTGCATGCCATCCCTTCAATAAAACTTTCCTTATTAAACAGCCCATGTTCTAACATGGTTATGAAGTAAAGATTAACCTTAGATTAAACCTAGAGTTTCATTCTATTTATTTATATTAAAGCACAGTAATGTTTTATCATGCATTAGATTTCCTTGCATCTGCTGGTTGAACAAACAACTAAAATTACACCCCCCACACACACTTTTATTTATTTATTTATGTATTTCATGTTATTAATTTATTGCAAAAAAATGGCTATTAAACTTTTTTTTTTCACCATCTCTAGACGGTGATGTGACAGGTGCTGTTTCTCATAGTGTTAAAAGTGAAGTGAAATGGACTATTTGTTACTTCACCCACTCACACTGTGCAGCACGGCGCAGCTGTTTAAAGTGCCTGGGGAGCAGTGATGGGGACGGTACCTCAGGGCAACCTACTGGTCTGGGATTCAAACCTGCGACCTTCTGATCCTGGGAGTTTTTCACCTTTCACAAACCTCTGACTGCTTCTATTAGATGTTTGGAATCACAAATCTGACTGAGGCTGGGGCGTGTAAATAATATTCTGTATAAAAGTTATCTACCCTAAGCTATCTAGAATTATTCATAACTGTTACCCAACATATTAGAGAAAAAATAATTATAACTTTGCTATCGTAACAGTGTGAGTAATGTAATAGCTGCAGGGTTTTTGTGAAATACTTTTTCTACTTTTATTTGAAAATATTTTTATCTTTATTAAACCACGCTCAAATGCTTTTTGCGCATCCAGTGCTCTTTATTGTGACTGTATTCCAGCCAATCACAACGCAGAAGGGCGGGGCTGTCCAGATACAGATGTGTACCCCTGATTCTGGCCTGAGTCACGTGAACTCGCTGGGCAGGAGAAACCTTGAACCAATCGTTGCTCAGGAGGCGGGAACCTTTCAGCCAATCCGAGCGTGGGAGGCGTGTCCTTGGGGAATTTGGGTGATAAAGAATGACACTCTTTCGCGCGAGGCGGAGCAAAGAGCGCGCGGTGTGCTTCGGGGAGGAGGCACGCGGGGAGGTGAGAGGGCTGCCTGGTTTTGCTGGGACTCTGCGAGCTCCTCCACTCTCAGAGATGCTCAGCGGCCCGTCGAGCGGTGTGGAAAAGAACTAAAAACCACTTACCAGCGGCTTTAGGACGCAGTGTCTCCTCCGTGTCCCGCGCCGCGTGTGGTGAGTGTCCGCTCAGTCTCGGAACTTTTTCTGCTGGAGTGAAAACAGCGCGTGCAGAAAGACTCGTACCTGCAGTTCCTGTGGGTTCAGAGCTGCTCTGTTCCAAGTTTACTGCTGTTTAGGGCTTTGGCTTAAGGGGCATGAGACTGTTTTTACTGAACACTAAACCGGCCTTATCTTTTCTGAACATCTGACCGCAAACAAAACAAAAACAAACAGAACGGTTATTCCACTCCTCAGCATCAGTTATCAGGGGACGTCCAGCCAGGTCTCCCTCAGTTTAGGATGTGTAGCCTGAGCTGAAAGTGCGGGTGAAGTAAAGCATGTGGTGTTAGAGAAGGTCTGGATGAGGGAGACTCGCAGTGTGCTTCTGTGACCCTGCAGCTGCAGAGAACAGGCTTTACTGCTCATCTGGCGGGAAGGGAGGAGGGAATGGCTTCCCACTGTATTCATGTGTGCAGAGCCACAGTGGTCAGTGTGGAGCCTTTTCACACCTACCGTTTGACTTTCACTGTTCTCTCTAGAACCTGTTAATTGATGAAGGAACAGGCTGTCGTCTCTGCTCTGTTCTCCAGGACTTCGCATTGAGCTCAGTGGGGCCACATACAGAGTGTGCCATTAATTAATCACAGTCCAGGATCAGAGCATAAACCAGCTCGGTTTTTCAGAACGTGGTAAGGGCCTGTACTCTGCAGTCAACAAGAGCCTAAGTCTCCAGCCTGAAGCCAAAGTGAAAGTGATTATCTGTCATTGTGAAACACAGTGCAGCTCACAGTCAACCACAACCAAATGAATTCACTGTATTTAACCCACACGTGCAGCAGGGGGCAGCTATTTAAAGTGCCCGAGGAGCAGTGACGGGGACTGTACCATGCTCAAGGATACCTCAGGGCAAGCTACAACCCACAACCTACCTTCCGATCCCGGGGCCTAGTCCCTAACCACTAGGCCGTGTGTTGCGTTTGTAATGCAGTGATGTAAGTAAGTGTCGTTATGATCGAGTGACCAAATCAGAAGGAAAACATTGGGTGGAAACATGAGGCCTAAATGTTAGTTTATGGAATTGTACTTGATACAAAAAATGAGGAAAATTCTGAACTCGTCCTCCTGTTTGCAGACCCATCATCAGTTCCACTGGAACTGCACAGTTGCTTTTCTTCTCCAGTCTTTCTTCATCCCATCACTTTTCAACTGCACAAGTACCAGAACCATAGAGACAAAAAAACTGTACTTTTTCCCAGGGTACTGGTCCAGTAAATTTATACCAGCTAGTCTTTAAGGTCTTTAAGGGTTATGATAGTTTAAAGCTTCTTTACGGACTCTTTAAATTAACGGTCACTTATAAAACTTTAAATGTTTGAATATACTGTAGATTTTTATTTAGAAAAAAAGGACAAGAAAGAGTACAGGTCCTTAAAATGCTGAAGTAAAGCAGATAGATATGTCACGGGAACAACAACAACAACAACAAAAGTTCAACAGGTGCAACAACACATAGACGACAGGGCCGTGACGAGTAGGTTGTTTACTCAAGTTTGAACTGTGACTGTCAACAACTGGAGGTTCTCATCCGTGTTTTCTAACACTTGTAGCTGAAGAGTGATTTTCTTGATTTTTAGGGAAGATCAAGTCACTGAACGCTATAATATGAGCAGTATTGGGACCAGAATGTAAACTAGAGTGGTTGCTGGATGTTTTGATCACTTTTATTGAATGATCACTTTTAAAAACTGTAGTTTTTTAGCTAGTAATGAAACTAATGCAAGAGTTTGTAGCTGTCACAATTAATTATATAATTTCTTAAGTAATCTTAGGGTTCAACAATAATTAGGCTCACTTTATGAACATTTGAAAGCAATGAACATTTGAAAGCATCTTACAGAGTTTTAAAAAAACATTAAAATGGCATGTTTTTTACTTTGCGTTTTACAGTGAGTGCTTCTGTAAAGTTAAGTATTGCTATACACTTCTTGTTACCCTGCTGGTTGAACGGTTGAGTCTCAGACTCATAAAACAAAACTAATCGCCAACACCCAGGTAGTTACAAAGTGTGTGCTTACTAATCTATTGTAGCAAGTAGCATTAGCAAAGAAAACTGGATGGAAAAAAATCAAAAGATCCTGTAGGTAAGAGCTAGTAAAGAGTTTTTAAGCAGTTGGTTGCAAGAAAAAGATATTGTGTGTTTGTTTCTCATAGATCTGTTTTAGCTGTAGCATGGTTTTGCATGTCAGTCAAATGACCCCTTCCAATGAAAGGAGGCGATTTAATAGCACTAAGTGACAAAACCTACCAGAATCACCAGTTTGCTTTGCAAGCGTATTGATTGTTGGAGGCTTCACGGTGGTATACCTCAAGGTTTTTTAAAAAATAATTGTTCAACCTTAGTGTTTGACCGCGGGCAACAAAGTGACCCTTTCCAAGAAAAATGTTATCCACAATAGCATAGAAATTAAGCCATGTATAGTATGGTTTGTTTAGTCTCTGATGAGATGCTGGGAGGCTAAAGACCCCTTCTTTCTTAGGAAGAGCCAGACTTAACACTGACCCACTTTACCTGCCATGTTCACCACTGCCAGCTGAGGAATGCTTCGTTACATCAACAAAGCAGAAGAAAAGTTCTACGGAACCGTATTAACTGCACACACAGCACTCAGCTTGGGGAAGGTTGTGCTGGCTTAACACTATTTCTGCTACACCGGATGGAGCATTAGGCAAAGCCTGTAACTGCACTGCTCCAAAAAAGTTCACACTGCCAGGGAAACAAACATATATATTCATCAGGACACTTTAGCGCCGCTTTAAATGGTGTGTGAAACAGAGAGGGGGCGTGCTGTCTTAATATGCCTGCATTCCCGGTGGTTTAAGTCACTTTTACTGCTCTAAAGATTTACTGTAGAGACTGTTTAGCTGAGAGCAGATGAGTGCAAGACCCAGCTGCACGCTGCACTAACTCACATACACACATATAGCAAAGTACAGAATACACATACCCAGCTATTCAAACCTTATATTGCATGTTTCCTAGGACTGTTCTCTGGTTGTGAATCACATGATATCTGCAGTTGGTTTCATTCCACTCACAGTCTGCCGGAGGAAATACCATGTCTAGTGTATGCAGTGGCATGCAAATCAAACGTACAGAGAGTGGCTTTAAAGCGATGGTTTAAAGCAACTTTTCTTTCCTCACCCCAAATGTGTTCTAAAAATGTAGCTAACAAATCATGGTGGATTATAACAAAAAAACATACTGATGTGCAAACTACATCCCTAAACTATTACGCTACAGCTTAAAACAATGTTTTTTTTTTTCAAAAACCACATAAGCAAGTCTGTTTTATTCTATTTAACAACTCATTAAATCTGCACAATGCTACTTGTTGGGCTATAAGCTTCCATTACTTACATTAGCCTCATAAGTCAATCGCTTAGTTTATGGAACTCTCCTGTTTGCTGGACTACATTTAGGGAAAAATAGTTTGCAAGATATCTGTAATTACTAAAATCTACAAAAAAAGTAAAGAAATTCCAGTTTCAATTTTCACAATGCCAGTACACAAAGCATTTCTGTTTGCTCTTCTTCTGCGTTTTTAGTAATGGCATTTGTGGTGGATGCTGTGCATCTGTGAGAGATTATTTGCTGACCATGTCCATGTTTGCCACACGTCTCAATAGGTTTACATCAGGGTATTTGGCATCATAGGATTCCTGGGGCATGTAGAGAATTTGCAGTGTGACTGTGCTTTTTCCTCAGTAATGACGTGTCCCTGTTCCTCCACATACATACTTGATTTGGGGATAAATTAACAGCTTTCCTTATGAGCCATAAAATATTTCTGAGGAGAGACTGAAATACAAATGCTTGAAGCTCTCCTAATACCTCGCTTCAAAATGTTTTGCTCCTTAGCATAAATAGATATGAATATTTTATGTTGGTTAAGGAGATCATGTGACATTAACATGCTGCGCTGTCCAGTTCCCTGAAGGTCTTCTTCACATCCAGTGTGGAGCAATGGTAATAGTCTCTTTCATAAAGTCATAGATTTGCAAGGGGAAGAATTTAAGACTGGCTGTGGGCGCGATTAATGATGACAAGCTAACTGTTTTTCCAACAAAAAGCAAGAGCAATTCGAAGAGAGATCATACTGGTCATGTGACTGCATGACTGTTCGCCAGAACTAGGGCAGCGCTATATTGTGTTCAGCAAGACACAAATTGAAGCGCACAATTTTAGTCTTAGTGAGCTAAATTCCTGAAAACTAAGCAGTTGAAATTTCCATGCAGCTGGCAGTCATTGCATATTGGACTAACTTTGCAGAAAGCTTGGAAAAATTCAGTTTTTCCTTTTTGGCTACGTAACATTGAATTACCCATTTAAAATGAACTTAATTGAAACCCATGAAAACTAGACAGGCTGGCAAAGACAGCATTGAATTTGCCAATGTTCACTTGATTACATGACGACATAGACTGGATCCGACTGATCATAACAATGTAACACAGCCTACCTTCTAATAACTAAATGTAGATATTAGAATGGAAACAGTTGTGTGCTACAATTTCTCATTTGATTAAATTAGATCTGTACCAATATTCTGGAAAACATATCCCTTCTCACAACAGTTTGCACTGAGAAATACATCTGTGGGAGTTGGAACATAGGCTCATGAGAAAATAGTCACGATTCTGTTTTCATTTAAAATAATGTTTGACTTTTTTATTTATAAAAATAAATAATGTCAAAGAAATCAATTCAGAATAATTGTACAGATATGCACCGGCATCAGGAGTTATAGTAGGAACCAAGGTTGGATGGTCTGTAATGAACATAAGCTGCGTGAGCACTGATGTGCAAAAGATCATAACTCAGAGCAGTGTGAGGATTCCCAGGCTTCAGGCCTATGTGTGTGAGAGAAATTGGCTGTGTGTCAGGATCTTTATCATAGTAGGTAAACCTGATCATTTATTTATTGGCCTGAAAAAACAATACTCTCAGCTGACATATTTTCTTGGTTTTGTGTGTTCTCAGTTTTATATAGAGGGCTTTACCAACAAAGGAACACTTATTATGTACATTTTTTGGATAGCATTACCAAACGTATGCGTTTCATAATGAAAACTTAGTGAAGACGTCAGTAAATAACTGCCATGGTTTACTTGAACAAAATATTGCAGGTATGTTAATTGAATGCTATACTATACTTTAAAATAATAACTAAGGCAACTGTAGAACTGTAGGACTAATAATAACTAAAAACACTGTCAGGATATGGATAAAAGTGGTAGTCTATTGTGGTTGATGCCAGATGCTATGATTTACCGTGCTATATCCATCTTGTAGTTCAACGTTTTATTCGTTATTAACCATGCTGTGCCTTTGTGTACTTTGGGGCAGTGTTAGCCTAGTGGTTAGGTTCTTGGACTCATAATCATAGTTTCAGTCCTGAACAAGTAGGTTATCCAGAGGAACCCCAACACTGCTTCCCAGGCACAGGCTTTGCAGCCCACTGTTCCTAGTGTGTGTTCACTACTTGTGTGTTTGGTTGGGTTAAATGCAGAGGACACTGCTCACTGTTCACAGTGTGTGAGTGCCAGCACAAAAATTTCATTTTATTTCATTTGATATTAACAATATAGAGCATTTCATAGCTACTACAAGTTGACCTCTTTAAAGAGTGTTTTTGATTTTGTCATCTTATCATTGCAGCCCTAATTTTAAGTGCACACAATTGCACACTCCACAGAGTGGAGGAGAGAGGCACAAAGAGACGACCATGACCAGGCATCTGAAGTATGGGCTGCTTTTCATTAAGCTGGAATCTACCCTGTCAAAGGGCACAGTTGGCCAGTGCTATGCTCTCTGAAAAAGAAACATAGAAGGAGTGTCAAGTTTGTACTTGTCTCGATTTACAGCCCATTTTTGTGAAGAGGCACAAGTATTTTTCTTGGCCCTTGGCTGTAAAGTCCAGGGACTGTGTAAAACTCTTGCAGAATTTCAGCTCACAGTGGCTTCCCCATTCTGGCTTGTCCCCTCCAGTAGTGAAATGAGTTATGCTAGGAGACAGGCTCCTCGATGGCTGCTGTTAAGAACTGTACTCCGATGTGCTGCTGACACGTCATTCTGTTCATGATTCTTTAAACACATGCCTGGACTGCATCCATGTTCTTAACCTGTCTGTGTTTGAAAGTGTTGCTTGCCTTTTAGTTTTAGTATGACCTATGCTGCCCTATAATTAGAAGAATAAACATTTGCACAGGAGAAGAATGTGAATGGGGAAGAGCATGTTCCTATTCAGCTCTTCAGTGAGTGGTGTGAGTGAAGACAGAGCTGTAGTAGTGGGCTTTGGTTGAAGGTTTTTGACCATGTGTCTCTACAGCTGTTTCTTTGTTCTGTTATTGCCCCTGGCCTGAAACCCTGAGACAATGGGATGCCACTATGGCTCCTAACATCCAGAGAGAGTCTCAGTGGCCTCATTGGTCTAATATATAGAATGTAGAGGATGCTGAAGAAAGGGTTCCTGGCTGAATTTCACTGTGTTAAGTCACTTTTAATAGAGCCATATGTAAAATTCAGCAAATAATTTATGTGCAATATTTTTGTTCCACCATTATGTTCAACATATGTGACGGATTGAAGTAAACTGTGAGTATTGCAAGTTAAATAGGTTAAGATGTTAGTAAATATATATTTTTTAACACTTACTGATTTACAAAGATTATGAAGATCAAATAAATCTATAGATATATATTTGAAGAAACTATAGCTTTTATTGACAGATTTGTTCACAGAACACTCAACTTTAGGGATCAAGATGTTATATTAATGCATAGATCCATGAGTAATTACATTTAAAGCACAATTTATATGCAGCACAGATTACATGCAGCATTTGCTGGGAACCAAATCCCTAACATTGCAACAGATCACATTGCTGCAGGCTTCCAACATTGCTCTTCATTCAGTTGTATTCTGAATATGATCACAGAGAAACCAACATGTTAAGTTGTATTACAGGCACTTCTATGATTAAGCTTAGTAATAGAACTGATTACCTGGTATCTCTATTGGACAGATAGCAGCAGGTTAAAACTGATTTCTGAGAGGAAGAGACAACAAACTGTAATTCTCTAAAGTCTTGTTTGCAGTTCAACACAGCGAAATATAAATGTAAAAAGAGTCATTAAGAATTAGTATGAGTTACTTGAAAATTGCAGTTTATTTTATGTGGCCTAAATTGAACTTGCACTGTAGTTGTTGTTTCTTTTGTATGTCATCTTATTGCTTGCTGGATACTTCCCCCCCAAGAAAGAATGTTTCTTTAAGCATTTTAAGGTAAGTGCTTACAGAAGGCTGTACTGAATGAAGTGCCTTAGTTAAAAACAGCTTTTTTAAAGGTTACACTGTTGGTATCCTCTTGTTTTCGTTGGAAAATAAATTCTTCCCATGTCTTGGAAGAGTGTAAAGTACAGCCTCTCTCTGAGGATGTTGTAATAGGAGGAATGGGACAGAGCTAACTGAACTGTTCTTATAATGCATTCGTTCATGCTAAAGCTCGACAGCGCTCTCTCGGGCTAGCCTCCCAGTTGCGACTGTTCTGTCTTGAGGGAGGATTAGCGTTCACACTCAAAAGGCACTGCATGCCACTTTCAACACTCATCCCAAGCCGTCTCCTTCATTGCTAGTCACAGACATTAACTGTGTGTACTAATGAAACCTGAGGCTGGGGTGACAGCTTCGTGGCACAGCGTGAAATTGATGTGTATGAACACAGCGTCTACTCATGATGAAGCCCAGAGGCCTGTGTTGTCGCTGTGGACGAGGCCATTGACCTCGTCGACCTTCTTACTCTGTGAGACAGTCGCACTGGCACACAGTGGATGTTTAACAAGGTAATTGAACAGGGTCACAATGTCAAGGCCATTATTTTCTCCCAGGGCAGATGCAGCCTTCTAAATGAACAGGGCTTTTAGTGTACTCTTTTATAGCAGCATAGCCCAGGTCCATCTCCATCTACAATGGAGTTGTACTTAGGAGGGATTGCTCTGACTGATGTAACAGTCAATTGGCAGTGTTTATATGTAATGAGTGCCTTACAATGCCAAGGTCCTCAATTCAAGCTCACATTTTTCTTACATTCCTCTGGTGCACACTAAGGCATTGTATATAGACAAAGAGACCTATATTGTCTTTTTGGACAAATGTGCGCAACACACAAACAAGCCAAGCCATTGCAATTCAGTCGTGCACAGCTGCTGTGCTTTTTGCACAAATAGGTGTGTCTGCATTGTGTGCCCGATGCTTTTGCCTAACGGATACGAAGCATCACCATCAATTACTGCCTCGTGGTTGGCGCTGCAATCAGAATATTGATGCAGCCATATATCATTTATGAACAAAACATTGTATCTCATTTTGTTGCTTTTTAACTTCTGTCCAAACTTTGTTAACGCCAGCTGACCGTTACATAATCTTACAGGTTCAATGAACTAGTAGTAGTGGTTCACAATTTTTATTTTTATATCAATATATAAATAGATGCTTTTATTTTCACTGAATGTTCCTTCTCCTGCAAAGTTACCATTTTGGAGATTAGAGGTTTGGTTCGTACAGTGCCGCTTTCATGGGTAAGCTTAGGGCAATATATTTGGTGATGTTTGTATTAATATCTTTTTTTCCCACAACGCAGAAATATGTAAGCAAACAGGCTGCATTCAGGGCTGACATTTACAAAATCCTGCCTCTTAGCTACAAGGTTTGTGTTTGTAATGCTGCTTAGTGTTTTAAAAAGGAAATTAATGATGCTCTATGAGCTCTATGTGATCTGAATCCTGTGTTGGTGAACATTGTGTTGGTCATTTTTTTTATCCACAGACACTTGCACTCACAAATATGTGTGTAAATGCACCCTTCTGTCTGCCCATTCTCAGACAAGCACTTTAGAATCAGACATCAGACACACCTGTAATACATTTCTTAGGATTGCTCTTATTGTTAAACCGATAAACTTGTTAACTGTTTTGGTACTGTGCGTGTATATTTATTCCAGTAAAACCATGTGCAATTAATTAATAATTCATTCGAAAGTAATAAGAATATGTTTTTTAAAGTAGTTGAAATTGTAGTAAGGTCTTTTTTTATATTACATAACAGCTCAACCTGATTTGAGATATGCCTATCCCCCCCCCCCCCCCACCCTCCCTCTTTCTCTCTCTCTTTGCTCTTTTTCCTTCTTGGTTGTTGATGTTTCCCCCTCTCAGCCTGGGAGCTCTGAGTTCAGTTTTGGCTTTGCAGGAATCAAACTCACACACGCCCTGTTCTGCTCTTGTCCACTGCAACATTGCATTTATGTAATTACGCTCGCCTCATCCAAATCCTGCTCTGATACTTCCAGGAGATTAGATTCTGCAGCATTAGTTTCTGTGAAATTGACAGTTTATGGCTCTAAAACTATATGTGACAAATCTGAAGTGCAGATGTTCGTAATGCTAATCAGAGAAGTGCAAGAAGGTTTCAGGGGCTCTTGTGTTATCATGTTCCAAAAAGATTTTACCCTTTTAAATATGGAGGTGCCACTGAAGTTCTTAGGTTTAATTCTACAAAGTAAAAACAGTGAATCTTTAGATTAACAAATCTGTTGCTCACTCCACAAATCACAATATGACAACATATCTTCTTTTTGTAACCCAAAGGAGTGATGTGTGCCCTGAATGTGTGAACTTTAACGTTGACTTAACCTGTCCCAGGGGATTTGTGCAGAAGTGGGTCGGGATTTAATTGAGCATCACATCATCTGTCACTGTAGTGGCAGGCTGAGACTGGAGAACAAACCAGGACAGCCGTGCCTGGGAGTGCTGCCAGCTGGAGTGGTACTTTGTGTGTGTGTGTGTGTGTGTGTGTGTGTGTGTGTGTGTTGGGGTGTAGGTAGGGTGTGCCAGTAATTAGTTGTGGTGATTTGATTAATTTTGCTCCTTTCCATATAATGGGCTGAAACTGGACTTCTGGTTTATTTGTTGACTAGGGACACATACACACACACACACACACACACACACACACACACACACTGCTCTTGAAAAAAATGTGAAAATAAACAAATAGCAATAATATAATAAATAAATCTAGGGTTAGGTAACATTGTTCACTGGATCTGTGTAGTTAGCATATGGCCCTGTTTTCAGTTTCTACTGAAGCCCCCGGGGAATGACCTTTACTCAGAGCTATGAAAATGCTCCAACATAAAATAAAGCCTATGATTTTGTTACTTAAAACATTTACATTTACAGCATTTAGCAGACGCTCTTATCCAGAGTGACTTACATTTCTTAACTAGGTACAGTCCCCCTCTGGAGCAACTTGGAATTAAGGGCTTTTGCTCAGGAGCCCAATGGTGGTAGTGCTGGGGGTGGGATTCGAACCTGAGACCTCTTGGTCTGTAGATGAGTGTCCCACCACCAGCATCCCACATTTAGATTTGTGTTCACATTTCATATAGATTAATACATTTACTACTTACTTGGGTTGGCCTAAATAATTTCACATTTTTAATATTTATTAAATTGATATGCAGATCTATAATTAGTATTCTGAATTTTTGTCTTGTCCCAATGCACAGGAAATGTGGGCCAAACTCCTCAGCAACAAAAATGATTAATTAGAAATATTACATAAGACAAATTGCTCAGGTCGGATGAAGTGGAGACAAAGTTAGAGAAGTAAGCTTGCATGTGTTTGGACATGTGTAGAGGAGAGATGAGGAGGATGCCGAGAATGGAACTGCCAGGTAAGAGGAAAAGAGGAAGACCAAAGAGGTGGTTTTTGGATGTGGTGAGAGAGGACATGCAGGCCATCGATGGGAAAGAGAAAGATGCAGAGGATTGGAAAAAGTATATGAAAGCAGAGGTGATTTTTATGTCTAAAAATCTTCAGAATGCCTGTTAAGCAATCAAAATACCAATTTTAATCAAATATGTTAACAATAGTGTGTTTATTTTATACTGGGATACACCGAATGACCATAATCTAGATTTTTTTAGACATATAAAAAAAAAAAAAACACCAGCCATGCAGGCTTGTCAATACCCAATGTAAACAAAAACGTTATTTATTATATAAGTGGTTAGTGTTTAGTTTAGGGACCTCATTTTGTGCACAGGGCCATAGTGTTTGTCAGAAGAAGGCCTTCCCCAAACTGGTGACAAAATGCTTGTATGGTCATTTATTGTTGTATGTGTCTGCAAGATGAGCCGGTGTATCTTATAGTTATAAACAACATTAGACACGTTGAAACCACAGTTAACAGGATTTCATGTCATCAGAAATCTAAATCTGATTGAAGCCTGTTTGCTGCCCCCTGTCGCAACATAGCCAGTTGGCTGCTTTAGACTGAAGAGTCTGGGCTAGAATAACAGTGGCCTGGTCTGACTTGTTTAAGCATCCTTTTCTGATTTTGTGCTCCACAGCAAAACTGATTAGAATCAGTTACATAACATCCCCCAGTGCCCTGCTTATGCATGGCAATCTGGACTAGAGCTACTCTCATTATGATGCTCTCGCTCTCTTTTTTTTTTCTTATGTGTGTGCTTTAATTATTTCTAGTTTTGTTTGTCTTGGTGCTTTGTACAAAGAAGAAATCAGTCAAACTGAGAGGAATGGAAGGAGGGATGGAGAGAGAGAGAGAGAGAGAGAGAGAGAGAGAGAGAGGTATTTATAGCCTGAGAGTAGCCTGCTGCTGGACTGGCCCGTCTGCCTCAGTGAAGCATTGCGTCCCTGTCAGACTCCATCACATCTCCATATGGACACTAGCAGTGCACATAAATCTACACACACACACACACACACACTCACACGTTCGGTTTTACATTATATATACCTCTCTCTCTCGCGCTCTCTCTCTCTCTCTCTCTCTCTCTCTCTCTCTCTCTCTCTCTCTCCTCTCTCTCTCTTACACACACACACACACACACACACACACACACACTTTCCCACATACATTTTCTTTGTAATATCCAGAAGAGGCTCCTGTCTGCCTTTAAATAAGCAAACCCTATCACACAGACCTCAACACCAATTTGGTTTCGCTGCATGACAGAATCTGATCACTGACCACCAGACCAGTACTGCAGCAACCTTGAACTGTGGTAGGATGTCTCTGACTGTGGTGGTGGACCCAGTGGTGGACTTTTATAAGGCAGGTTGACAGGCTAAAAAACGGGGTAGCTTTTGGTTTGGTTAGACTAGAGAGGTCCAGAATTGGCCAAGAAGAACCAAGTAAGATCTGCTGTAAGCCTGACTTTAAAAAGGAAAACCAGAATTTCAGAAAAATAGCTTCTCACATTGACTCAGCTTGAACTCTCCTGTGTATTCAACGTGGTTTCTAACATAATGGTATCATGTTAATTACTGAACTGTATGTGTGCTTTGTGTTAGTGACTGTGCAGCAATTAAATAATGATGTTTTCGGCTTTGGCATGATAGTTAATGGGACCACAGGACTGCGGCTCATCAGAGGATGTGCTGCATAAACCCCTGTTGCGCTAATGTAACGTAAACTGTAGAGGCTTTCATGCATGGGGGAGTGCTGTAAGTCAGCCACTGGCACTTAAATGACTCCCACTAGAACGCTTGTGAGCACACACATGCACACACTCCCTCTTCCTCTTAAACTTTATTAAGTAACTGGTTAGATTCTCAGGATGTTCAGTGATATGACTTGTCATCAGTTTGTTTATTCACTGCCCTGAGCACCACAGAAAAGCAGACATAGAGGACGGTTGGAGACTGAACGCTGTCAAGGTTAGTATGGAAGCAACCTCTTAAATCATATTTTTGAAGTTTGTTTGTTTCTGTGTTTCTAAGCTATTAATCTTGAAAATTACAGAGCTTTTGGTCTTTTGGTCAACAATTGATTTAGAATCAGAAAAACTATGGATCCCAAGGAAGACTGCTTCAATTTCAGTTAATGTAAAGGGCAGCTAGTGCTTTCACATGAAGAGTAAAGTCCGCAGACTTTAAAAAGAAAAGTGTATATGTACTATTGCATGGTTCCTGTGAGATGGATATTGCAGCTTTTGACTGTGTACTTTCCTGGACATTTCTTTGAGGAAATGTTCCTTGCCATTTTTTTACAGAAGCTGTTTTAATAGGCATGAGGTTATTTGTGTTAGAAACATTGGACATATGATATATTCCTCAGTTTACTCACATGTCATTATTTGCTTTGTTTTTTTTTGTTTAAAATATGGACTATTGGAATATGTTACTGTTTTTCCATTCTTCAACAAAACAAAATATCACATATTCTCCATAGTTCTGTGAGTAATGACTGTGATGCAAAAAGTTCTTTAAGAGAGCAGAAGATATGCTGACTGTTTGCTTTGTGTCCTTTGCTTATATAATGATTTTAAAGTATAAAATAGATAAGTTAGTGTAAGACATGCAAGGTTTTCCTTTGTTGGGTTTGTGGTAGTTTTTTCTCCTCAGTGTCTAACCCAGACCTAACCCAGAGCCAAAGGGTTTGCCAGATAGGATTGTGGGAGAACGTCCTCGCAATGGGAAGACAGAAAATGTCCAAAACATAGTGGTTCATGAATATCAACACAGAGCTCAGATTGACACCATTTGGTGAGGATCTGATTTCACAACCTTGAGCCAGTTTTCTTAGGAAGCCTTTCTAAACCTGTCCTCAGTTCTGTGTAACAGACCTGTAACACTGGGCCTCCAGTCCATTACGCATTAAGTCATTACCTGCTGGATGGCTGTTAAGGGGCTGGATGATTCCCTGGCCTGGTAGTGAATTCTACAAGGCTTCAATTGTTCATTTTTGGCAGGCTGAGCTAGAACTAGCTTACTGTGCCGCAGGGTGCAGGACAGACCATGAAAGCCTCAAAGTGCTCTTCACCTTGCTTTTCCTTTACAGCTTCTGCTGTAAAGGAATATTTTCATTTTATATTTTCATTTTAATTTTCAGTCTCCCTTATCCTTATTTACTCTGGCACGATTAGGTAAGCTCATGAATGTGTGAGTTCATTGTCTGTTGCTTTTTCTCCTTTAGAAGACCCTGAGTCAGCATTTTTGAGAATCGATGTAAAATTTTGTCTTAAGACAGCAGGACTGCACATCCTTCAGTGAGGGAGCATGAATACTTTTTTTTTATTTTAAATGTTTTTGCATTACATTTATTATCTTCAGACATAGTGCATTTTGTGCTTCCTGGTTTGTTCTTATAAATATAGACATAATTGCCCTCAAAACTATAAGCAAATGCATGCTTGATAATGGGAAAAACTTTGGACTACAAAAGTGCATGTACGGTAAAAATGTATCTCAATATTACAGCAGAGAATTTCTTTTTTAAAATTGCATTAAAAAGTATTTTAAAAAGGCAGTGAGTTGGGAAAAATGAAGGAACTTTTTAAAGTTCTAAGGCACAAAGTTTATTTAACACTGTTACCCTAGAGCTATATAGTTTTTAATTACATTTTAAAATTGGGAAAATATTTAAGACATTGAGAACAAAAAGCAGTGAACTGTATCAAAATCCTCTCTGTTTCTACAACCCACCCAAAGGTTCTACATCAGAAAAGAAGTATATGTTAAGAAGTGGGAGCATGATGATATGGTGCTGCTTTTCTGCACAGGAATTTGTTAATTTCTAGATTTGATTGGATGACTTGTCAAGTGAATGCAATGTGAATTAATTGAGGATGCATTTTAAAAAGTGTAAAATGACAAGTGTGCTTGGAAAGAATTTGATTAACTTAAAATTAACTTTATTATATTATAGAATTATTTTATTATTATATTAACAATGTAGTTCCCAAAGGTACAGTAACTGAAAGAGAAATGCGCTAATTGTTGTGTTTTTTCTGCACTATTGCTGTAACGGTGGCGGGGTACCGGATGGACGCCAGTTCAGAACCAAGAGTTCAGAACAGAAGTTTATTATGCTCAGTGACAAAACAAACAAGAAACAAGGAACGGGGGACTGCAGTTCTACACCTGAAACCCTCGAACTGGGGAACTGCAGTCTAACCCTAGACACTAGGTGGTCTATACTAGGTTACCTATACCTAGTCATAGACGCCAAGTTACACACTA
The DNA here is from genome assembly GCA_017165825.1 of Hepsetus odoe. Classification (NCBI taxonomy): domain Eukaryota; kingdom Metazoa; phylum Chordata; class Actinopteri; order Characiformes; family Hepsetidae; genus Hepsetus; species Hepsetus odoe. Next base: position 16,186,449 of record CM029367.1, read on the forward strand.
AGGTACAGACACAAACACCACCCGTTACGCATAGGTTTGACCTACCTAATGAGCCGCGCTCTGTTCTGACTCATTGGGGCTTAAATAGTCAGCCCCAATGATGCACACCTGCCCGCAGGGGCTCAGGTGTGCTTAGTCAGAACAGAGCGCCCTCTAGCATACCCATAACACCTCCTGTGACAAATACCTTATGTGTGATAGAGAGCGCCCTCTAGCGTGCCCAACACACCCCATGTGTGACAGAACCCCCCCCCCCCCCAAAGGCGCGGCTCCCGAAGCGCTAGAACATAGCCGAAACCCAGGGGGGAGGCCAAAACAACAAGACTACATAACAAACAGAAGTCCCTTGTGGGGACACATGGTCAGGTCCACAACAAAAACATAAAAAGGGCCCCCGACCAGCCATGTCAGGCAGCTGGCGGTGGTGAGGGGAATCCCAGCAGTTCAGTCCATCTCTTCACCTGGTGCCTTAACTCTGCTCTAAAGTCCCTGGAGGCTTTGCCTGACTCCACGGAACGCCTGGACTCGACAGGACCTGAAAGTGAGCTACACAGAGACGTTACAGGATTCACAGAGGAAGTCCTTTTCAATGAGTCTAAACTCTGCTTACAACCCCTGTCAGTCGGGTTCCGCGCATCGCTTCTCCCTGAATCTCTGGTGCCGAAGTTCTTGTCCGTCTCCCTGAACTGATTCGTGCTGGTGTCTTTTGCCCTTTTCCTTGTCTGGGTCATACTTCCTGGTCGCTTGGGGCTCGGCGACGCAGTGTCCCAGCTTCTGGTTTCACGCTGAGGAGTTCTCCTTGGCTTCCTCCAAACGTCACCTTGTTCTGGGTTTGCTGAATTGCGGGGGCGAGCCGATGCTAGGGGGCCTGAAGGCAGCTGCTCCCTTTCTGCATTCGTTACCCGTTTCTCCGCTGGACTGTTCTCCGGATGCTCTGTTTCGGCTTTTGCCCTCTGGGTTCCAGCAGGCACTGGTGTCGGAGAAGTGAGTAGAGATTCGATGAGGGCCAATTTACCTTCCATACCTCTGACCTGGTTTTCTAGCTCGGTGAGCTTGCTGGCCTCATAACGGGCCTCTCTCAGGTCAGCCTGCAGCGCGATGTTGTGGTCCTGCACCTGTCTCAGCTCTGTCCTGCACTGATGCAATTGCCCCTCCATTGTGGCTATTTTAGCCTCCAGCTTCTCCTGAGTGGTTGGAGTCTCAACTCTCCGTGTTATCCGGCCTACGATCTGGTCTCTCTGTTCCTGTATTCTCCCCAGTCCCTTTCTTTGGGAAACCCTCACAGCGTGTTTCTCGAAGCGAAGGACCTCTCTGCCCTCTCTGAATTGACTGTTCCTTCCGTGACGCTCACCTTTTACTTGAGCCAAAGTCTCCTATTTTTCCTTCCTCCGGTCCTTTGAGACCGTGGCGTTCACCTGTGGCATGGAGGCTCTTTCGGTCAGCTGCTGGTAGAGTCCCGTCAGCCACTCCTCCTGTTCAGCAAACCGAACATTACTGCAGCTGATCTGCTCACCTCCGAGGTGGGACTGGATTGTCCTCGCCTCTCTGTGCCACACGGCCCGGTCCCTCACCGGCTCCTCTCTGACTGACTTCTGCAAGCACTTCGCAGCATGTTTACACCTCTGACACCTCTGTCCTTGTTAAAGTCCCGGTCTCCACCTTCCGAACCTCCTCTGACGACCACCTGTTGCCCAGCGCGGCCTCTTGAAGACAGATCCCCGCTGGTGCACTCTCCCAGCAGCCTGAATGATGACAGCAGCTTTGTTCATAGCATTAACAATTTTTCGCACTAAATAACCTCTAAAAGCTGCCTGGATGCGTATCGCTGACACCTGAACACCTGAACACCTGAAATCTTTCATGTTCGCTTTTGCCCCTGATGTAGGACCTAAAATATCTTTGAATGAAGATGGCTGACCTCCTTATGGCCTGGTACTTTGTTACCTCCCTGTGTCTTCTGAACGCAGCCTGAATCAGGGAAGCGGCCTGATGGTGCAGGATCACAGCCTTTCTGACCCTCTGACCTCTGAAGCAGGCTTGCAGGAACATTGCAGCGGAGCGCAATGTCAGAAACTCCTCTCTCTGTTTTCTGGCTTCACGTGTGGAACGATACCTCAGCTGGATTGCAACAACAGTCTGTTTGATGTATGAGTATCGTGCCCGAGCACAGTGTGCCCTGTAAGCCCTTTGTATAACCGTGGCAGCCTGGTGCTTCAGTTTCAGAGTCTGCCTGGTCTTCCTCCCTCGGAAGGCAGCTTGTAGAACAACGACAGCCCCTTTTTTCTCCTTCAAAGACCTCATTTCTTGCCTCATACTCTGGTTAGCTCTATAATATCGCTGAACAGTCTTGGCTGCCCATCGTAGCCTCAGGTAGTACTTTCTGTTTATGTGTTTCCTTACCTGCGCCTGAAGGGCAATTGTGTGACAATTGCTGTGCGCCGTGTCTTTTGGTCACATCAGACTGAAGTCACTCTGCTTTGTTGTCCATCATAATTGATTGTTACATCCTTTTTTTATCATGTTGGTGCATTGACAAACTTTTAAATAGGCACACTGACAAAATTTAGAAACAGAAACAGAAAATAACTGTTTTCTGCTATTGGGCTGTGATGACGAGCCATTGCTTGTTTTTCTTACTTTTGAGTTCCTTCCCATCTGTTTTTACCCTCTGGCAACTGTAACAAAGTTGTCACTTCTCCCATCTTTGCCTTCAAAAAGAGTGTTTTTGGGGGGTGGTAAGGTAATGAGCATAGGAGAAAAATAGGAAAGTTTGAGAGAACAAATAAAGAGAGAATAAGTTGGGGCTGCTATGCAGGCTGGCAGGGACACCAGCAGCAGTGACTCTCTCAGTGGAGAAAAATGAGCTGTGTGTCTCGGGGAATGCATAACAAAGCAGCTTTCTCCGTACTCCCTCCCTGTATCTCTCACACATGCACACTCTCTCACAGACACTAGCAAAGCACACTCGACAGAGCCCAGAAAAAGATGTTGGGGGGCAGCTAAAAGGGATGTGTGTGAATGCCCCAGGGTCCCTGCAGGAGCAAAACTGACAGGCCTCCTTGACCCTGCATCCTTTTTCCTCTCTGCATTGGCAGGCTTAGGCTAAGGCTGTTAGCACCTGTACTTTACCATCCAAACTGTCTAAAGATCTTTTTAAAAATAGGGTACATTAAATCCTTTAACCTGTGATTTGTGCTATTTTAGAGCATGGTTATACATTTAGTTGCATAATTGTTCACATTTTACATTCTATAAGCCTTTATTACAACATTATTATTCCTAACTTATGAGACATCAAAACTATCTAATATTTGAGCATTTTCTCAATATTTCATTATCTAATTTATATTTAGTATTCGGAAGCTTAATCTCTTTTTTCAAGCTAAATAGAAAGTATTTGCTTCTCTGTCATGACTGATGATACTGTATGTTAACAAAAAGACAAGAGTACCCGTACTTACACAACTTCTGGAGTCAATAAACCAGATTTTTTGCTGGTTGATCAAAAATGTAAATAAAGTAGTATATTGAGAGAGCAATGTTTGGACAGTTAAAATTATGACACAGTCTTCTGTAGTAGTGAATGTCATTTAGTTTAACAGCAATAATGTATGGGGGGTTGTAGGTTTTTGGAAATGTCTGTCCTCATCAGAATTTATGCAACAGCACAGCAAACTGCGTAAACAATTTTACCGATTTTGAACTTTTTTCATCAATGATTTTAAGAATGATTTTTTTTTATCAATGGTCCTCCCCTTGCTCTTTGAGAGCATCGCTCATGTATCTTCTTTCATTGGAACCCATAATATCTTTTGCTATTTGAGCAGAGGTAACTGCGACTTCTGAGGGTAATGTGATCTTTACTTACTTAACAACCTTACTCTACTGTTGTAGGTACTAATGACTTGGCAATTTAAAATGTTTCAGAATTAATATACTTCTTTAGTTTTAAAAGTTGCATAGGTTTACTTGCATGTAAATATTATCAAAATGAAATCAAACTTAAATATGAATGAAGGTGTTTGTGGCGCTTTAGTCATTCTCGTAAAAGCATAACAAGGTTCAGTAGAAGGTTTTGTTCCTATTTGTCTTCCCCCTGGTGGAAAGAAACAGAAGTGCTGTAACTGGCTCCTGCAGGGACTGTACGTTTAGTTCCAGTCATGTTCACTGCATTTTCTTAAAGACAAACTCAGTGTGTTTACAGGAAGAATACATTAGCAGAGCTGTGATAACTTACTTAGTCTCTTGAAGCCTCTGCTCTGCTCTCCATCTGTGTGATGGTATTTCTCTTCTCTGTTTATCTCTTCTGACTCCAACAGAGTCTCCTCCCAAAACCTCTTTAAACAGGAGTCAGAAACTGAAGCAGCGAATCATGTTTTATGTATCTCTTTATGCACAACAAAAGCAGAGGAAACTGGGACAAAAATCAGATAGATAGCACTGCAGCAAAATAACTCACTGTTTCTTGTGAAATGTTGTTAGCAGCATAAAGATATATGCCATCAAATAGTTTCTGGAGGATTCTAAAGATGAAAAGTTGAACTTCAATTTTTTTTGTAGCACATATTCTTGATAATGCTGATGTAGCTTTGAAATGATCCTGAATCTATCTATCTATCTATCTATCTATCTATCTATCTATCTATCTATCTAAAACATTATAAAATTTTCTAAAGTCGTCAGTTGGTTCTACAGAACAGCATTTGTGCATTAATCATGACATCATTACTTTTAGCAATGATTTAGTTTTTTATCACAAGGGTGGCACAGACCTAGGTATTGCTGTGTGAGTGTGTTTTTCTGTCCTTGTGTGTCCGCCCTTCGATAGACTGGCGACCTGTCCAGAGTGTTCCCCCGCCTTTCCCCCTTGTGAGAGCTGGCATAGACCCCAGCACTGCCTCCAAACCTAATCAGGATAAGCAGCTATGAAAATGAGTGAGTGAGTGATTGGAAGAGTTTTTATGACTAAAAGTCAGTTTAACATTTTTTGTGTGTGTGCTTTTTATTTACACTTAAGAGCACATATTTTGTTAGTGTGTGTGTGTTTTCATTTTCAGTTTATTAAAGTATTAAACATTTAAAACTACAAAAACTGAATGTGAAGCAATGTCTGATCTGTTTAGAATTATGAATAGTGCTTTATATTGTTCTGATCTAACATGCTAAACACAAAATATCATGTCTGCCCCTAACATATTGGCCCTAGACATGTGCTAACAATAATATGTATGTTATTATGTATATGTAATATGTTATTACATAATATGAAAGTTGTTTAAATATTTTGGTGGAACCATATGCAACAGGTTAGGGGGATAAAGGATAGAAATGGAAACACACACAAGTGAGCAGAGCACATTGAGCAGATGGAAAAAAAATACTTTGAAGAGCTGATGAATGAATTGATAGAGAGAAAGAGAGACAATTAGATGAACCAGGAAGTGCAGCAAATTAGCAAGATGGAAGTAAGGACAGCAATGAAGAGGAATGGAAAATATGTCAGAACAGTCCAGGTAGTATGTCAGAACAGTCCAGGATATGTATGAGGTCAGTGTGACAGTAGTGAGGTCTGCAGTAGGAGTGATGGATGCATTTAAAGTCAAGGTAAGATCACATCAAGTATCAGCACTGAGCCCATTCTTGTTTGCAATGGAAATGGACAGGTTGATGAACGAAGTTAGACAGGAGTCCATGTGGATGATGATGTTTGCTGATATTGTATTCTGCATCGAGAACGGAGCAGCTTGAGCAGAACCTGGAGAGATGAAGATATGCTCTAGAGAGTGAGTAGGACAAAGACAGAATACATGTGTGTGAATGAAAGGGAGGAAGATGGAATGATAGCATGCAGTAGAGGTGACAAAGGTAAAGGAATTTAAATACTTGGGATCAGCAGTTCAGAGTAATGGCAAGTGCAGAAGAGAGGTGAAGAAGAGCATTCGGGCAGGTTTGAATGGGTAGAGATGAGTAGCAGGAGTGATCTATGACAGATGGGTATAAGCGAGAGTGAAAGGAAGGGTTAACAGGATGGGAGTGAGACCAGCTTATATGGGTTGGAGATGGTGGCACTGACGAAAAGACAGGCTGCAGAGCTGGAGGTGGCAGAGTTAAAGATGCTGAGATTTTCTCTGGGAGTGACGAAGGAAAGGATTAGAAATGAGTGGGACAGCTCAGGTTAGGGGATTGGAGGAAAAAGTTAGAGAAACAAGATTGCATTGATTTGGACGTTCAGAGGAGACACAAGGATTATTTGGGAGAAGAATGTTTAGGATGGAGCTGCCAGGCAAGAGAAAAAGAGGAAGACCAAAGAGGAGGTTTAGGCATGTGGTGAGAGAGGACATGCAAGAAGTTGGTATGAACATGGAAGATGCTGTTGACTATAAGAAATGGAAATGGATGATCCTCTAAACAGGAGCAGCCTAAGGAAGAAGACGACAATATGAATATTTTTTTTTTTGTGTGTGTGTGCTGTATTGTTACATCTTACTCTTTTATTCATAAAATAATTGAGGACATTTTTCCAATGGCTTTCTACAAAATTATCCCTTTCCAAACATAGCATCATAAATCCCCATTCTCAGCAACCAGCCAGCCCACAGTTTTAGATGGACTTTGGGCAGACTCCATCAGCCTAACTGTGACAGAAACCGATGAAATAATAATGGCCAGATTAGTGAGGTCAGGTCACGGTGGAATGGGTTTATGTAAAGAGACACAATGAGATAAGAGCAACTGATTAGATTGTGGAGAGCTGATTGTAGAGAGGAGAAGGAAGGTGAACAAAAGAAGGGAAGGGGCCAGAGGAGAGAGCAGAGATGGAACGGAAATGAAGAAGATGGAAACAGAAAGACAGTCAAGCGAATGCAGAGCAAAAGGCAAAGGGGGAGGGGGGGGAGACTTAGTGAAATGTGAAAGGGGAAGGGAGAGAGTTGAAAGAGAGTTTTTAGATGCCCAGAGGATTCACCTGGCTCTTGGATAAATCACAACATTGTAGAGGTCAGCGTGGGTCACTCTATCAGCTCTTTTATGAAAATGAAAATGCTAAAGCTAGTGCAGAGGTCTCAGACACAGCTGTGTGAGTTTGAGGGTAGTCTGATTCTCTGTGCTAATATTGACAAAGATCTACAATCCTTTCCCAGCTCCCAAAAGACCTCAAAGCCTGAGTTTTCTACTAATTTTTTTCTACGTTTTCTAAGTAGAAAAAAAGTTCTACTTTTCTGCACAGTCAACTCTACATTCAGCATAATAAGCCTGAGTAGAAAGTAGAAAAGTGTCCTAAGGTTAAGGGATAATCTGAACGACAATGCCATGGCTTTGACCTGGACAGTATGGTCAGCTACATAGTCATTACCTTGTCATTAACATATTCGTACCCCAGGCTCCTGTTTTCTGTAATCAGATTGTGAACATACTTGGAGACATCTTGAACAGATGGGCAGGCCTGTGGCTGGATCAGTAGCCAGCACAGAGCTCCACTTCAACTCGCCAGCAAGGTGGAGGTGGCTTACTGGTATGGGCAGGTATTATTAAAGATGAGCTAGTTGGACCTTTTTGGGTTGTAGATGGACTCAGAATCAACTCCCGAACCTACTGCTAGTTTTTAGAATACGTTTTCTTCCAGCAGTGGCTTAGGAAATAGTCTGCATCTTTTAAGACCATGATTTTTCTGCAGGATGATGCTCCATTGCATGCAACAAAGTTTTCCATTGCGTGGCCAGTAAAGGCCTCAAAGATGAAAGAATAATGAAAGAATTCCTCACCTGACCCTATTGAGATTTACGGGGAAGAAAAACCCCTCTAATTGTCTGGGAGGCTGTGATTGCTTCTGCACAAAATGTTGATCAGCAGATCAAGAAACTGACAGACTCCATGAATGGAAGGATTATGACTGTTATTGAAAATATGATATTATATATAAAGGTTATATATATATATATATATATATATATATATATATATATATATATATATATATATATATATATATGTAATTAAAAAGAATTTAATGTTTATTCATAAAAATTTTGTTTATTATTCTCACTTAAATAAATAAACAAATGAGATGTGGGAAAGAGTTTATTTTATAATAAAATATTATTTATTCATTTAGTTGTACAATTCTGCACACGCACCACGTTTCCAACAGTTGTGCAATACATATATATCCTGAGAGTGTCTTATACTCTACATTTCAGGATTCAGGGTTTGTAACATTTTGGATTGCACTGTATTTGTTCCAGATTAAAATGAATCCTTAAAATCCTATATGCCTAATAATTGTTCACACATTGTATTACAGTTGGCTGTCCTGCTTTCAGTACCAATCTCGACTGGAACCCTCCTTTGCGGGCGCTATCATTTATAAATGCAGCTGCTGTCGTCACAGATGAGGTGTTTTGTGCACGAGAGAGGGCGCTCTGAAATGGACTGAACACACCTGAGCTTACACGAAGGCACAGGTGTAGCCATTGGGGCTGACTATTTATTCCGATGACAGAACAGAGCGCGGCTCATTAGTTAGGCTCTGCCTACACACTGTGGTGGGTTTGTGTTTGGGAATCTGGTGTTCTTGGTTTAGGCTGCAGTTCTCTTGTTTTAGTTAAGACAGCAGTCCTTGTTTCTTGTTTTGTTAATATAGCACAAAGCCACGCTTCGAACTTCCTGTCTGCGCATTACGCCCCTCCCTGAACCCCGCCAACGCAGAATGAGCCGCCAGTACCTGATCGCCAGCGAGTCAGGAGAACGAACAAGAGCGGGTGCTGCGCACAAATGCAGCCGTGATCAAGAGGACGTTGGAGTTTATTGGAACCTGGGATACAAGGGTACCGGCGTTCGTTGATTCCGTGGACCTCCATGAGGAATTGGAGGGCGAGGATTGGGTACGACGGACGCCGGCGGCCACAGCCAGGGAGCTCCAAAAACGTCTGACGCGGCTGACGTCAGATATCCCGCTCGTCAGCCGCCTGGGTCCCGAGGTAGGCGCGGACTGGTTCAACTTCCTGCTGCAGAAGCTGGTCGCTCTCGCCAAGAACACACAGCGCTACCTCGATACACTGAACCATGTGTTTTTTCCCTCACGCGACATGGAAGGCGGGGCTTCGTTGACGACGGGAGTCACGCAACGCGGAAGGACGACAGTCAACGAGCCCTACGTGTTTCAAAGCGGAACGCTGATAGTGGAGCCGCCCTGCGCTGTTCAACGCGGAGATTCAGCGCCGAAAGCGCCGCGCGACAATCACCGTGATCCGCCAGCGGAGAACGTGCCCCGCGCAGCTGATAGAGGAGCCACGGTAAAGAATTCTCCCTGCGCAGCTAATGGAGGCGTTACGGTAAAGGATTCTTCTTGCGCAGCTAATGAAGGCGTTACGGTAAAGGATTCTCCCTGCGCAGCTAATGGAGGCGTGACGGTAAAGGATTCTCCCTGCGCAGCTAATGGAGGCGTTACGGTAAATGTGGCGCTCTGCGCAGCTCAACGTGAGAATACAGCGGTGAACACAGCCAGCGCGAATAACAGCAAAACGGTGGAAATAAACGCTTCCTGCTACCTTAAACACAAGAGGAGGGCAAAGAAGGCCGCCCGCAACAAAAAAAGCGAGGCAGTGGCAAAGAAGGCCGTTCCTGACACCGAGAGCTGGAAGACGGCAGAGACCGATTCCTGCATCGTGCAACTGGGGAGGTCGACCAAGGAAGCCCTTCACAGCAAGGAAAGCGGCATCAAGGAGTCGACCCATAAACCCAGCCCCACTAAGCCATCCGCTGCACAGCAAACCGAGAAGGAGCAGCTCCAGGTTAGTGGGAAGTTTAGAATGAAAGTTCGGGTGCAGATGCGAATTGAACAGGAGGCTGCAGTAACCATTCAGGCACAGGTGAGGAAGCATTTGAGCAGAAAGTACTACCTGAAGCTACAGTGGGCAGCCAGGACTGTTCAGCGATATTACCGAGCTAATAAGATGATGAAGCAAGAAATGAAGTCTTTGAAGGAGAAAAAGATGGCTGCTGTTGTTCTGCAAGCCGCATTCCGAGGGATGAAGACCAGACAGACTCTGAAACAGAAGCACCAGGCTGCAACTGTGATACAATGTGCTTACAGGGCTCACTGTGCTCGAGCACGATATTTATGCATCAAGTATGCTGCTATTGCCATCCAGCTTAGGTATCGCTCCACACTTGATGCCAGAAAGCAGAGGGAGGAATTCGTGAAATTGCGCTCTGCTGCAATGTTCCTGCAAGCCTGCTTTAGAGGTCAGAGGGTCAGAAGGGAGGTGATCCTGCAACATCAGGCAGCTTCCCTGATTCAGGCTGCATTCAGAAGACACCGGGAGGTAGTAAAGTACCAAGCCATAAGGGTGTCAGCCATCATCATTCAAAGACATTTTAGGTCCTACACTAAGGGTAAATTTGCACAAGAGAGATTCCAGGTATTGAGAAGGTCAGTGATATGCATCCAGGCAGCTTTTAGGGGTTTTTCTGTTCGAAAGAATGTTGCTGCAATGCACAAAGCTGCCACCATGATTCAGGCTGTAGTAAGAATGCACCAGCAAAGATTGGTTTTCAAGAAGCAGTGCTGGGCAACAAGTGTTCTTCAGAGGAGGTTCAGAAGGTGGAGGCTTGGGCATCAACAAATGCAGAGGTACCAGCTGTTCAGACATGCTGCAATTTGCTTGCAAAAGTCATTCAGAGGAAAGCAGGCAAGGGATCTGGCCAAACGGATCAGAGCTGCAAAGACAATCCAATCTCACCTCAGAGATGAACAAATCAGCTACATGAATGTTCAGCTCACTGAACAGAAGGAGTTGCTGACAGAGCTCTACCAGCAGCTGATGGCGAAAGAAGCCTCGATGCTACAGGTGAATGCCTCGGTCACAAATGAAGGGTTGAAACGCAAGGAAAGGATCACCTATCTGCTTCCTCAGCTGGAGAGGACCAAAGGACTCTTGTCCAGTTGCCAAGGGGAGATTGAAGCCATGGAAACAGAAAGAAAAGCTCTGGCTCAAGACAAAGGTGAGCTTCAAGGAAAGAGCGCGAAAATCAGAAAAGGGAGAGATGTCTCTAGAATAAAGCTGCACGCTGTGACGGCTGTCCAAAGAGAAAGGCTGGAGAGAACGGATGAACAGAGGAACCTAACTGTCTGCCAGACAACGAGGAAAGTTGAGACTCCAACCATTCAGGAGAAGCTGGAAGCTAAAATAGCCACTATGGAAGAACAACTGAATCAGACCAGAGCAGAGTTGAGATGGGTGCAGGACCACAACGTTGCTCTGCAGGCTGAACTGAGAGAAGCCCAAAGTGAGGCCAGTAAGCTCAGTGAGCTGGAGAAGCAGGTCAGGGGTATGGAAGCAAGATTGGCGATCTTCGAATCTCGACTCACTCCACAGACACCAGTGCATGCTGGGACCCTGGTGGTTGAAGCCAGAGCGGAGCAGCTGAAGAACAGTCTGATGGAGAAGCAGGGAAAGATTCCAGAGATTGACCAGCTGCATGATGACTCCCTACATTTAGTTCACCCTCACAATGCAGCAGGCTCAGAACAAGGTGGCTTGTGGAGGAGTCCATGTGAAACTTCTCATAGTGGAACCAGGAGCTGGGACGTTGCCTCACTGGGCTCCAAGCAGCAGGGGAATATGATCAAGAAGAGGAAGGAGCCTAAAGACATCAGCAATGACCTGTCTCAGTTCAAGAAAGCGAACGACAGCTTCTGCACTGTAGATTCTGTGATGAGAGACGTGAAGAACAAGGATGGCAGGGGTTGGAAACAGAGTTCGGACTATGTGAGAGAGACTTCCTCTTTGAACCCTTTAAGATCTGTGTTTAGCTCTCTTTCAAGTTCCGCCAAGGCGAGGCGTTCCACTGAATCGGGCGATTCCTCCAGTGACTCTAACTGTTGCCTGGACTTGACCCTAAAGAAGTGGACTGAACTTCTAGGATTCCCCTCGCCACCTCCAGTGCCTGGACATGGCTGGTCAGGGGTCCTTTGTATAGAACTTGTTTTGTGGACCTGACCATATGCCCCTAAAAGAGTATATATATATATATATATATATATATATAATTAAAAATAATTTAATGTTTATTCATAAAAAAATTTGTTTATTATTCTCACTTAAATAAATAAACAAATGAGATGGGAAAGAGTTTATTTTATAATAAATATTATTTATTCATTTAGTTGTGTAATAATTCTGCACACTAACCATTGCCTAACAGTTGTGCACACATATATATCCCCTGAGAGTGTTCATACTCACATTTCAGGATTCAGGGTTTGTAACATTTTGGATTGCACTGTATTTGTTCCAGATTAAAATGAATCCTTAAAATCCTATATGCCTAATAATTGTTCACACATTGTATTACAGTTGGCTGTCCTGCTTTCAGTACCAATCTCGACTGGAACCCTCCTTTAAGGTGGGCGTCATCATTTATAAATGTAGCTAAGCTGCTAACAATTACAGCCAAAATACAGCTTCCCTGCTACAAGTACTGTTTGAAGTTATGTGATTATTCTGGACAAGAAAATGTCATATTGTTGCAAATTACACACGCAAGTACTTTTGTGAGGCTTGAAATTTTAGATTTGATGTGTTTTGTTGATGTCTTTAGCATGCAGTTTGCAGTGCTAATATTAAAGTACTTTAATATTAGATTTAATTATAGTAAGTGAACGGGGGAATTTTTAATTGAAAGTGAAAGTGACTTTTTCCCGTTGTGAAACAGCACAGCACACAGTGAACCACAACCAATTTACACCTCAGCTTTTTAGCCACACACAAACATGGGCAGCAGGGGGTTGCTATTGCAAGTGTGACGGGGATGGTAGCTTGCTCAAGGGTACCTCAGGGATTCAAACCCATGACCTTCTGATCTTGCGACCAACTCACTAACCACTAGGCTACCATTGCCCCAAGAAACTTGCCACCATCCCTGGGTGGGCTCAAACCTTTCAGTTAACAGCCAAACGCGCTAACCGATTTTAAGAAGGGCACCGTTCCTGGAAATACTGCAATACAAGGTCGATGCATGAAGCCGACAGATCAAGCTCCTTTACCATCTCCCTGTTTTAAAAATCAATTTAATATGCAGTCCTCATATAGAGGATGTATCAGATATAAAACTGATAGAACAGATACTACACTTGATCTTTGCCAAAAGGCCTAGAAGCGAATGGTTATTTATAACACTACTACTTATATAGTATATAATACTGTACTGAATGAAAACATGAAAGTAGATGGTAGTAGATAGCTTTGGAGTAAGAAGAGCTTCTGTCTCTATATTTTGCTCCAAACCCCCTGAAGCCTAGCCTTTACCATCTGTCTCCCAGCAGACACTCTCTCACCACCGTGGGTCAGATGCACATTTAACCAGATGGAAATCCTGCATTGTTGGGGGGGGGGTGTATGTAATGTCTAAGCCTGTTTGATTGGTTGAGGTTAAAAGACGTTGTTCTACTGTGCATTTGAAGTCAGCCATACCCACCATTCTGTTGACTCACATACCCTTCTTTTTACAACATGCTGTTCTTATCAGCAGGAAGTAAAGTGGCTAGAAGGCTGAAATGAGAGCATATCAGTGGAAGTGGCTGTGGTAAGTGCAGTGCAACGCGATGCCTGAGAGCTGTGCCAATAGACGCTTGTGATGGGTCCCTCCGGGGCCGATGAGGTCATGGCAAAATCAATGAGCCATATTGTATCAGTTTGCAGATAGTAGTGCTATGATTGATTAGTTAATGTTATTCAGTCCTGCACCTGTGTGGCCCTATTTTACGTACACCTAAAACTCTGTGTGTGATTTGTATTTTTTGTCATTTGAGGTTGACTGAGTAGTGCATTCATACTCAAGCTAAAGTGTGGTTAAACAACAGTTCCTTCTGATTATTCTGAATTTGTGAATTGTTCTTAGTTTGAGGCGTAAAAACAAAATCAGGCAAATATAATAGTATTATGTTCTAAATAATCATAACAAATTAAATTACGTGAAAATTAAATAGGCGCTGTTCTCTTCTTCGGTTTATTTTAGTCTAAAAGGAAATGCAACTTACAGGAAATCTGTACTTTTGCTTAACCCAAAAGAACAGGCTGAATTAAACTCAAGAAAGGAAGTAGAAAATAAATCATTGAAATCCAGTTGATGCTTCTCAAATATGCTAAACTAAACAAAAATGTATGTAACTATGTATGTATGTAAATGTACATAAGTTGAATTCTTGGGTGTGTGTGTGTGTGTACATTGTAATGGTTTCTGAGCTTAATGTACTAAGCCACCTTCCCTTCCCCTTATCCCTCTCCTTCTCTCTTCACCCCTCTCTGTAGATTGAGGGCAGGACTAGACACGTGAAGACCTCCTTCTCCTCCACGTGTATCAGTGCAGTAGTGTACATGTGTGTATGTGCTGCAGTTGGGCTGCTCATAGAGATGTGACCCACTTTCAGAGGTGTGAGAAAAGATGAGATTGTTCTCCGAGACATTCCTGCTGTCTTCTCACGTTCGCCCCTCACTACCACTCAGAAAGTTTACCCCTTTTTTTACATTTAGATATTCTAAATATAAATCAACATCAAAAGGCATTTTACTTTTTTCAGTTTTGTTTTCCTTGGGAACAATAAGATTTTAAATGATAATTGAATATAAAACATTAATTAAAAAATTAAAATGTTTATAATTTAATACACCATTCTAAGTCTTAAGCAAAAAGAATTCAATAAATAATTATTTTAAATTAAGCATATTTACACTTGTTTTTTCTCACTAATATTAGGGTAATAGTAAATACCATTAAAACTATAAATAGGGCTTTATGTATGCTACTGTGTTTGTTCAGCCATTTCCACACCTCTCCTAGTAGGAGTAAAGGATTAGTTGTTGTTACCCCAAAAGCCTAGTGTGACTCAATCAGTCCTTAATTAGATTAAATCTGGTGTAAATGGAATTTCACAAATCCATTCAACCACATCGGGATTCTTCTAACCAGATTACAAAATATTACTTACTAATTACTAAAAACAAAAGTGATCCCTTTTTACTGCTTTTTTGCTGTCTGCTCAGTTGTATTTTTGAAAAAATGGCTACTTATAAACTACACATTTGCACAGGCAATAAAAAGACAGTATTGTATATCAGGATGTTTGTCCTAATATTTGATTGCTGTTTTTTGATTTTACATTTAGAGTTAAATTTTTAAAGCATTTTTGAAAGCATTTTGGATATTCTTTTTTTAATATACAGTTAACATTCTTGTAATGTAATATATAGAAATAATGTAATAGAATCTATAATCTACATCATTTTGGATTCCTTTTTTGTAGCTCTTGATTTTTCTAGCCTTCTACCACTTATGACAAGTATTTGAAGTCTGTGAAAGTGCACAGGACTGCCAGAGTTTAGAATCATTTTTTACATGTCGCTGAAACCAAATAAGGTTTAAATAAAACTATTGAGCAGTGGAATCCCTTTCAGTCTTGCTAGAGGCAAAAGAGTCAGCTGTGAATGGTCATGTCAGAGTGAGCAATGAGTGGGTCATATTTGCCTTTCAAGCACGAGCAGCACAAAAGAGCATGTCCCACTCAGCAGGAGGAAATAGATCAAACACACAATGCAAAGGTGCTTAGCCAAAAAGAGTTGCAACCAGGTTTTGTTTGTTTTCCAGTGAATGTGCAGTGGATTAGGAGAGAAAAGTTGGCCTAATGTGCTGTGCACAGCACTCTCCCTGATAAAAGCATAGCTGTCGTTACTCGTGGCCAGCCTAAGTGCTTATTCTTGCATATACCAGAGGCTCTTTCAGGTTGTGCTTGTGCATGTGTGTGTGCATCTGTTTGCACAGACTGGATGGTAATAATAAATGTGACACTATATAAAATCTGTTGTTATCTGGCATAACTGCACAGTCATAAGCAGCAGTCAGCTGCAACACATTCTGCTATATTTTTTTAATTTTGCCTTAAAGCTTTAACATGTGCATTTTCTTATTTTATGAACTTCTTATGACTTTCCATTAGTTTTACATTCCAAATTCATTTTACTTGTCCGTTTTATCTGTTTCATTAAACTGACTTCTTTATCACTTTAAACAAACTGACTGATTTGGTCACTGTGCCATTATGAATGATGTATGGGAATGAACTTTGTTCTGATTGGCTGCTTTGTCTAAGCTAAAACACTATATACAATTTCACTGGGAGTGGGCAAGACATAGGCTGAAAGAGTGCATTTATACCCTTTAAAACATAAGACTTATTTATCTGTATAAGATATACATATGTAGTATTAGTCTTATGGTTCTAACCTTCTCTTAATTTTGTCTTAGTTAAATCACTAACAAATAACTAACAAAGAGTTATGACTACAGTGTACTAATAAGTGTGTGTGTGTGTGTGTGTGTGTGTGTGTGTGTGTGTGTGTGTGTGTGTGTGTGTGTGTGTGTGTGTGTGTGTGTGTGTGTGTGTGTGTGTGTGTGTGTGTGTGTGTGTGTGTGTGTGTGTGTGTGTGTGTGAATGTCCAGTGGGCGGCAGTGTGCTCCTGCTCCTCCTCTCCTGATGAGGCTGAGGAACAGAAGCACTTAGGGGCTTAAAGCCATAACAGCTTAGACTGTGCAAAACAAGCCTTTATCCATGAACCTCTCTCTCTCTCTCTCTCTCTCTCTCTCTCTCTCTCTCCCCTCCTTCACTCCCTGGTCATGACCTCATCATGCTGGTTCTGTAACCTAATTATATCCTTTTCACCTTGCTATGCTATGCCCCTAATGCTCACATGCAGGTGTGTGAGGTATAACGTTTGCACATTTACAAGACTGCATTGTGGTAAAAAAGAATGGGAGTGGCTCTGCAGCTTTGATCTTTATAGTTGTAGGTCGTGATACTTGATATTGCTCATTACAAAAATATCCTGACATTGTTGGAAAAGCAGAGAAAATCAGGAGTGATTTACAATGCCAGGAACAACAAAAGATTCTTTAAAGCTTGTTAAAGCTATTTATATTTTGTTGCTGAGTTTTTTTTCTTTTGAAGTGAAAATGTTAAGTTCTCAAGGGTGATGCTGAGATGATAGAATATTTTCCCAATATGAAAACATCAGTTTTAAGTTCATTTTCCCAAGCTGCTAATTTTGTGCACTAATATCCTATACATACTGAACAGATCAGGTTTAGCTGTACAGTAAATGTCATTAAATCACTTTAAAGAGTGAGCTTGAGCATGGAGTAATATCTAGTAAATGTGTATTTCTGCAGGTGTGTGTGAAGAGCCTCTGCCTGCAGTGGAGCTTTGGGGATGTGTAAAGACTTCTCTTGTGCAGAATGCTCTTTGAAAGTAGGATCTGAAGTTTGGGTTTTAAAACACGGTAAGAAAATTACAGCTCAATATCTTCCCTCATTCGTCACAGCTGGATTGTGGAGTTATTGTTCAATATATGAGTGCAGGGGCTAAATGACTTAACAAGAAATCAAGAAATCATTTCCCAGCCTACCTTGCAAGAGTATTTTAGGTGCTGTTCATAAGTGAACCCTTTTAAGAGCAGGTTTTCCTCTTTTACTTCTGCGCTGATAAAGGGTTAAGATTCAAGCAAGTTTGCTTGAATATACTTGAAATTTAGTGTTAAGTATTAAGTTTAATTAAGTCATTTCTTAGTAGATTATAGTTAACACAATGCTAAACCTCTATTGCTTAATGCTTACAAAAATCTTTGGATACCAAACATGTCTTCACTAATTGATAGAAAAAGGGAAAAAAAATGTGTAAATGTATTTTGAAAGTATTGTTTTAATGCAATTTGTTGCACTGGCATGGTGGTATGGAATCTGCTCTGCTGGTGTACAGCTTTTTAGCAGGCCTGATCTAGACATTGATAAATGCGGTGAATGTGTGTTAGTCTGCAGGTCAGGGCTGATCCACATTGTAAAATTCAAATTAAGCTCTTTGAAGTGTATTTTCCTTCGGGGTCAAACTGGTGATAGATGGTCGGAGCAGTGTGTGGCAGCAACAGTGGTGTGTGAGCAATTTGGGGGCAGTATAGAAGAGGCTGAGAGGTCAGAGGTCAGGGTTTGGAGGAACAGTTGTGTTCCTAACAGGGTTGGGGGCAGGGCTGAGACATGGTGGCTGAATTGATGACATCAGAGCTGAATGGTCACAAAAAGACCAGAAAAACATAGGAATTCAAAAATAGCTTAAACTATTATCCAAACCTGTCTTGTGTTAGTGATCACACAGACAAGATCAACAAACACAGTCAGAAGAACCTGGGTCCCTTGGCCAGAAGGCATCTAGTCATCCTTGTCTAGTTCTCAGTCTTTGTCCTTTTGGCCTACACAGTGTCTAAGTGGCCAGTTACTGCATGTGATTGACAGTAGCTCCCAACAAGTCTATGTTTTTGTGTATTGATGTGTGTGTATTTTTACATGTACGTGTGTGTGGTCTTCTTGGCTATCATTCCACATACTAGTCTCCATCCACACTCACACACATCCACGGCACAGCTGTTTCTTTCCTTCAATGCATTTATCCTGACCTTTTCTCTCTCTTTCTTTCTTGGTGTTCATCTATATGTGTAAGGTACATCTGCCAATAAATATATTTATTATTATAATTTTTAAAAATTATTATTATTATTATCAGTCAAGCAGTCTGTTATATTCTATTCTCACATTTTCTGTTGCTGCGTTTGCTATTTTTCTCTATGGCCCAGTGTCCTCTCGCAATCATTAGACCTTTGGACTTTCCCAATGGATCTGTGCACAGACTTAGCTGACCAGACTGCTTATAGCCTTTAGCCATGGTTAAATTTGCCTCGTCAGCTGTTTCTCTGCATTGTTCAGCTCTGTCAGTCATCTTAGAATCTTCTATAACTAGTCTTTTTAATATTCCTACAATACAATTTAAACCTGTGAAGTTGTAAAGTTATTCCTAAAAACTTATTTTGAACTTTTTAGCAGATATCCTTAATAGTAGTTTATGTGTGTATGTTACATGTGATTGATTGTATGGGATGATTGTCATGGTACTGACCACTTAAGCGATGAGAAAAGCACTGGCCAGAACTGAATACCCAAGAAACAATAGCCTAGAGCATGCTGGGAGTTAATGGAAAGTGAGCCAGCAGTCGGGCAGTGAACAGCATCTGACATGCTGCCCGCTCCCACTTTTCTCCCACTAAGATTTACCAGGAACAGCGTGCGTGCGTGTGTGTGTTTTAATAGGTGCCACGTGTTACCTCTTTGCTGTGTCTCATAAAGCAGAGTCGTTGCTGATATTGTGCCCCTGAGTGATTTGCAACCTGTTTCCCTCCATTGTGCTGAATGACTGCAGTGATCGCTTCGTTCTGTTCCCCCGCCTTCTTTTTCTCCTTCCATTTTTCTCTCAGCTCCCTTCCTTTCTTTCCTGACTTCGTTCCCATGTGCTCTTCATGGTCTTATGATTGCTCTCTGAATAGAGTATTGGAAATAAGTAACGGAAAGGAGAAGATATTCAGGAGAGGAGTCAGAGTTGACTGAAGTTCCTGTACTGATTTGAGTTGATTTTCTGTCTCTGTGATGAAGCATATCTAATCCTTTATTTTTCTTTCATTATCTTGAAAAAACAGAATTTTTCAGTTTTCACTTTTCTAAACTTCACAATGTCTTTACTTGATGATATACTTATGTTTCACCAACAATCTTGCATAATTTACTTAAAAACAATGCTCATTCTTTTTTCTCAAATTCATATCAAGCAGTTTTACCTTGTTTGAGTTTACATTAAGCAGTATTATGGTGTTAGTTAACGTTGGTATCTCTAATGAGATCTAAGCAGAAGTGCTATATTTGGTTTAGTGACCCTGGGTCACGCATGAGCAGCTGGCATGGTCAGGGCCGTGGGCTGTGGCTCTGTTTCAGCCTCTTCGGCTCTATTCTCTCTCACACAGTCAGCGTGTCACTAGCTCAGATCCGCTAATGTGCTTACAGTTGTGCCTCCTCACTCTTCTATATCACTGTGAACAGGTACAATGAAAGAAAGAAAAACTATATTTATAAAAATAGTGTCTTTATCCACCGACAATCATAAGTTGTTTCTTGTCTCTTGACTCTTGTTGAAGCAAAACAGTTGCTCACTTCATATTTTGTTTTGAATTCTTTTGCATATGCAACTTTAAAAAATACTCAACATGCTTATTGCCTTTTGAGTAAGAATGAGTATCTGCAATGAGACCGTGCTTGCACTGTGTTAGGAAGAGCAAAAAGCTCAACAGAATTAAGCGATAGACCTGATTGCTGGATTATGCTAGAGAACAAGGCTTAGCTGGGGCTTCGTCTCAGCCCATTTTTATTAAAGGGGAGTGCATGTCTCCACAGGGTGATTCCACAATGCACAAATACACAAGTGAAATGTAAGGTTCACTTAATCTCTCTCTCTCTTTCTTTCTTTCTTTCTCTCTCTCTCTCTCTCTCTCTCTCTCTCTCCCTCTCTCTCCCCCTCTCTCTCTCACACTTCTTCTTTTGGCTGTTCCCATTAGGTGCCGCCACAGCAGATCAACTGCCTCCATTTCTTCCGGTCCTCTGCACCTCCTTCAAACCAACTGCCTGCATGTTCTCTCTAACCACAGCTCCATCATCAACATTCTCCTCCCAATATAATCCTCTTCACTCCTCTCGACATGTCCAAACCAACGCAACTTTGCTTCTCTAACTTTGTCTCCAGAAAGTTCCAAAACCTGAGCTGTTCTTCTAATATACTAATTTCTAATCCTGTCCATCCTCCTCATACCCGACAAAAAATTTCAGCATATTTAACTCTGACACCTCCAGCTCTGCAGCCTGTCTTATTATCAACACCACTGTTTCCAACCGGTATAACATAGCTGGTTTCAACCATAAAGAACAAAACAAACAAAGAATTCAAACACCACCGTTACCACGAAGGCTACCACCGTTACCACTTAGTTACCAATAAGGCTTAGCCTCTTCAGTGACCGACGCTCTTTAAAGCGGCTTAAATAGCCAGCCCCCAATGAAGCACACCTGTGCCTTCATGAGCCTATCTACCTTGACACCGTCCTGTAAACCTTTGCTTTCACTCAAGCTGGTACCCGTCTGTCAGAGATCACTCCTGCCTTTCGTCTCCTCCCATTTCAACCCGCCTGAACATTTTTTCTTCACCTGCCTTCCACACTCCCTGTTACTCTGAACTCACTCTTTCTCTCTTACTATTGTAACTAAAACATGTGTAGTGCATCCAAATTTAAATTGTACTTATACAGGTTTATAACATCTAAAATCATAAAAAATAAGCAAATAAACAAACCAAAAAGCAAATGAACTTATCCACTAAGATTTTGGGAAACCTCACCGTACATACAATAGAGAAGCAAGTAAAACACTAAGTAAGTAAATAAATAATAACTATCTGTGTGCTAATTCATGTTACCTGCTCTGACAAAACCATAATCTACCTTCTTGCTATGGGTTCATTAGTAAATGTAAGTGTTGTAAGTTTAAATTAAAGTCTTAAAAGGGAAAATGTGCAGCGTTATTTGGGCCTCAATGGAACTTCAGTGCTCTCCTCTCTTTGCCTCTTTGTCCCCCTTATTATTGCATGCCTCACCAGCAGAGAGGATTTAAGTGTTGTGTGGGAGATTGTGACGGTTTCTCTTTTTGTGAGTGAGTGTGAGAGCTTGATCATATGGCTGAGTATATGTTATATTATGGCACGGCTCAGCCTGTTGTTCCAGGGCCATCATTAGTTTTTTCCCCCAGAAACAGCTTAATTCCATTTGATTGCACTTCCCCGATTGAGAACTGAATGGGGCGACTGAGCGGCTGGGAAACCTCCACCGAGCTTCTGTCCCCTCCCCCATATATGCTCAAGCAATTAGGCCTGTTCATTTTGATATCCAAGCATTCCCACGTCCATTAACTAGGTTTTTTTATTCTCCTGTTAAAATAATAAGAACACTGAAAATGAATTTTACAAATATTTTTCAGTACGATTGTGTTATCAAACAGGCTTGTTTAAGTGTTTCATACATATTTGTGTGTTTGTGCATGTGTGCATGAGCTAAAATGGGCAATATTAGGTTAAAACCCCCTAGTGAGTATATGTGCAGTTCATCTTCAAATGATAACTTCCCTGGAGGGCACAAGTGTCCATTAATCACTCAAATGTTCCTAACAGTTCATTACCTACCACCCCCCCTTTTTTTTTTCACTGCCCCCACAAATGCATTCCCTTGGCCTTAAAGCTCAGGTTAGACCCAGCATGCCATGCTTTCTTGCCTTTGTTCACTTCAGTGATAGGCGGTAATTTAGGCAGAGGAGTGGCCACAGAGTGCACATGGGGAGATTCCTGAGACAGCTTCCAAAGGAAAACTAATCCTTGAATGTTTCCTTCTTTTTTCTTTAGAGGAAAAGTCATGGCCTGTGGGCTGCTTAGATTGGAGCAGGTTCAGAGAAAAGTTACACTGCCTTTGCACATTAAACTTTTATCACAGTTTTTGAACTGTTCTTTGATAATATATGTGGTGATTTGATTTTGTGCTTGTGTACGGCTAGAATCCAGTTCACCGCTTGTACTGCACTATATTCATTTTAGTTATGTGGGGTTCAATCTTGTGGTCTCTGTCTGTGTTGCTCAGCATTACCTTAGATTTCTTAGATTTGTTCATATGGTTTGTAAAATGGGATGTAAATGAATTATTCTGTTACTGACCAAAAATCAATGCCTTGTCTAACGTTGGCTTATTTCGTTTTTCACTGCAGCATGTTAAGCTTACAAGTAATAGACAATAAAATGCGACCACTAATGCAAACTGTGCACCTCACAATTAGCTTAAACTACATAGAGTTAAGTAATAAACAGACATTCTCATGTACAAAAGTACAGACATCCACAGTTTCAAGATGCTGTTTAAGCTTCATTTATTTTAGGTAACAGGATGCCATGAAATGTCAAAGATTACTTAGGTTGTTTTATATCAAGGCAAATTATCTTGAAATAACTTTGATTAACTGTTTAATGGTCTGTTCTGTTTTCCTGTAGGGCTAGCCTAATAAAGTCCTGGCTGGTGGTGGTCTAGTTGTAGGATACTTGCCTTTGGACGCAAAAGGTTCATATCTCACTTCCAGCACCACAAGCAGTTCCTGAGCAAGGCCCATAACCCTGAGTCCCTCCAGGGAGAGTGTCCCTATAATTAGGAAATGGAAGTCACTGTGGACAAGAGCATCTGCTAAATGCCACAAGTGTGATTGTAAATAAAGCCTAAAGGGCTCAAACTGACTGATGAGCTACTTTTCTTCTCAGCTGTCAATAGTTTTCTCAACTGATAATAGACATAGACTTATGCATAGCTCAAACATTACTCACCATTGCCCTGTGATAATGCTATTTGGCAGATGTTAACTTGTGGTGCTGATAGACACATTAGCCTTCTTACTCCACTACAAAGAGAAAGGGGCAAACTTCATGCTTGAAACAAATGTTTTGCCATGTCAGCTAAACTGACTTGATGAGAAATTCTTTCTGCAAAACCACAGCCTTTAAAATGTTACTCAGTAACTACATTAAATTATTCAACCTACTTTAAACTGATATGTAGGTTCTGTACTTATAAAAAGGACACCACAGGGACACAGAGAGAGACTCTCATATCTTTACCTTACCAGAAAGAGTGTATGGGACAGAGAGACAACCTGAAAGAAAATACAGAGCAATGAGAGAAAGGCAGAGAGGCTGAGTCCCAGCATGAGAAGGGATTAGATGTGTGGGGGGGCCTGCACACAAAGTGAGGGAGGGAGGGGGCAGGGTGAGAGGGGGCGGAGCTTGCACAGGGAGACAGAGTGGAGGAGAGGAGGGGGCTTCAGAACATGCAGAGTGAGCAAAGAGGAAAGTTTGACCAGAGGAGGAGTGCCTGAAGACGAGCGGTGAGAGAGAGTGTGTGTGAGTGTGTGAGTTAGAATGTGAGTACAAGAGAGTGTTTATATGTGTGAGCCTGTGAGAAGGAGAAAAAGAGACAAGCCAAGCGACGCTGAAGAGTGGATTGAGCAGGCTAGGATTGTGGACTTAGTTTGCCTCCAGGACACACAGCGGAAACACAAGGAAACTGCCATGAGGAGCACTATGGGTATGTGTGGGATACTTTACAACATACGCACACCCTCACAGAGTTCAGATTACCTCACTATGTTGAGAGTGCTTTGAAGTGGATGCATAACTTTCTGAACATAAATAATTCCATTGGTTCAAAATGGAATAAACACTATGAAGAAGGGCCAACAGCTCTATTAACTTAACAGAGGCCTGCACTTACCAGCAGATTGATGGATGGATGGATGGAAGGATGGATGCGTTCACAGATGGATAGATAGATGTGTGTGAGAGTGTTTGAAGTCACAGTGCTGCTGTTGGTGTCGGGCTTCTCAGTGGAGTAATCTACAGTAATGGACTTACTCAGCCTGGGCCATTTGATCGTGGCAGCTCAGTGGAGTCTGCTGGTAAAGAGGCATTTAGGACTGTGATTACTGCTGTATGCATTACTTAGAGTGCTGGAGTACTATGCAGTAATCTGGTCTAGATATAACAGTCTGACACAGTATACACTTACAAATATACACATGCACACAGGGAGGGAACGCTGTAATAACTAGTCAGACTTAAATAAATATACCATTTTGTGGCAAGTCACACAGCTTTGTATTTTTCTGTCTATTTTAAATTACTCTCCTCAGGTGGCCGACAGCCTTGTTTGTTGACGTGGTATCACACTGGCTTGAAGTTTCCATTGTGGTCCCTCTGAGTTTACTGTGATTTTAAAAGCTGGCGTTTGTGATCTGACTCAGCTCAATGGTAGACCTGTGTATAGTGCTAACCTAAAATAGCATAGACTGTCACTGTAAGTCAGCACCCCGCAAACATTGCTTTAACCAGATGAGATCACTGAAGAGGGGAAGGTGCTTGCGTCACTGAGCTGGAAAATAATAGATGTGTTAAATCACTTTCATATGTGAGCAAGCTTTTGAAGTCTGGCCTTATGCACTTCTGTTACCTTTTGTCTTTTTAAGGAAGTTTACTTTAACACAGAAGTTTGCCATTCCTCACCAGTTTAAAGGCATCAGATTTAGTTTAAAACAGCCACTGAAATGTCTCATGTTTGACATGATTCTGGGTACTTCTCTTCTCTTCTCTTCTCTTCTCTTCTCTTCTCTTCTCTTCTTTTTAAATGATAAAGGAGCAGTGTGTGTGTGTAGACATATGTGTGTGTGAGAAAGAAAAGCTCATTAGATCTGGGCTGGGCTGATCTGTTTGTGCTGAATCAGAATTTTCCACGCCATACTTTTTCTCTCTGTCTGAGCTCGCATGGAATCTGCAGTGACGAAGCGACCGTCGCCACAACCGTTTGGCTCTTTTCACCATTGCCCATTTGCATGTTTTCAAACTCCAGACCCAGACTTCTTTTAAGTATTTTTCTTGCTGTTTGAGGTTTCTGCATACTTGATGCGTACGCATTTCTCAATTATATATTCATGCTGGCACAGTTGGGGCCACAGTGATTATGTAAGAGATGGGTCGTCTCCACTGTGCCATTTTTATACGTCATGTTTATGCATATTGCACCATGCTTAGCTCATTACATGCACGATGGTCTCAAAAACTGCAATATATATGATGTGGAAGAATTAAAGATTGCGATCTTGCTTTAAAAGTAGCGTGTTAATAATGTGTTAAAGCTTGAAGACTTCAAGTTTTGTATGTTTTAGCCCTAGAAGAGCCAGTAATGGGCTTCTTCACTGAAGTCTGGAAGTGACTTTGGAAAAGAACATGAAACCTTAAACTGCAAGACTGTAATGCAGTCCTTAATCGTAATACTCAGTCATTCAGTAACTATGCTGAACTCAGTGTGGAAATTACATGGTTATGAGATTATGTGACTAAAGTATGCATTATAAAGGTCCCTTTGCAATTTATTATTTCTTTTGGTACATACAAACTACTTAAGTGGCCCTTAAAAAACGAAACACAAATAAAATTGCACCCATGCATATTGTCTCTCTAATATTTTTAACTGACCTGTTGGGCATCCCTCTCTTTAGACTTTATGCTGATTGCATCTGATACCTAATAGAGCTATAAAGAACTGCTTGCTGACCCAGCCAGACCAATATGTTGAAAAAGAGCATTCCACCGCCTCATTACCTTCCCATCAGTGGCACTTTTGCAGAATGACCATTCTATCGTTTACAGTCTGCAGAGGCATCAGTGTGTCCCGGCCGCAGCTCCTCTCTTGGCCTCTCCGGTTCCCAGTGTCTGCTTTGCTGACCGCTGGTTTGGGATAAATAACCATTAGTGGTTGGAAAGTCCTACTGTGGCGTCCAGGAGCAGTGGAAGAGATGCAGGCACTCCATCCCTGCTGATGGCTCTTGCAGAGCTGCTGAGTCAGGAATAGCCGTCTGGAGAACTTACACTTGTGCCTCTTTGCATGCTACAGAAATGCTGAAAATGCAGAAGGTAACAAAGGGTTAAACCGAGTGGGTTCAGCAGAGATGATCAGTTCCTATTCTAGGTTCCTTCTATGATATGCCAAGTTCAACTCTTCCCTTAATTAGTTGGTGTATTATAGATACATTCTTGAAATAAAATCAGTTATGGATAAAATCTTGAAACTGAATTTTTATTTTTTATTTTTTTGGGACTAGATGTCACTGTCCTCCAACTTGTGCTACACTTGTACTTGTATGCCACATGCCCAAGTATCTAGTTAATTCCTAGAGTACTAGTTTTAAAAAGGACTAACCGTCATATTGTTAAAGAAAGAGCCTCAGCACTTCATTCAGACTAATAGGCTAAAGCATTTCCTAGATGTCTGCCAGTCTGGCATTTGACTGAGTGCCAGTGGGGCCCAGCACTGTACTCTGGACAGAAATGCTCTGTTTGTACTGTTGATTGGCAAGTGTTGTTTTCCAAGATGGCAGCGATTCCTGGGTAGCATTGTGTTGGATATTTCACCCGCTGTAGTTCTTTGGAGACATGTAGTGGCAGCTGGCTGTGTTGCTGAGGGCTGCTCGATGGAAGCCTGTGGTGTGCAGGATCGTGGTATACAGAGGAAAGGCTGATTGTGTGTGAGAGAGTTGTGCAATAGCTCCACTGTCTGCTTTACTCTGCCTTAAATGGAGCCTCAATGCTTTGAGATGCTAAAAAGCCGACCAACCCCCGTCAGCCCGACTCTCCTGCTCTTTCTTCCTCTCACTCACTCTGTCTTTCACTTCTTGTCTCCAAGACGCTGTCTTCTCCCCCCCTTCTCTCTCTCTCTCTCTCTCTCTCTCTCTCTCTCTCTTTCGCTGCTGATGTCATTATAACACCAAAAGAAGTTCAAAATGACTTTTTTTGAGAACATTACATGCTCCTAACATCATGTGAAAGTTTCATTTTTACATAGAAATAGTTCAAAATGAACTTTAATCCAGTCTTATTACATGGTCATATGTTAAAGTAGAGAAACATTTTTTCTTTTTCATGAAATTGTTTAATTTTAATATTTTTATTTTGAATATTTTTATCAGAATCAACATTGCTTATATCATAGCTTTCATTGTTGTATTTATGAAATATGAAATATTTTATTTTTGTAGTCATTTTTTTTAAACATTCACATGATGGGGATCATCCAGCTTGTCAGCACTCAGTTGAGAAACCTGCATCTCTGATTGTATGAAGGTGCATAATAGCCTAATGAAATGTCAGATTGCACTTCGGGAAAGGCACTATCCATACTGCAGTGTAAAGACAGATTTTATGGAAACATTTGTTCTCATCTAGTCATCTTTTTTGTACATCTTTTTCAGGGAACGTATTGCATATTTCAGCAAAACAAAGTTAAACAAAATACTGCATCTATTACAGCTACATGGCTGTGTGGTGGAAGAGACTAGGTGCTCAATTGGCCTGCCTGCATTCCAAACTTTTTACCGATTCCAACATTTGGCATGTCATGTTACAAAAATGTGACTGTTGAGCAGCATGGGATCCTATATCAAGCAAGAATGGGACAAAATCCCTCTCCCAGAAAGTCTAGCAACTGATCTTCTCAGTTCCTAAATGTTTATTAACTGTTGTTAAAAGAAGAGGGGATACTTCACAGTGGTAAACATGGCCCTGTCCCATTTCCTGAGACGTGCTGCTGCCATCAAGTTCAAATGTACCTATTAATTTCTCCCTTTAATCATTTTATATTTTTTAAGATCAGTTGTGAAATCTATATGGGATTATGAGATTTGCAAATTATTGCATTCTTTTTGCACTTGCACTTACTCATATTTGCTCTGTTTTTGTATTTTTATATTCTCCCACCTTTTTCCACTAGTGCTGAGATTTCCCCCAGGGTGTACACATGTAGGCCTCAAGTACCATGGCAACATCCCCAAACACACCACAAGCAAAAGTCTGCAAAAGCAGCAGGTTGGCATTGATAAAAGTTAGTGAGCTAATAACCCTTGTTCTACAGGCTACGTTGCAGCTTTTAATTCAATCCAGTGCTTCAACAAAAACAGTACAGGAATAGCAGGGTGAGAAAGGGACACTGTGAGGGGTAAAGGCTTTCAGATGGGGGTTGGGCAAGGCAGCAGCCTTGCTTAGAAAAGGAGAGGGTTTTATAGTACTCGTCTCTGAAGTTCCCTTTTTGTTTTAGGCTGTGCTTTGTGTGAATGGATTTTATGCCCATAAAGGTTCAGAGGTTTGCGTGTGTTTTTCTTAGCTCTGTGGGAGAACACTAAAGGAATTTGTGACTCATTACTTTTCCCTTTAGCTTGGACTGATCAGTACTGGTTTTTGATCCCGATTTCCACACTTTTAAAAATTTTTGTATTTAGAATATGACATAGGCAGCTAAATACTGTAATACTGTTCACCATACAAACATATAATGACTACTGCTTGCTCAAGGTCACCATCCAAGATGCTGATTGAGAATCACTTGTGCTGAAAGGAGACACTGTGTCTGTGTGTGTTTGGTACACTTGGCTGCGTCACCAGGCAGCAATGGGGATTTTCCAGATCCATTGAAGGCAATAGTGTATCAGTCTCTTGTATGCCTAAACTTGTATGTTGCTATTCAGATCTGATCAGCACACCTTCCGTAAAATTACACTTGCTATACCAAGGTTATGGAAACTAAATCATGTTTGTTAGAGAATAAAATTTCTTTTGTGACATT
Organism: Hepsetus odoe; assembly: GCA_017165825.1. Lineage (NCBI taxonomy): Eukaryota > Metazoa > Chordata > Actinopteri > Characiformes > Hepsetidae > Hepsetus > Hepsetus odoe. The sequence goes on from CM029367.1 coordinate 16,215,608, forward strand.
TAGCAGAGGCTTATCCGGAACGGCTTCCGTTTCTTATTACCGGGGGCCGTGTTGCAGGTGGGATTATTCTAAGCATCATAGTTTTTTGGGTTTTTTTTTTTTTTTTTGCCTTTAATCAGCAGTGGAGCTTGTCGAATTTTCTTCTGTTTGCTCTGGGACTTTATACTGTGTCTAAAAAATATTTTCAGTTGTTATTTTGGTGTATGTTATATTTGTCTAAAGTTGGCTAGTTATGTTTGTACGATATCATTACTGCTCATTATCACAATATTATTATAATAATAATATTGTAATAATTATAATACTGATATTGCTGAAGGCTGTTGTTTGGAAATGAGGCTTCTACCCTGTTTTTAAACTATAGGCCTCTTACTATAGATTAAATTAGTAAATCACCAGTCTTCGCCATATTGCATGTTCATGAGAGAGTGCCGCTGTGGATTACTTCAGGTTTTTTTTATGTTATTGGTATGAAAGCATTACGGTTGCAAAGCAAGCACTTGTGCAGATGAGTTGAGAATGAACATTTGTATTCATGTAAACTATTTTAGTTCTGTAATTCATCACAGTTCCAAATAAGCATTTTTTGTAGGTGTTCTAATGAAGATAATAATATAAAGTCAGTACTTATATTTTGTACATATTGCACATGAATAATTTAGCAGAATCAGACCATCTTTATAAACTCCAGCCAGAACTTCATTTAACACTTCACTTTCCAAAATCATTGTGACATTGTAAGCACAGCATTCTACTTTTTGGAGCTCATTTGCCATGCTGGTGTTTGTCATGGTGCCGGCAGCTTTCACAGAATGAGAGCTGAGAGGAGTGTGGCCCCCTGCTGACCTCGCTCCCAAATTAGGACAGGCTGTCCTGTCTTAATGGATTCACTGGCCCACTGTGTAGAACAGGTGGCATCTTAATGCAGTCAGAAGAGCAAAGTCGATCAGGCCTCTCAAAGATATTGTTGTGCAGTATAAAGTCACTCCAGGAAGAGCATCACAAGACTGCAGCAAGATATTTACTTTAGAGTCACGTCCACAGGAAATGCAGTTCTAATACTTCTGGACAAAGTAGAACTGCTAGTAGAGATGGGATGACACAACTTTTGTTTTCTGGTATACAGTGTAAAACTTTAAATGCTTTAAAATGCATGTTTCATTGATCTTTTAAGGGAAAACAAGCACACATCCTCTAAATCAAACAAACTTAAAGATGGCATATTTTCTGCAAATGTCTCTTTTTTTCCAGTTTGTAAATTCAACGGCAGGCAGGTGCTCCGGTTTCCTCCCACTGTGTGAAGACATGGATGTCAGGTGGACATGCCAAATTGCTTCCTAGGTGTGAGTCTATGTGTGTCTGTGTGTCTGCCCTGCGAAGGACTGGTGACCTGTTCGGGATGTTTCCCCACCTTTCGGCATGTGAGAGCTGGGATATACTCAGGACAAGAGACTAAGAAAATTTGAGAGACAGTGTAAATTTGAGAGGCAGTGTAAATTTGAGAGGCAGTGTAAATTGAGTGTAAATTCAGCAAATGACAAGAATAAACATGTATTATATTATGATAAGATCTGGAAAATCAACAAAAATATGCAATTTATTCCAGTAACAGAAGCTTCTTGCCAAGTCTAATTTGTGAAACAAATTTAATTTGTGTTAATAAAACATGTGCAAAATATTAAAGCACACTCCCTTTTTAGACCTTGCCGAGGGCATTGTTGCTTTGTTTCATTTTGTCAGAGAGATCATGGACACTTGTTTTAACATGCTTTAAAAATGCATGTATAGTTTCAGTATAGTTTCTGGTGTGTGTATGTGTGTTGTTCCGAGGCTGTCCCTAGATATCACTGCTATCTGATGAAGAGAGAGAGAAGGACAATAGGGTTGCAGCTGGCAGGAAGTGTCCCTGTGGAGAACTGCAGTGCAAGAACTTCAGTAAAAACTCTCTGGGGACTTAGTGTAGTGTGACCAGAGCAGGACGTAGATTTTTATCTTCCCATCCAGCTGATTTACACCATACACCTGCCCTTTACCATTGTGGTGCATATGAGGGATATAATATCACAGAATGAAGTGAAGCGACGAGGGGAACAAGTGAGTACTGTGAAGAGCAGGAAGGTGTGCGTGTGTGGCCGTGGTGGGGAGTCTAAAAACAGCACAAGGCACGTATGGGAAACAGTAAAGACAGCAGAAGGACATAGCTGGCAGGAAATGAGCAGCCAGGTGTGAAAGAAGATTTTGCAGGAAGGAAACACACTTGAGGACATTGGAAACAGAAAGGAAATAGGAATGAATATAGAAACCAGTAGACAGAAAAAGACTGTGCATAGAATGAAGGATGAGGGAGATGGGTTAGATTTTTAGGAACAGTGAATTATTGAAAGCGAAGGGGGTGGGAAAGAAGAAGGAGGTCAAAAAAAAGGTTCTTGGACTCCTCAGTACTGTAAACAAATTAGCTTACCTGAACAGGTTCATTCAGGGGTCACTTTAACAGCTTTAATTGGCTGCTGCAGAGCTATGCTGCTATAATTCGACTTTGTTCTGACTTTGAGTCATTCTTAATTGACTTTTTTTTTTACTTCATGGTGAAATTGTTACCCCACAGGCAATATTTATTTAATTTAAAGTGGTGCATCAACTCTCTAATAAAAATAAGTTATGATTATATTTGTTGCATAAAGCCTTACAAATGAGTGGATTTTAGGGATAATTTAAAATGTAGGACCTTTAACTTCTTTTTAAAGTTTTTATGCCTCACATAGTTGGACATGGAGTAGCAGTTATGCAGTCCAAAGCTATGAAAAGAGGTTGTGTTGGTACAATTCATCCTGACTGTTAAGAAAGGTGGGCATGTGTGGGACAATGCTCTGTCAAGGCCAGTGTTTCCATGGGAAGAGGCTTTGATCAGGATCTGAATACACATCAAATATCCTGGCCCAGCAGAAGTGTCTACACCCAAATGGGATTAGAGGAGGATTTTTGCAGCGTGATCCGGAGCTCCGTTGGGTTCCAGGCACAGCACTGGCATATCCCGCCCATTCCTCTCTCAGCCTCCAGCAAGACACTGTGCAGTTCCTGGGAGATTCACACAATGTTGCTAATCCTTTCTGCCAGCGGTGGAGCTATTAAAACTTATCATAACGAGATTTCAGCAACCAGCCTAGCTCTTGCTGTGGATTTGATTAGAAACACCTGCAGCAGACAGCCATAGCCTTTGCTCACTGTTTGTAACAGAAATAGATGAAAGTGCAGATGTGAAGTTGAAAGTGACTACCCTTGTCATTGTGAAACGCAGCACAGCACAACACATGAAATTCAACCTCTGCGTTTCACCCATACACACACGTGCAGCATGGGGCAGCTATTGAAAGCGCCTGGGGAGCAGTGACTGGGACGGTACCTTGCTCAAGGGTACCTCAGGGCAACCTACTGGTGAGGGACTCGATCCCACAATCTTCTGATCCGGGGCAACTCTCTAACCACTAGACCATCACTGCCCCAGTGCTGGCGTGACTGAGCTGTATTGTTAGGCCAGTGATAACTCATTGGACAGAATTGTCTTTACTCATGGTAATGAAGTTTACACAGTACATAATCACATTCAGACGTGTCAGTGTTTAATATTAAGCTGCACTGCTTCTTTAAAATACTATCAATGTATTTCACGTAAACAAGGAGCAGTTTTACTAGTGAAATGATGTCCATTAAATGTTGAAAAACAAAGAACCTGTAAATTAATGAAGACTGTTGTGCTGTACTTTTCAAAGACCCACAGTGCATAATCACAACAATATGGCTATTATAAAATGATCGTGAAAGCACTACATCTTGGTGTTATATGTTTTTTTTCGCAACCCAGGCAAAGGAACTCACTGCACCAGCGAAGGGTCTAACAATGGGTCTAAGGATTTCATCCCAATACCTAATGGCAGTCAGAGTGCCATCGTTTATTTTTGTACAGGTCTTTGCATCCCTCCATGGATATGCCTTCCCACACCAACACTGACCCACCACCAAACCGATCATGCTGAACAATGTTGCAGGCAGCATAACGTTCACTGCGGCTTCTCCAGACCCTTTCATGTCTTTCATGTGAGCTCAGAATGAACCTGCTCTCATCTGTGAAAAGCGTAGGGTGCCAGTGCTGGACCTGCTAATTCTGGTGTTCTCTGGCAAATGGCAGTCAAGCTCCACAGTTCCGGGCAGTGAATACAGAGCCCACTAGAGGATGTTGGGCCCTCAGGCCACCCTCATGAAGTCTGTTTTTAATGGTTTGGTCTGAGACATTCACACCAGTGAAAGTGAAAGTCACAACCCTTGTCATTGTGAAACGTAGCACAGCACAGCGCAACGAAATTCAACCTCTGTATTTCACCCATACAAACATGTGCAGCAGGGGGCAGCTATTGAAAGCTGCCCGGGGAGCAGTGACGGGGATGGTACCTTGGTCAAGGGTACCTCAGGGCAACCTACTGGTGAGGGAATCAAACCCACAATCTTCCAATCCTGGACAACTCCCTAACCACTAGGCCACCGCTGCCCCTAGGCTCTAAGCTCACTGGAGGTCACGGTTTAGGGCTCTTGCAGTATTCGTCCTGTTCCTCCTTTGACAAAGGAGCAGATACCAGTCCTGCTGATGGGTTAAGGGCCTCTGAAGGCCCTGTCCAGCTCTCCTAGAGTAACTGCCTGTCTCCTGGAATCTCCTCCATGCTCTTGAGACTGTGCTGGGAGGCACAGCAAACCTTCTGGCAATGGCACGTATTGATGTGCCATCCTGGTGGAGTTGGACTACCTGTGCAACCTCTGTAGGGTCCAGCTATCACCTCATGCTACCAGTAGTCACACTGATCCTAGTCAAATGCAAAACTATTAAAAAGCAGTCAAAAATGATGAGGAGGGAAAAAATGTCTTTGGCCTCCACCTGCAAAACCATTCCTGTTTTTGGGGTCGTCTCATTGTTGCCCCTTTAGTGCACCTGTTGCTAATTTCATTAAAACCAAAAAAGCTGACACTGATTAACAACCCCCTCTGCGACTTAACTGACCAGATCAACATCCCAGAAGTTTAACTGACTTGATACTTTACTCTGATTAATAAATGTTCCCTTAATTTTTTTGAGCAATGTACTTCTGTGAGGCTCAGTTTTTATTGAGATGCACAGAATGTGCTTGGCTTTGCTAAATACCACTGATGCTGATCTTGAAAAAAGGTCAAATACAGTGTGTGCATGCAGCAGAGTGGATAGCCAGTCATAGTTTATAAAACACTGGTAGTTGTGGCAATAGGTAAATATTCGGTAAATATTAGATGACCTGTGCACCTCTATGGATGGTGTGTCTGCGGCTGAGAACAGGAAAGAGTTCTCTGGATGAGTCTGGATGGAGTTTTGCAGGAACCTGGGGGGGACTCCAGAGCTGATATGAGTCTGAGAAACACTAAGGCCGCCCTTACTGATTTGAAAATGTTCGGGATTTGTTAATCTTATTATCTCAGGCAGAGGGAGCTGTGTTTGGGTTGGGGATTTGGTTGGGTATATTGAGGCAGGGGGTTGTTCTCAGGCTGTGTGTGGTTTGGAATAAACGACAACTCAGTGGGTGTGTCTGAGGTCAGGGACCAGGGCTGCATGGGCAGGTTCTCCATGGTTTCATGTGGGTGGATTGGTCTTCTGTTTCATGGGTTGACAAAGGTGAGGAGAGCTGAATGAAGAGAGTGAAATGATCCATGATGATATTGGCCTGGGAAGTTTAAGCCTGAATTTAATGTTTTGACCTTTTTAACATCTCTGCACTTATTGTCAGAGACCCAACAGCCTTTTGTTTAAAGCAGCAGTTTTGCAAAAAATACATATATTTAAAAAGTCGTGTGAGTTACTTGATCATGCATACACTGGGGTTACATTGAGCATACTTTGTAAAAGATGCAAATTGAACCCAGAATACTCTTCTTACATTGTGGCAGCTAAAGGCATCTTGCAGAAGACTGCCCTAGAAAATTCCTCACATTAGTCACACTCTATTCAATTATTCTTCTCTTTTTTTATATCTTTCTTTGTCTTGGCCTTTCTCTTTCTCCCTCCTTTGCATTGTTTTGTACTAAAATGTAAATCTTAAGATGCAACTTCTGGTCAATTTTTACATCTGTCATTTGACCCAAAACATGAATAAAAAATTTCTGCAGTGAAAGAACAAAAACCTATCATGCACCATTTCACATGCAAGGCAAACTGGTTTACCATCCCAGAAGGGCAGTATGGCAGATATAAAGATTAGGGTTGGCTAGGGTTGTTTATATCTGTTACCTCAACCTCAATAAAATTTAGAATTTAGCTGAAATGGCATCTGGTATGGAGCTGCTGAGATACAAAAAGATAATCAGGATTGCTGGAAGCAAGAAAAATGGATATTTTGGTGTCATTTTCCCTCTGCATCAACAGAGAACGAATATATTTGCATTAGTGCATGAGCAAAACTGGGCCACATTTTTTTGGCAAGTATATCTGCTCTAATTATACTGTGTATAGTATATAATAAACACCACAAAAACAGCTTTGATGAATATATTTGGGGTGCTTATTTCATTTCTCTCTCTTTTTTTCTCTACAGAGTGTGTGTTTTGGGCACACATTCACCATGGCTTTGGTTCAGGCCCTGCCCCTGTCCTCTGATCACCCAAAGTCCAGCACTGATATCCAGCAGTGCCACTCTACGTCACCATCTGCAGCAACTGGGGGAACTATGGGCTCTGTTAGCAGCCTGATATCAGGACGCACCTACCAGGAGCGCCACTGCCGTGCTGCCAGCGATTTCAGTACCAAGTGTCGAAGGTCCACACCTGCCACTAGCTGTTTCCGACAGCAGGAAGGAACACTGCGCAGTGCTAGCTCTCAGGAGCAGCTTCTCAGCAACCAGCCTCCTCAAACCTCCAATAAGTCCATCACGCTCAGTGCTGCCGGCAATGGCAACTACGGGTACATGAGTGATGAGCTTGTGGGTGACTGGAACGACAACCATGTCACAGCCTGCAGCCCGTGCAGTGACACAGAGGAACCGCGGGACAACCGCACCATTAATGGCAATATTGGGGGACCTCCTCCCAAAATCATCCCAGTCTCAGGTCGGCTAGAGAAAGTGAGTTGAAGTGCTTTTCTAAGTTTGAGGTTACTGGCACAGAAAGCTGTAATGTTTAGAAAGTTTCAAACTATCAGAGTGATTTTATAAGGATGACCAATCACTCCAGGTGGGTGTCACTGGGTGTTTTTATGAATCGTATTTTTCTTATTATTTATTAAAATGATTTTGGCCAGTCTTTAACCATTAAAAACCCTGATTGGATGAGGTATTGTTAAAGGGCGCATATTTTATATATTCGTTCTGTCAGTTTTGTTTCAGAAGTGTAGAAAACACATTAAAATCCCCTGTCCTACAGTTACAGGACACTACTTAAAGTCAAGTCAAGTAGGATTTTATTGTCATTTCAGCCATATACACAGTACACGGTCAAACGAAATAATGTTCCTCCAGGACCCTGGTGCTACACATAGGACATCAGACACAACATAAGACATAAGACACAACATAAGACAAGACAAGGCAACAAGTGCAGACAACAGACAGCACAACAGACGGACATTCATCACACACAGTACCTTCATCATCAGGGGGTTGCAGTGTTGTGGAACAAAGCAGCCCAGGTTGTTGGGCAGTGTGACAGTGTAGCAGAGTGACAAAGTGTAATAGAGCAGCGTTTTGAGTAAAGTGCGGATGTGCAATTCAAATAAATAGTTAGTAGATATATAGATGAGTAAGTGAAGATGTTATCAGTTTAAAAGTCTGATGGCCAGGTGGAAGAAACTGTTTCTCATCCTGGAAGTGGAGGCCCGTATGCTTCGGAACCTTTTCCCGGATGGCAGGAGGGAGAAGAGAGTGTGGGACGGGTGGGAGAGATCATCCACAATGCTGGTTGCTTTGCGCATGCAGCGGTTGGTGAAAATGTATTGAACAGGAGGCAGAGAGACATCGATGATTTTCTCAGCTGTTCTCACTACCCGTTGTAGGGACTTGCGGTCTGAGACATTGCAGTTCCCATACCAGGTAGTAATGCAGCTGCTCAGGATGCTATCAATGGTTCCCCTGTAGACGATTGTGAGGATGCGTGATGGAAGATGGGCTTTAATCAGTCTACATAGGAAGTAGAGGCGCTGCTGGGCTTTCTTCGTGAAAACTTATTTCTTATTTCCTAACTACTGCTAGTAGAAACTAAAGTTAAAGAACTTACGTCTGGATATTTTGGAATAGGGTCTCCTTCATGGAGTAGCAGCACTAGTATGTATAGTTTGATAGAAGAAGAACATTAACATGGAGACCTGTTGCCTTGTTGGGCCTTCTGGTTCCAGTAAAGGGAACCTTTAATGTTGCAGTACCGTATTCATGATAGAGTTTTGTGTTTTCCCAAATTTGTCAATAGTTGGGTGCAGTTCCTCTCCTGTTTTAACATGACAGGTCACTGTACCTGACATCATGACATCACTGACACGAGTGCCTTTTTTCTGTAATTTACTGAAAAAATTTACTGAAGTAGAATGGAGGCTGTGATTGCAGCAAAAAGGATTAATATGAAAACAAATTCATATTAATGTCCACGATTTCTTAGCCAGAGGTGAGCCAGATGTTATTGTAAAAAAAAAAAAGAATACACATTTAGCACTAACAAGAAATCATGGGAAATGTAATAAGACCTCTGTGCATAATTAAACTGTTAGTAAACTCATTACATTTAATTTTAGACATACTCACTAGAAAATAATCATAAAAATGCAGGAAAATCTGCTTCTGAGGAGTCCGTGCTGCATGCTCATCATAAGTGATGAACACAATGTGCTGTAATGCCCCAAACTCTTACTTTCTGTTAGCATTTTTAGGTAATGTTTAAGCATGACCTGTTTTTATTTTTATTTATTTTATTTTTACAGAATATGGAGAAAGTTGTAATTCGGCCCACCGCCTTCAAGCCTGTAGTGCCCAAGAACCGCAGTTCAGTCCAGTACCTCTCACCACGATCAGGGGGAAGTCTGTCTGAAAGCCAGGGTAGCCTCAACCTTTTACTACCCGGAGGTGGAACAGGACTTGTGTGTACAGAGAAACGCAACTCATACAGTGGTGGCCGCAATGCTCGCAGCAGCCAGTCATGCACCATGTCAGACTCCGGCCGGAACTCTCTATCCAGTCTGCCCACTTACAGCAGCACGGGATACAGTTTGGGCCAGAATGATGGAACTTCTGGACACCCAGAGCCCGCACGAGCTAGCGGCAGTCATGGCCACTCAAATTCAGACAGTGGCCGCTCTTCTTCTAGCAAGAGCACAGGCTCCCTGAGTGGACGGGGTCAACCACTGTCTGACAGTGGGTCATGTGGACGATCTCCTGCCCCACCAGAAGGGTACGAGAGTGTGATCCGAGACCTGGAAGAAAAGCTGAGAGAGAGAGACTTGGAACTACAGCAGCTCAGAGACAACCTGGATGAGAATGAAGCAGCCATTTGTCAGGTGAGAAAAAAAAAAAACAATCAAGGAAGTAACCTCACTGGAAACTGCTAGAAATACTTCACTGGTGTATATTAATTTGTCTTATATTTGTTCCAAATTGCCTAAATGCTGTGTGTGTGTATATGTGGGTGTGTAGGTATATGAGGAAAAGCAGAAGCGCTGTGAGCAGGAGTTAGAGGAGCTGAGGCAGAGCTGCGCTTCAAAGATGAAGCAGGCACAACAGAAAGCACAGCGAGCACAGCAGGTGCTGCAACTACAGGTCTTCCAGTTGCAGCAGGAGAAAAAGAAGCTGCAGGAGGACTTCTCTCAGTTGTTGCAAGAGCGTGAGACATTGGAGAAGAGGTGTGCCTCCATTGAGAGGGAACAGACACAGCTGGGCCCCCGACTGGAGGAGACAAAGTGGGAGGTAAGACTAAATTAACTGCTTTTAAAATCTTATGGCAGGGAGGTTTCAAGTTCTACCTCGGTGATACCGCATATATCTGGGAGGGATGGAGATCATAATTAGTCTCACTTTCTCTGGGTGACTTTTATTTTTTTTTCGTACTTGCCATAATATTAGCCAAGGCAAAGCAAGATTGTAGGAAAAGTCTCATGACTGCTGATAGCCCCACATTTTGTTGTATCTTCAACCTCCCAGGCGAGCGAGCGAGTGAGTGCAGGAATTAAAAGCTAAAAGTATCTAAAGAGTTCCACTCCACTCAAAACAGCCCCTTTTCACTTGTGTTTCTCAGGTGTGTCAGAAGTCAGGAGAGATTTCCCTTCTAAAGCAGCAGCTAAAGGATGTGCAAGCAGACCTGGGCCAGAAGGCAGCTGAGATCGTGGCCCTTAAGGCCCAGCTGCGAGAGGCTCGTTCTGAGCTCCAAAATACCCAGGTACGCTCACAGGAGGCTCATGCAGCAGCTCGAACACGCACACTGGAGCTAGAGGTGTGTGAGAACGAGCTGCAGCGACGAAAGAGTGAGGCTGAGCTGCTGCGGGAGAAGTTGTGCCGTCTGGAGGAGGAATCCAGCCGGCTGAGAGTCCAGGCCAACTTGCCCTCATCCAAAGGCCAGTGCATGAGCTTGCCCCTCCCCCTGCCCCAGGGCCGCAGCCCTGCCTTCCGGGATGGAGAGGAGCAGTTGCTGGCATATGAGAGTGATGAGGCCAAGGCTCAGCGGCAGAGCAATGATGCTCTGCACACAGTCCGCCAACAAGTAGAGCGTCTTCGTGCTGAACTGCTGTACCAGAGGAGGTGCAGCCAGGAGCAGTTAGAGGCTTTTGAAGATGAGCGACGCGTGTGGCAGGAGGAAAAGGACAAGGTAATTCGCTACCAGAAGCAGCTGCAACAGAACTATATCCAGATGTACCGTCGCAACCGTGAACTAGAGCGAGTCATGAGGGAGCTGAGTCTGGAGCTAGAGAACAGGGACATGGAGGAGTTTGACATGCGTAACAATGACATCCACTTTGAGGAAATTACAGCCACTGAAATCTAGCACACACCGTTCCTCCTCCCCTGACCACCATATATCGGGGGTGTCATGGATGGCCACAACACTGCAAAGTTTAGAATTCTACCTCCTGCTCCATACCTGATTCAATTTATTGGTTCATGGGTTCAAAGAGTTGACACCAATCTCTCCAAGACCTTAGATACCCCTTCTAAGATTGTCCTCAAAGACTGGTCAACTGCTCTTGCTGGAACATCAATCACAACAGCAAGAAAAAAGGATATCCTGCACAGAGTTGGAGCAGTGTTGGAGACGGCATCCATAAAACCTTGCAGTGTTAAGCAGCGTTTTCTAATCCCTCACTTTCTAGGCATGCTGTTAATGCCCTGCCTTTACATGCATGTTCACACTTACAAATGAAAGTAAAAATACTAGACCAGCTTAACAGTGAAATGGGTGTTGTTTCTGTTTCCAATATGAAAGGAAGGCACTTCTGACTGCTCAACTGGCTCTAAGCTTGAAAATCTTCATATCATGCAGTGGCTTCTATCTATATCATGTGCTGTGGATACAGTAACAGCACTAAAGGGAGAAGGGCACCTGTATTAATGGACTTCTCTGTACCAGCATTAATACTAATATCATGGAACTCTTGACTGGCACTGTCCACTCATCCAGAGAAAACCCTACAGTTTCTGTCCAGTTTCTGCATCGAGATATCAAGACCAGTTTCTCAGCAGTTGCTAAGGCACTTGATGTGTCACATCTTTCCCATTCTCACAGTTATCCCTGGTTGCTTAGCATCAATACTAATTGCTTTATCTAGAAGTACTATTTTTCTAAATAGATCTTTAAATATATTGCAGTGAGCACACAGTGTAAATAGCATGTGTGCATGAAACACTAGCATTCTGTCTAGAGATCTTGTTTATAGTGATCTCTGTGTAGACGGGATGTCTTGATATGACATCACACAGGACACATAATGCTAAGCTCAGCAATGACTCCTCCCACAGTGGACAGAGCCACTGTTGTCATTAGTAGCATATATAATGTATGTGTAAATATCCACTACAGTTTCTGAAGTACCTATCAAATATTTGTGATCACAAAAGAAGGGATATATATATATATCACAGGACATATATATATATATATATATATATATATATATATATATATATATATTATAAAAAATACATATACACTATATGAACTTTGTTTTTACAAAACAATCTTTCAAATGAATATGAATGGAATATTGAATATATATGATATATGTATATATTTTTATATATAGAAATATATAAATACATAGCGCTTCAAGCTATGTTGTGGTAACAGAGGTAACTTTGTGGATTAACACTTATGTGTATCATGTTCTTTTAACATAGCGGGGTCATTTTGCCATCAGCATTTTGTGAGGTGCTGTCCAGTGACTGTTCCTAGTTTTACAGTGTTTACATGTAAACTATTTACATTTTTCTGATTTTACACTCTTCATTTTTTATATGAAACCTAAAACATCATCAATTAAAAATGAAGTTGGAAAGTGTCATTTGTACTACAAATGTGCTATATAATCCATATTTGTGTAAAAAAAAAAAAGATCTCATCACTGTTAGAGGCAAATCAGTCATTGTGCTGAACCTCACTGCTCATGGCAACTGACTCTCCATTTTACAACATTAACGTAGCTGCTTCATTTGCATCATGTTATGTTTGGATCTGCTCCAAATCATTTGACACCAAACAGACCAGCAGTATTAATCAGAATGTTCTTGTTCTGCTTGGTTACTCTGAATTGCAGATCTGGTCATTTTTTTGGTTATGGTCATACCCTTACCATGAAACCGTTCATTCAGTAAATTCTTGTGTTAACCACAGTCTAAATGTAGCCCTACACCCACACTAAGAGATGTCTTTCTGTTCAGAAAGTGAAGCATGGATCATTGGGATTGGATAAAGAGAAAGAACTGCAATTCTCAGCCTAATCAAAATGTTCAGAACGTTAACTTTGTATGCGTCTTCAGTTATTCGACAGCACTGTCCCAATGCACAAGATTCAGAACAGGAGGTCCCCCTGTGTTCTCAGTCTTTATTCTTCTCCATTTATTCCTGTCCCATGGTCATGGCTAAAGAACTCATGTAAATATTTCTAACATTGTGTACAATGACATTTTAATCCATATGCAGACAAAATATCTCTCAAAGGTGTAGCCATTGTGAATAGACCAAAGCAAAGTTCAAAAATTTGTTTTTATCTGTCTTTTCTTCATGTCCATTTGTTATGTTTTCTTTGTCGGTTAATGGTGTTTGCAGTCACTCATGTATATTTCAGGCTGTACATTTCTTGTAAAGAAACTGTTTTTAATTAAAGAAAACGTACAATCCAGAGTGTTTCTGGCTTCTGTCATTATTTAGGACTGTGAGCACGATGTTCTTATTGGGTAAAGCTCAATTAGTTTAACACGATTTAATAGGATCCACATATTGCCACATGTTCCACTTTTGAGTTAACAGTCCATGGAACATAAAGTTTTGGTTGTAATCAAGACATTGTCGGCAAATGTTAGCCCTGATTAGAAAGTGATTTTTTTTTTTTTTTTTTTTTTTTTTTTTTTACACCATTCTACTCATGGATACTGTTTTTGCCCAGTGTCTTTCTAAAGGTGAAATCATGGGCACTGACATCACCTCAGCTGAGAGAGCCCTGCAGCTCCTTTGATGTTCTGGTTTCTGCTGTGACTCCTCCGATGAGATTTCTGTGAGCTTTTTGAGTACTTTTGCAAAGAAGAACCCTTCTTGGCATTACTACCACAGTTCCTCTTTGGAGATGATGGCTTGTGGTTCACTGGAGCGCCATAGTTTGACAGATTGATGTGCAACGCCTCTGTTACTAATTCATTTCAATAACTCTCAGGTCTTTTGATCGATGCATCGTTTGCTGTTTGTTGAAACCTCTTATTAATCTTCACACTGCTGAAAAGGTTGTATTTAAGGGATGCCTAGATTCAACAGCTAGCTGCAATCCAGTATCTAGTGTCACTTATTTAAATTCGATTTTTAGGCTGGATTTGGTTGATGTTACTAAAGAGGAGATTACATTTCCACATGGGTGACACAAGTATTGGTAAGTCTTTGTTCTTCAGTAAATCAAACCAAAACTGAAAACTGTTGAGGTTATTCAGGTTGTCTTTTGCGTTATTTTAAATTTTTTGTAGTTCAGAAACAACTGTTATAAATAATAATAATAACATGAAGAATATTTTTTCACAGCTCTGTATGCAGTCTGTATGATGAAACATGCAGTGTGTCCCTGTACTTTAGGTTCTGATGCTTATGTTTCTGCAACACTCAAACCCATGTTGGGGAGTGATGGCCTAGTGGTAGAGACTAAGCCCCAGGGTTGGATGGTTGTGGGTTTAGATCCCATACCAGTAGGTTCCTCTGAGCTACCCTTGAGCAAGTTCCCTCCCCCAACACTGCTCCCCGAGCGCTGGACTGGCTGTCCCATGCTGCATGGTGTGTGCATGGATTAATGGCAGAGAAGTATTTTGCTGTGGTTCCCTGAGGTTCCCTGAGTGATGAAGTCTTCAAAATGGCAAAAAGTCACTTTCACTTCGTTATGTAATGATGTAATTTATCACAATTATGATGAATATCAGTATATTGCCCACTCTTGCTTATGAAGGGTCTTAAATGAATGGACTGTACAGAAACCACATTAATGAAAGAAATAAATGGCAAGTGATAACATTTCATTTTTTATTATGGAATGATCACACAGGACTTCTGTAAGAAAATAGGTTGCAAAAACATTTGCCAAACTAGTGCCCTCTCAGAATAACAGTCCGGTCCATTCGTTTAAAACTGAAATTGTTCTTGACCTTGCAAACATTTCAGAAACTGTTGGTCTATTGCACTGTCCTATGCACAGATGTAAGGCACTCTGCAAAAATGTAACATAATCTCATATTGAAATGATTAATAATAAAACATTTGGAACCTTTGGAAACAGACCCGACAGAACAAACATTTTACATATGTGTCTGTCTGTGTGCATGTGTGAATAAGTCTGCTCACCATGTTCTTAAAGCAATGACTTTAAAAATTAGATATTGAAACAGGCTGTGATTTGTGGTTATCTGCTAGACCTTCACTAAATCAAGCCATCAAGTTGACATAGTACAGAGATTTAATCTGTGTGTAAATCTCATAACCTTGTTTAATCCCTGTTAGGCTTGGGCAGTCAAGCTGTAGCACTCGTCACTCCCTCGCCTGGCTGGGATGAGTGCTAGTGTTATGATTTAGATTATCACCATGCCTACGTGCTTCTTATCACATGACACTGGCTGAAGCATAAGCTATGACCAAATTTAGACACAAACCCTTCCTGTTTCAAATTTATTCAGAGCTATTACCACTCACTGGTGTGGAATGGAGAAGAGATATTGGAGTCTTAAAAGAATGTTGAATGATTAAGTTCTTAAAAAAACTATTAATAGTCTTATTGAAGAAGTATGTCAGAATTTATTATCTCCAACAGCTACATCTTATTGAAAGGTCACTTATCAAGGACAAGCAGCTGCTCAGTTGCTTCTCTTCTAAGTAGTCCTAAATAGGCTTTCTCATATTTATGACTTTGTAGACACAGATTTTTCAGATAATCTTTAACAATGTAAAAATGTTAAAGCAAACAGGAAAAATACCCATTCTGGTTTATCACTATCCAGGAATGCGTCCATTAAGCCCACTTATAAGAACCTCATCCTAGGGTTACACAATGGCAGCTTTGCTTTTTTCTATAGGTTCTCTCCTATAGATTTTGTACAGGATATGTTTTCTCTTATGGTCTGTTCAGACCCATCACAGTAAGCACAAAGTGCTGGATGTCCAATTTATCTGTACAGCACAGCAAAGTACATTTTTGCTTCAGTCTTTTGGATTTTTTGGAACTTTTACAACAAACTCCATCGGGTCTTTGGCCTTGTTGCTGAAAGCCCTTCTTATGGCATCCACTGCATGCTGGTGTGTGACTCCTTGAAGGGATTCTCCATCAACTGACACAAGCTCAAATCCAGCCTGCACGTTCACACACAGAAGAAGAGAGAAAGGTAAGTGCTGATTAGTTTATACTTTTTCCAATGCTGTTTTTTTTTTTCCCTCAATAATGGCTGCACATGGACCACTGCACATTTTTGGCAGCTCGGAGCCAATCTCAGAGGCATTAAGGATGAATGCTGGATGAATGACAGGTTAGACAGATGCTTCAGGCAGAGACTGCAATTTACTTCCTCTGTACTCATCCGTCAGTACTAGGGAATGAGCTCATCCAACCTGCCTCAGATGTGCATGTATGTGTTAAAATGATGCCAAAGAATTACATCATCTCCTCTCACAGAATATAGTGCCTGCAACAAAAGTGCCTAACCACAGACAAACCACAGATGTGGTGAACAATAGCACAGCAGGATACATTTGTTTAATCCCAAACAGGAAATTTGAAATCCTTAAAATACAGTTTGCACTTTTAAAGATCTCTGCATGTAAATTGCTCAACAGACACTTTGCGAAACTTTTCAAATATATGAAAAACGTTTTTTTTTCTTTGCCCATTTACTGTAAATTAACACCTAAACTATTTTTTTGTTACCCATTCATACATTCATCCATTATCTAACCATTATCTTAACCCCTCCCAGTGCTCTGATCACATATAGCTTCTGGGCTATCAAACATAAACTTTGGAAACAAAGTAATAATCCTAAAAGTATGAATCAACTTTTTTCCCCCCATTTCACTTTCTAGTGCACTTATTGATTTCATGCTATTATTTGATGGCCCACATGGAACTTTCATATATGGATAAACAAAGCTGCTAATACTTACAAATGAAGGAAAGATTTACAATCAAATCAGACAGCAAAGATCGTAATTTGATCTTTGATTAGGTTATTGTTTAATTTTTTTATTACATTTCAATTTTATTAGAAAAGATTTATTGAAGTTGAATGATTTGTTCCATTATTTTTCAGCCTTATATTTGTAGTACTTGTAGAATGCGAGATCAAATCTTTGGTAGATTAAATACTGCATCACATGTTTTTCTCATTTGACACTCTTCAAGAATGTTCACCAGTCACTCAGTCAGTGACGTTATAAGAGACACTCCATGGCTTCTGCTAAATAACATCCCAAAGTGCTTGGATTTGTATTGATATTATGTAGAAATGCAATATGCAAGGTGCAAAATTATACAGAAGTCTTCTGCATCAGTCTATAGAGTTTCAAAAGCTTTTACAGGGAACTGCAAACAGACCAATCACAGAGCATTTAGCATGACCAAAATAGACTCCTGTATTGTACTTTATGGCAAACAGACAAGGGTGATAGCTTTTCGTTAAATACTTCACTGACTTTTAGTGCAAACTATTTCAGTCCCACCATTATTTCTGAAAGGCTCTGTACTTTTTGCTGTGTGGGAATGACCTGCTTGCTACTAGTGTTAATTACTACCAGGTGATGATCAGTTGACAGGTCTGCCCCTCTCTTCGCCCTAATGTAGAACATACGGCCTTTAGTCATCCACTGGCCTAAGGAGCTTGTACCACATACACAAGCTACCTTATGCTCAAATATTGTGTTAATTATGGAAAATCTATGAACAAAATAGCACTAGGATTTGGGGAAGCAGAGGCCTTTTGATTAGGGACTAGGCTCCAGGATCGTAAGGTCATGGGTTCAAATCCTGGACCAGTAGGTTGTCCTGAGGTTCCCTTAAGCAAGGTACTGTCCCCATTACTGCTCTCTGGATACTGGACATAACCAGTCCCTGCTGCACATTGTTGGTTTGAGAATGCGTTTCATTATTTATTTATTTATTTTTTTATATCCTTGTGAAACATTTTTTCAAAACCACGTGTCCTCAAACTTTGAAATGATTTGTATAGAGCTTATATAAAATTTATTAGCCGAGTTTTACAGCAAGCATACACTGCCCCAGTTCCTCCCCTAATCTGATCCATGTATTTCTTATGACTGATTATCTTCTTTTACTTTCTTGTCACACATATTGATGAATTTATGCAGCTAACAAGCTCTCCTTGCTTGCTGTGCTGCTCTATAAATCTGGCCAGCTCTCTGTCTGCCTCTCCCCTAGAAACCTGCTGATTTACATCAGCACTGCAGAGACAGGGATCACACGCAACTCAAGGTCACACACACACACACACACACACACACACACATTAAAGCACATGCAAGAGGTTCCACTTAGGCCTACTTACTTATGTTTCCAGTTGTGAAAATATAATACAGTAATTAGCAACCCTGCTGTACACACATGCACACAAACACACACACCAAGAACCCCAGAACAGAAACCACTTCCTCTGCCACCTCCTGGTACCAGGATGCATCTGTGTGGAAATGTCCCAGTCCCCATCCTCAGTGATTAGAAATATTTTCATAGCTGCTCTTCACTAAGCTAAAACAAAGCCTTTTGTCTTCACTGGGCAGACAAATCAAAGCCTCAACAAAAATCTAGAATAACACAACAATACAGTGTCTCTCTTGAGATAAATAGAACTATTTTATGTGGGGTCACATTTCAATTCCTGACATTCAATAGAACATACAAATAAGATCAGATAGACAGTATGTGGAACATACTTATTAAATTCACTTTAGTTCTACAACAGCTCTGAATAATTTATAGTGGTCACTGAATAATGTATATCCATAACTGAATAGTATTCCTGCAAATTTCAATGTATGTGTGTATCCACTTATCAAAAAATGACCAAATTAAGCACTTAAGCAGACTCAAAACCATTAAACTAAATACAGCATAATCTGGTTTACCCCTTTTATGGCCATTTAATGGCCATAAAAGCCTTTTATGGCCAGATTAGTTTTCCGGGTTCAGTATTTTCCATGCATTTATACTGGTCAGGTTATGGCCTGCATTTAGGGCGCATGGTTACATGTTAAAACATGGCTTCGCAGCATGTAAAATTTCATGTAGGATTCCACAGATTTTTTTTACTTTTTAAATAATGTGAGGTACACAAAGTCATTCTAAGAGGTGTGATTAAAAACAGTGATGCATAGGCTGACAGTCGTTCTACAACATGAATACAGTGATTTTATTTGTTTTCTAAAATGACCACTGAACCAAGACTTATTTTTTTTATCTACAACTACCTCCAAGTTTTTTACATTTTAGTCTAAAATGATGTTTTTTTGCTATAAACCATGCTGTGTGCCTTAAAAAAATGCAGTAATTAAGAAAATGTAGCCAAATTCTAAGGAGAAAATGTACTTTGTTTGTCTCTGGGGATGGGGACAGGAGCAAGAACACTAGTAGCCACAGCAGGCTTTAAAAATATCTCTACACTGTGTGCACAATTATTAAGAAAGTGAGTGTTTTGAGGATTAATGTTATTATGGATCAAATACAGTGCAGTCAGTCAGTCAATCCAAAATGCTAAAAACCCTGAAACCTGAATGTTTTATAAAGGAAATGTGAGTGTGAATATTCTCAGGGGAACATGTGTACAATTATTAGACAACTATTAATGTGCAGAATAATTATGCAACTAAATGAAAAATGGAATGTGTTCATCTGTTAATTTGTAAATTTTGTAAATATTATTTTCACTTATGACTAACTGATTCAGCCACGGGCCCATCAATCTGGTTCGTCAAGAGTCACTTTCATCTCATCAATCCATAAAACCACTGTGCCCCAATATCTTAGTAATTTCAAGAGTGCTGCATCCCTCTGAAAGACTTTTTCAAATATAGAGCCAGGTCTATTAATTTTTTTTGGCCCATTTTGCCAGAGGAGGAAAAGAAACTGCCTAATAATTATGCACACCTTGACACATGTAGTTGATCTCCCCTCCCTCATTACACGAATACACATCATCTGATCTGCTTAAAAACAATTAGCATTCTAGCTTATACAGCTTGAAGTTGGAATATATGCATAAAATGATGATTATGGTCAAAATACTCACTCGCCTAATAATTGCACACAGTATATTCATTCTTCATTACGCTCATGTCTAATGTTTTAATTAAACTTTAGCCCGTTAATTAGACTAAGTCCCAGGATGAAGACACAAGAATAAAGTATTCCCTAGAAACACCAAACTGAAGGAGAGCAATAAGGTTACCTTTACGGAGAACAGAGTAAAAAGGTAGTTAGAACAGCGACATTATTAAAAGAGTTGTTAAATCATTTAATGTGGAAAAAGTTTGAGCTATAAAAACACAAGGTATGGCAAGAACCAGCTGAGGCTGGTCTGCTGCATTGATAACTCAGTTATCAGTAGGTCAAGATAATCAGGAAGTGTGTGAATAGCACTCTCCAATAACAAACACTTTCCCTGCACTGAGACATGTGGACAACTTCGTACAGGCCAGATATCAGGTCTGGCGTGGCCATAACATAAGCCTTTTTTTGGTCCTGACACCTGGCTCTGGAAAGTTCAGAATTATGTCTGGAAAATGCTTAAACACAAGTGCAAACAATATTTTCCCATAAGTCTTGTTGCATGCTGGAAGCAGAAAGATTCAGGTAGAAACAACAACTTTGAGCTGGACATTAGATCTCCTAAGCAAGTGCAATGTGAGTCTCAGAGCTGAACAGGAAAGTACTGTCACCTGATAGGCTGCCATCAAAGCAGAAGGACACACACGCACACAATCATGTGCTTGGGATTCCAAAGCTTTGACCTGGCTTCCAGGGTCACTGTGGTGGTGCTGCTGGTGTCAAGATACCTCTGGTAACCTCCTGTAATCTTTAGTGACCTTAACTTAGTGGCCTCAGCTTCACTCCACTTACTAGATGGGAGAGGAGAGGCTGCTACTATGCAAGTGAGGTAGATGCAGGAGATTCTGGTATAAATCTATCCCTTACTATGCCTCAGAAATATATATTAAAAGAGGTAACCAAATGTTTTCATTATTATATCTTGTGTGAATGTGTTTGATAGAAACTCAGGCCATCCACATCTGTGTGCTTATGCTGGAAGCTTTAATGAAGTAAATCATCTGGTTTGGTCAGTACAAGGTCATCATGCACAAGTTGTGCCACAAAAGCCCACAAAAATCTGTCTGTGCTCAGCTCACACAGCACTAAGTGGCACTTATAACACAACAGTACACACACACCACTGGTATGTGTAAGACGATAACCCTGTGAAGATTATATATATATATATATCTCCTTTTTACTTTTCCTGTTTATGCACTGGTTATTATCACTATTTAATTCTTGCACACTGCACTTTTTTGTAACAATGCTGCTCATCAGACTGCTACTCTGTACAGTGTAACATCCGACAGAGACAGGCAGTGTGATCATGAATATACAGTACTGTGCAAAAGTTTTAGGCCGGTGTGAAAAAACGCTGTAAACAAAGAATGCTTTCAGAAATATAAATAATGATTGTTTATTTTTATCAATTTACAAAATGCAAAGTGAGCGAACAAAAGAAAAATCTACATCAAATCAATATTTGGTGTTACTACCTTTTGCCTTCAAACCAGCATCAGTTCTTCTAGGTACACTTGCACGAAGTCAGGGATTTTGTAGGATTATAGTCGGTGTATGATCAACCAGTTTTACCAAACAGGTGCTGATGATCATCAATGTCACACGTAGGCTGAAACACAGTCATGTTTGGAACAACCTACCCGCCGAGTTCCTTCACAAACTGTGTGCAAGTGTACCTAGAAGAATCGATGCTGTTTTGAAGGCAAAGGGTGGTCACACCAAATATTGATTTGATTTAGATTTCTCTTTTGTTCATTCACTGCATTTTGTTGATTGATGAAAATAAAATTAACACTTCCATTTTTGAAAGCATTCTTTGTTCACAGCATTTTTTCACCACCTGTGGCGGTGGTCTAGTGGTAGGATACTTGTCTATGGACCTATAGCTCAAGAGGTCCCAGGTTCAAATCCCACCTCTGGCACTACCATCACTGGGTCCCTGAGCAAGACCCTTAACCCTGAGTGTCATTTTTCATTGGAGGGTGGTTTCATTAACGTATGGAGTGTGGTTATTAAAATAAAAGAGCTACAATCAGTATTGTTTAGTGTAAGCTTAAAATGTGCAACTATACAGAGGGCATAACTGACAAATTGAACAACAAGTGCAGATACACGTTACCTAATAAACTGGCAATTTTGTGTCAGTAATTTTTTTAAATCTTTGCACTTAAAGAAGAAACTCTAGTTGTTCATGAGGTTTAGTGAAAGCCATACTGAAGAGGTGAAAACACCCATATCAGGTTAATGTAGCTCTGAAGCAGATGCCTTATAAGGTAATGCGATAGACTCATTAGGGCTGGTGGTGTGTGTTTGCATGTATAGAGAACAGAAAATTGAGTGGGCCAAGTACCTTCAGCACCTCACTGGTTGAAGCAGCTCCTCCCGGGAATATCTTCTCAATCTTCACCATTGGTTGAACTTTGGACTCCATTCCACCCGAGATGCTAATACCTGCCCAGAGCATGAGAAAGAGAAAAAAGCTTCAAACCTGAATCACATATAGAAAAGCCCAGAATACACTGCTTCATTTTTTGCTGTTGACTGTTATTTTGCTCTGCCGGACATGAGCCAGCTTGCTTCTAAATGTTCCTAACCTACCATTAAATGCACTCTCTTGCATTATTTAGATGTGTGGAGAAAATTGAGGTTTTGAAACCAAGCCATCTGTATTTGGAAGCACATTTGATCCCTTCATTTCCAGGGACTGAGGAGAAAAAAATGCCCTGATTGCATTGCTGAGCTGCTTAGAGTAAATAAAATAATACATTACAATGGCAAAGTACTGACTGCCTGCTTCTGTCACTGTTCAGCTCAGCATAGTGCTGCTGGGACCAGAAAGGCTTTCTTATGGGAGGAGATTATGTCTCACTGAAGCTTTCTTATAATGACATCTGTACTCTGGCATTGTCTAGAGCCACTGCAAACCTCACTATGTTGATTCACTTTTTTTTCTCTGAGATACATCAATGACAGAACATGTGGTTTGATGACAAATCTCAGCTTTAACTGTGACATCGACTTCTGCAAAAATGAATACTTGTATATCACTATTTTTGCAGATGCATGATGTAATAAAAGATCTTGCTACTGGAATATGACTGTAGTGGGTAACTGACTGACTCCTACTGGTAAGGTGGAGTACTGGGAGGCTAAGTGTTTCAGTAAATTGTTTCTTGAAAGCATTGGACAAACAAATACCTTGTTCAGTGTGCTCAACTTATGCATTCAGGTTATTTGAAGTTTAGCACATTCTGTTGCCACCTATGCATTTGTGTGGTGCTGTTGTACTATTACAAGCAACATAAAGTTTGACTTGATTAGACTACAGCACACCTGTCTAGACTCACCCAGAGACTGTTTAGTCTTGGAAATGGAGACAGTGGTCAGCTCATACTCCTGTATGGACAGGCTGCCTTGATTGTTTGTAGATAAGCTGGAATGTCCATTCACCTTTTCCCTCCCTACAGAGTCCTGTGAAGTGTCTGACCCAAACACTTGGGTAAGCGGTGTTCTGTTCCGTCTGTGTGCGCTCATCACTGTGTACTTCACCTCAGTCCCATTAGCAGTTCTGCCATGGCCATTTCTGTAAGGTGACCTGCCCCGCTCTGGTGTGCTTTCCCCTTTATAGGAGGTCTCCACATAGAGTGCAGTCCGAGGTGAACCATTGCTCTGTCTTGGGTGGGAGTGACTGTGCCGCTCTGTGCTACGAGAAGATTCACTGAGCAGCCAGTTGGGACGAGTAGGGCTTAGGGAGTGCTGACGGAGAGAACCTGAAATGTAGCTATCCACCGGCACATCAAGTAGAGGAGTAAAGGTCCTGGGCGGTGGGAGCCGGCCAGTGGGGATAGTAGCCAACCTCAGTCGCTCCAGCTCCTCCACCAAATGCCGATCTCTTTCCAAATCCTGGACAGGCTGCAGTTGGAAACCTCCTCTGTAGTCTAACAGAACCATTCATAAATTGTTCAGTCATTGATCTGATCACAAATCTGCCAGATTATTACATTCCCTGTTTACTGTTACTACATGGCATTAGGCTTCTCAGGTATTATGAAATTATATACAACTTTAGTAATAATTCTGCACACATCTATATTTTTAACAGAAAGTATCATTTTACTTTTTAATATGTTATTAGGTGGAACAGGGAAAAAAGCACTATCAGTGCCACATTTAATAAAATTCTATTTGTAAAGTAAATTCTGTATATTGATATCCCCCAAAAATAACTTGAATAATTTGAAATGGAAATAGCATTGTGGCTAATCATTTTATACATGGACCTTCAGCATCTAGGTTCAAAGAGCATCTAGGTTCATGAGATTCTGATTTCCAGATTTTGAATGACAGTGCACTTTTTCAGACATATTCACTTTCTAAACTATTTATGTCCACAGACATGCACCTACAATTATCATCATATCTTCTCAATCCAAAGGCTTTCAATATTTATGGTAAATGTGCTTACATAAACCCTTTCACTGGTCTTGTATAGTGCACACTATTCATATACAGAGAGCAAGCTGTGATGCTGGGGTCCTCACACCTGCCTACTCCCCCACACATGAATGCTACCTCACTCAGGTTTCAGGGCCTCTACCACAGAGAGGGTTGAATTACTTGTATGTGTCAAGTACAATGAACAAAAATAAGCTCAAGATCTGCGTGGGCAGTCTTCAAAGGTTAAACAATGTTGGGAGACTTTCTTGTTTTTCAAAAATTCCCATTCATGAAACAGGGGCCCAGAGCGAAGGCGCTGGCTGACTGTTGCCAAGTCTAGCAGCGTGGAAGTCATAGCAGGGGTCAACTGCTGAAGGTAACTTAGAACATCTTGCTGTCCATTTCCACAGACAGAGATATGCGATTTATGCAGTTTGGTATCTTATGAATGACACAAAAAAACAACCTTCATAAACTCAGTATCAGAGACAGAGGGGCATAGTATGAAAGGCTTAGAAGGGTTTTAAGTTCATGTGTGTGTGTGTGTGTGTGTGTGTGTGTGTGTGGAAAAAGAAGATTAAATGTCAGCAGCAGGATATTTGCAGTGTAAGTATGTGGCTCTTATGGTCAGACATTCATTTCAGGATATGAAATGACTGGAGCATAAAGGAGGCGTGTAAGACTGGTGGTTATATAACTCCTCAGTGGGATCAGAATGAACACATTGCACAGTGGGGAAGATGAGAGAGGATCAGAAGAGGAAGCAATGGTACATATAGACACAAACACACAGGTTACTGAAAGGGTTACCAGGAATGGGTGTTATGAGATGGCGCCGTGGGGTTCCACCATGCCGAGGGGAGCGCAGGACCGGAGACCGCACTGAGGACACACACGGACCATTGGAAAACATTCAAACATATAAATACCATGTTGACAAGCCAGACAGTGTTCTTTTACTGTTCACATCTTTAGCCATTCAATATGATACTGCAACCATCTTTTTACATTTTATGCTAATACGTTTGAGTCACCATTACAGTGTCACAAATCCTCACTTCACAATGAATTTGTAATAACATTTTAATCTTTCAACCAATTTTTTAAACATATTTCAACATTTCCATGTGTTTTATCATCATGAAAAATAGTAGTCAGCATTGTCTTTGATATAAAAAATAATGAAATCAGGGATAAAAGAGACCATATGCTGCAAACACTGTGAAGAACAAATATGAAACAAAAGCAGTTTGAGGTGCTAAACAGGACAATTCCATGTTTTGGGTCTGGTTAAACTGCACAAATTTTCTTGAAACCAAAAGTGCATTATATAGAAGTTTTTCCGAGAAAATACATAAATATAAATGACACTAAAGATTACAAGAACATCATCTAAACATTACAACATGATAAAACATGATCCTACCAGATCGGCTCTTTAAAATGTCATAGGCCTCCAGCTCAAAAGGCATGACCATGCTGTCAAACCGGCCCAAGTCCGTGGGAGGAATGATCATTCTAGACAAAGCATTTTTTAAATATAAATAAGCCCACTCTGTATGTGAAAATGTTGTGTCAATCAGATAACAAAAGTAAAAAGTCTCAGTTGCTCTGTCACTGACAAAACAGAATCAGGCTAGCAGCATAAGATCAGCAAATCCAGCACAATCCTCCCTCCCATCCTGACCTGATCTCTCTCAACAGCAGCAGTTTCTCTGGCCTATCGAGGATTGCCAGCAGAGGGCGCACCAGGTCCTCAATCACCTGTTCTGCCAAAAACTAAAGAATACAGGGACAGCACTAATACTGTCAATCCAAATTCACAGCAGGCAACACTGCACACTCAAAAATAACTACAGGAGAGTAGCTGATTTGAGAAATGCTTAGACATTTGTGTTTGATGAGATCTAACCAAATCTCATCTTTCTTTTAGAGTAAATATGGCCTTAAAAAGAGACATGACAGTGCCTTTTATTTACTTATTATAAACATTGTTCAATTATTGTAATATTCATCTTTATTTAATTTATATTTTAAATGATGTAAAGCTTCAATTTTATCAATAAAAACATAGTCATTGTTTTGCAAAAGAAAATGTTATTCCTACTAAAGTGCAAACCTAGCAACTTTCCCAATGAACTAATTATGTAACTGTATTTCAATATAAGAAATACAATTTCTTACAATGTCTCATATACAATCAATTTCAATATAAGAATTAACACGTTTTTTTAAGTCTAAAATCTTGCCATTTTTAAACATAACTTGCAGACACTAGGTTCTAATTTTTTCTAAAAAAAACATGATAAAATGACTTGTGCACACTCACCCTGTTGCAGTGTCTCATGACTGCAGACACCTCATCCTCACTCAGAAGTTTGCGCGCCATGTCCTCCACCATGGCCATAGTCTCAGGACTGGGCATGGGCGCAGGCTCCCACATTCCTGCCCGAGTTTCCCGGGGAGAACTCAGGAGACTGAAGATGGGTCGACTGCGCTCCTTTCCTAAGTAAGAGATGCAGGAATTAGTTACAGTGAAAAGAAAAGCACAGAAGACTGCCTTTTTGATGCCGCTGATGAGAACATTTTGCACATTCATGTTACATCCAGCAATCTGAATGAGCAAGCAATTACAAAATCTGTAAAAATGAAAAACTGTACACAAATGCAAAGAGCACATCAGATTCATGTTTTAATGTTAATAGTATTAATCCATTTATGTCCAGAAACTAAAATTTGTATGACAAGATACATTCCTCAGAACGTAAATATTATTTTGGATTGTCAAACTTTAGTAAAGATCTAATTGTACCCATTTGATTTTATTGTCATAGCATATATTTTCACAGTCAGTTAAGAACTTTTTATGCTCAGACTAAAGTTTGGGACATTTGGACTAAAGAAAATTCTTAACATTTGAACAACAAACATTAAACCAGTTAAGTAGCAAAATTCAGTAAATGCAAGAATATTATTTTTGAGTTTGCAACAATCTGATTGATTGCCTTTTTTTGAAAATTTTATCCACTGTATTAAAATTTTACGCTGTAGTACTCAAATGGCAAAATGGCAGCAAAATTTTGATGTTCTAATGGTGGGGTTGTGATTATCCAACCAAGAGGTTGTATAAGTTGGGAGAGCGACTCTTCTAGAAATTAGAACTAAAATGATTATGTATCTAACAGCATTGTCACAAAGGACTTCTGAAACCACAGTAACTACAACACAGACATCTAATGGACTAAAACAACACATTTACCCCATCTCCTGCTTCTAGATCCAAAGTTGTGCTCTGAATTTGCAGGGACAACATTACAAGAAATACAGGATTAAAAGAAGCCCAAACATGTCAGCTTCTAGTTTTGGTGCATTCTGCACTGGTTGCGTTAAAGCTGTGAAAGATGCGAGAATGTAACTCATCATTAGCTGAGCAGAACTACCGGCGCCGGACTCAAGGCCACTCCACAGGAATTACTGCATAATTAACAGCAAAGCAGCTCTCTCTCTCTCTCTGAGGCAGCCTCTGTAAGCCCTCATTATGCTGCCAGCTTTCAAGTGCAAATGTGCCTCCTTTGCAACTGGCCTCTCCAGTAGCCTGGCACTAATCGCAACAAGCCTGCTCTTCTAATACAGGGCAACCGAGTTAAACATATGAAAAAGAGGGCATGTGTTTATGCATGTGAGAGTGTGTAGAAGTTGTTTGAATGTGTGCATGCCACCAGAACTAGGAGAGATCTCACCATACTTCTGCCTTCAAACAATTTCTCTTTTTTACTTTTTCCACAGGCTCCATAAATCTGTTTTATTTCGGATATTGAGTTCACAATTTAACAAAGTTTTTATAATTAAATTTGAATGATGAAAAATAATAGCTGTAATTGGTTTGATGCAATTCCTTAATAAAACTATTGCTGGAAAGCAATCATGATTTACATGAAAATGCTAGACTAGGTTATACTAGGTCACAGTGACATCAAATATTAAAATGTCTACTGTTGTGTTGTCAGATGTCTCATACACTTTTACACATTTTGGTACTGTAAAAACAGGATGTTTGCTGCATTGTTACACTTTATTTAAATTGTGTATGAATAAAACAGTTTTATAGATCCCCTTGAGCTACCAAACGGCAAGACAAATTCCTTTATGATGAATAAACCTGATCATGATTCTGCGTTCAGTCAAGTATATATGGACAACCAGAAGCCATGTGAGTTCTGCACAAAACTTTCTGTACTTGGTTCAGATTTTTCCCTGTGCAGTAAATTATCTTCCAGCAGCAGTTCAGTCCATTTATTTTTGTGCATATTCAAGCATGCTGATTAACATATTTCAGTCTAATATGGTCAATTTTTTTGTGTGTGCATTTGGATTGACACTGACCACGCTCACTGTGTGTGGGTGATTTGGAACGACCTCTGCGTCTGTCCCCTGTCCCTGCATCTTTCCTGTCCTTCGAGGCAGACCTGTCCCTCCTGCGGCCACTTTTAAACAGCAGATTGACAAAGGTTTTGGAGCGCTGCAGTGTACTCCCTGTGGCTTCAGCCTTCTCTGCAAACTGCTGTTTCCTCTTCTTCTGTTTGTCTTCTACTCAACATAGAACATTGTCAGCACCAACAAACATAAAAGCAAACATTTTGGATATAATTGGAAAAATAGCAAGAGAACAAATATGGACCACATTTCATAATATATGAACTACAGAAAAAAAACTGTCTATTGTGTATTAGTAATAAATTGGCAGGGCAGTAAAGGCACTGGCTAAAACTCAAGCCATTAGTTGCAGCAGCATGAGGCTTCAAGGCTGTAAAATAGATCTGGGTGAGTTATGCATCATTTAGTCCATGTTGAACATTAATTTATCACATTGTCACATTTTCTCCTCTCAGTGTTAATCTTCCACAGAGAAATTGCACACAGTAAAATTGAAGCATTATGCACTAGACAAATTTACATATAAATAAGCCATGGTTGCAAACACACAAAATAGAGTTTTTAACCATTTTAACACAGTTTTATGCAGTACAGAATTTTAAAATAACCAGTACAAACTCAAAAAGAGTCATAAAATAAATCCTTAGGTAAAATAAGAAGTATCAGAATACAAGTGAGAATTTAATCCAACTTAATTTTTAAATAGCTCTTCAGCTTTTTTGATACTCATTATTTCTATCATTTTGCTATATAGAGATTTTGCTTCCATAATAATTTTTTTTGCAGATGGATAGGTGTCCATTAATCCACTGTTTCAGAGTGACCGGTCTTCTGACCATTAGGCCATGGCCATTCCTCATCTAATCATCAAGGAAAAACTTCCAAGTGTACCCAACAGGCCAAGGGCTCTCAGAAACTGATATGTGTGTATGATCCTGAAAGCAATGACATTGCTCAGATTCATTACCTACATGCCTGATCAATTAAACAAGCTGAACTTGACCTTGTGAGTGTTATACTGCTGTTAGAAAGACAAAAAGTCTCAACAAATGTTTGTCAGGTCACAATGAAAAAAAACTTGGTAAGAAATAAACTTTAAAGTTAATATTCCAACACATTCCCCTAATAGCAAAGAAATACTTTGCGCCTACATTTAGCTTTTACAAACTATATTTAAATGCCGTACCTGAGACAGTGATGTGGCTCTGTGATCTGCGAATGGGTTTGCGAGGCTTGCTGAGCGCCATCAGCACTGCAGTTTTTGGAGATTCCAGGACCTCCTTGTCTCCTGCAGAAAACGTCCTCATCCGAGCCCGGCTGCTCTTATCAAAACTCCCAGTACGAATCACAGTGTCCTTCAACAGAACGGTCTCCCCCACTGTCCTACTTGTGTCCATGGCAATGACCCTGCTGGATTGGGGTGATGCATCAGGCTCCTGAGGGTCCGTCTGGATAGCAGTCTCAGTCCGGTCAGAGCTTGGTCTGCGTGAGCGATCCTCAGTGGATATACAGACATCCACCATCTCTGAGCTGAATGGAGGTGGGAACATGACCTGAGAAAGGCCACTGAGGGAGCTGACTGGTGTACCAGAGGAGAGAGAGGAGGTGGAAGAATAGGAGTCTGAGCCCTGAGAGGAGGATGGCTGACCACCATTAGCCACTAAATGTATGGAAAGAGAGAGACAGACAAGAAATTTTGTCAAAGGTAACTTATATTTTTTTCATTTAAGCTGGACTGAAAGGTCTATGGTCTACTACTGGACTCACAATATAGTTTTAAGTGTCACATAATATATGGAATCACTAATGAAGCACCTCGTTATTCTCAAAGTCTTATAAAAAAATTATATTATATATATAATATATATACAGGAAGCACACTAATCTCCATCACCTAAGTCTTGTAACCTAAATACGCTTTAAACAACCCTGATGTGAGAGACATGCTCCATTCCATATTTCTCACTGAATTAGGAACTAACACTTTAATCCCATGCTATTTTCTGATTTATTGCAACATATTCTGACATACTGAATGGAGAGTAAGGACTGTGAGAAGTGGACTGTGAGCTTGAGTTTAGGTCACTCAGCACTCTCCATTTCTTCTCAGTGGAGAATCTGCCACTACTTCAAATAATGCTTTAAAAAATCATTTTCAAAAATGTGCCAGACATTTAGTAACAAATGAGTTAGCGAAAAAAAAATAATGTTTCTGCTGGAATGTACATACATTTATTCAGCCAGCTGTACTCTGCAACCATCTCCTTGTATGCGGGATACTTCCCTGCCTCCTGTTTTAATAAAACAAAAATTAAACAAGCAATATGTCAAACCAGTGAGTAACTGTATACTGTGCAAATGATTAAGCAGAACAATAAATGAATAGACTAAACAATCCCTAAAATAGGACAATTTCCACTGTGCAAATGTGGAAAGAGGAAAAGTCTAATATTGTTGAGCCATTTTGGCCTGGTGTCTCAGCAAAGTATCGGTCTCATAAATATTTTGCATAAAAGCATGTCTCAGAACTGTCTTAAATAACAGCCACACCTGCCTGAGAAAAAAGTAATGTGGAGAAGCTGAAGTCTGTCACAGAGATTTTCATGAGATGGAAATCATCTAAAGACAGAAGTTCCACTTGGTTAGATCTTCAAAATTCCTCTTTTTTTTGCTCCCATCTTGGTTCTTCTCATGCTGGTCCCAATTCTTAAATGATTAGCTAGACAAGCTCTTCTCAAAAAAGCCATCTGACTGAGGTCAGGGGAAAGTCATTGGGAGAATGTTTCCACCACCGTTGGTGGGAATAGCTAACATTCGACTCAAGCCTAACCTGCTTTAAGCACCAATGGGGGCTTGATTCAGCATTGTACCACATAGGTGAAGCAGGCCAAGGAAAGGCCATAAAAAAGATGCTTTCTGCTGATTATAACCTGATCCCCGTGGCCTGGTGAATAATGCACATCCCCTGGCTGTTTTTCACAGGCGGAACCCGAGCCCCCCCCTGAGTAAAGTGAGCAAGCAGGAATGTGATGACTAAATACCAGCTGTCTACTTTACTATTCTGTCTCATTGCTGGGCTCAATAAGGAGCTGTGTTGTTTAACACACTATACAATAGTTAATGTGCCTCAGCACTAAGATAGACCATCCTTTATACAATAATGCTATTTGTAATAAGCAACAGATGCACATACACTGCTAAGGCAAAATTTTGAGAGACAAAGCTTATTTGTCCATTCATACTTAAATTCAGACTTAAAATCTAACCCAGTTCATTTGGAGGAAAACAATATTATAAATAATCCATGACATTGTTAAGAAAGTACTCTCTTGGGAATAAGATCAAATCATCAGTTTTTCATGTATGAACTTTTAACAAGAGTTTGCAAAACAAAACTCTAAAAAGGATCATTTAGGCAAAATATTCTCTTTGAAACAAAGAAATCATTTCAGTTTGTATAAATTATACTTTATGTTAATAAAATATTTGCATACATTTGTTTCTCATTTCATTAAATAATAATCAGAAAATACATTTCACACAAAGTGTCTTCAAATGTTTAAAAAAGGCAATGGACAAACTAATTTTGTTCATTTTTAAAATAAGAGGTAGTTAGTAAACATTTTTAAAGTTTCAATCACACCACTCACTCCACAGTTTAATGATTTATATTTTCTTGAACCTGCTTTTGTTTAATCAAAAAAAATATATATTTAAATACAAATGCATAAGTCTACAACAGTTTAGCCCCATCCACTTTAAGGAACCAGAACAGTCATCTGCATTATACACATTATATCAAGTTCTTCAGGCTTCTTGAACTTTCCCAGTTTTGGCTTTCATGTTCAGTCTAGTCCCTGTACCTAACAGAGGATTGTTTTTGTTTGTTAAGCTACACTGTGGCCTACATATAAAATATTCAAGCATAACAAAGCCATCTAACTTAAGGCATGAAGCAGGAAAGAAACAAATGCAGATCATTCCAGATGATCAGGCCAGTAAACGTGAAGTATGAAAGCTGAATGCTGAGTGGTTGGTACTTCTTTATTTAGGCACCTTGTATCTTTAGGCACTTTAAAGCCTGATAAGACAAGCTGAATAGTATTTTTCTACCAACAAGCTGATTCCCTCACTAAATAGAAAGAAATGAGGGGTGGCTCAAAAAATTTGCACACTACTCTATGTACTAACCTTGATGGCATTAAAAACATCCAATATAGGCATATAGAGATGTCTTGCAGCATCTTGAGTATTTGCAATTTATCTCTGCCATTGCAACTGTTTCCCACAGAGAAGCACACTTTGAATAATGTCTGGGACAGGAGCATCTTTTGCAACACTGTTTTATAACTAGAAAGTTGAATATTTTACTCTAAAGATATACAACATTGCTCTAAAATGTGTCTTACATTTTGTGAAGTTGAAAATCTGCCATGATGTACATTTGTTCCCAAAAAGGAAAATCTTACCTTAATTGTGAGCATGACATGAGTATGACTCTTTAGGACTTCCACAGCATTGCTGTGTGTAATGTCTTCAAAGTTCACTCCATTAGCTGCCAGAATCTGGTCACCCATTTTAATGCCATTCTGTTCTGCCAAGCCACCAGGGTCCAACCTTATTAACAACACATTTCTGTCATTTTTGATTGGTTTTAACAAGCAAAAAGTATAAACTCCAGAGCTGATTCCTGTGTTACTTACTTTGAGACGTAGATGCCCAGACCAAACTCCTTACCCCCACGGATGTTGAAACCCAGACAATAATCATCTGAAGTGGTGTAGAGATGCACTATCCTGCGCAAAGCCCCATCTGAGCTGGCCTCTGAAGGTGTACGACCACTTTCTTCAACTACCATCCTTCGGTGGATCAAATCCACCCTACACAAAAGCACATTATAAAACACATGCATTCGTTGCCTATAGACTTATTCACCTTTCACAATTGACAGCCCAGCACCACAAATTAGGTATGCATTCTTTTCACATAGAGAGTTAACTAACATACACGCACAGTGCACTTACACTCATATTCAACCATGAGCATCATGGACATGCTCTAATACATCTGCCCACTGTACTGTCAGTTAATTAAATGGCTGTAAAGACCACTGAGGTAACTTTACCACCACTGCATGGTGAAAGAGTAGCTGGAAGGAAAGATAACAAGGAAAGGCCAGGAGTCAGTGGGTTTCCACCCTGCTAGGCACGAAAGAGAGAGGACAGTGGAGAACAAAAAAAGGTCACTGTCTTCTTCTTATCTTTATCATTCAGTAATTAGGTAAGATCATTCACCCCTGACTCTGCTGACAAACTGATTGGAAAAATTTCTTTAGCATATAGCTATTTTGTGTTTTTTTATGTCTATGAAATGTTAAAATTCACATTATAACTAAACTTTCCTTACATTCCGTGACATTTTTCAAAATGAAATGCAGTTTTAGAGAGGACATTTAACTGTATGCTGGTTGGGGATGTGAAACTTGATATCATCGGTTCACAATTTTTTTGCCTGCTTACAGAGGCTGATGTAATCAAAACCTATAAGATGTATTAAGAGCAAGCAATTGCATATGGCATATGGAATATGGATTTCATACAAAAAAAAGGATCAGGTTGACTTAAAAATAAAGTTAAGAGTTCTTTAGAATGATGCCACGGAATAACTATTTTGACTATTTTTCAACTGATGTTTACTATGATTGTATGATGTTTCCTACAGTCATTCATATCCAGGCTAAGAACCATTTAATAACCTTTATTTTGAAGTGTGTATTGAACCTGTGTGCAGTGTGGAGATCAAAAGATTTATAGCTTAAATATATTACCATGTGGTTTTCTCTTTTGAGTAACGGATGCCAGGCACTTTTCCCACACGTCTGACCACCATGCGCAGACGGTTGTTTCCAGTCAAGACCTTTACAGCACTGCTCATTGTGATGCTCTCCAAACTGATTCCATTCACCTCCACCAGCTTGTCCCCAACACACAACCCTGCAAACTCTGTGGCACACACAAACACGTGTACACGGCACTTCAGAACAACTCAACAGGCAGGGTGTTGCTCACTAGAGTCTTTTAATTTAATTCAGCTAAGGAAACTGCTAGTAAAAAAAGCTGAATGACCGTATAAAAGCATTTTATTGGTTATTGTTAACCAAGGCCTATTTTTTTTATTAATCTTTCAGTGTTTTAGGAACAAGTGTTTAAGTGACAAAAAATGTACTGTAATTTTGAAAAATACAAATCTTTTTGCAACAATGATTTGTTTTCTTTCCTCCAGAACTTCTCATTTAGATTTAAACCAAAAAGTTCTATTTTGATTTCATCCGTCCACAAAACATTTTTCCAAAAGCTTATGATTTTTCTTCATTTGTCCTACAATCCTTATTGATGATAGAATTTCCACAGTAAATAAATACCAGAATATAGTGTTTGGGTTGGGTTCACTTTATCTCTAACTCCATGTTTGAAAATGATGTTTTATATCCTATCAATGCAAAAGTATACAACATTCTTATGGGTTCCTAAACTGAAGCCACACAGTAAAGCTCTGTTAAGGCAGCGGTTGCCTAGTGATTAGGGACCAGACCCCAAGGATGTGTGTTCAGATCTCAGACCAATAGGTTGCTCTGAGGTATCCTGGAGCATGGTACCATCCCCATCACTGCTCAACAGGCACTAGATATGGCTGCCCACTGTTACACTGTGTATGTATGGTTTAAATGCAGAGAATGCATATCATTGTGGTTCCGGATTTTTATTAATCACTTGCTATTTACAAAATAACAGCAAACGCTCTTGATGAGATATCACAGAATTAGCCTCTCCATTATTTTGTGTAATTGCTCATACCTGCAGAACTGTTGTCCTCCACCTTGCTAACAAAGATGCCAAGGCCATGTTCAGAGCCACCACGTACACTGAAGCCCAGCCTCCCATCTTCACTCTTGTCCACAGTGATTGTGTGAATATCTTCACTGTCATCTCCACCTACAACCCAACAGTAGCAAACACAAACACTGTTTGTTTTATATATATAAGTTAATAAGTTTATATAAGTAAAATATGTTTTCATTTATTATAATATTCAGGAAAAATACATTCACCTGAAATATCTTTATATCACAATTTCCCATCAAATTATAATACATTAATAATAATAACAACTTGATGCAGTATTATAGATAAGCATAATTACAATATTAACCTTAAAGTATATGAAACAGTATGGATATCAGTAATATACTACTGATGCATGTTCTTTTTTTGCATCACTATAAAATTGTAGAAACATTATGAATTTCTACAAAGGAATTCAAATGCATAATTGCATCTATACTTAATCATATACTTCAACCATTAAATTAGAACACCAGCTTAGTGTTCTTAGTGTAATATGAAACAATAACGAAAAATCATATTGTCATTTATTTAAAAGGTCCTTTTTGAGTGATTATACATCTTTTTAGCCCATATGACCTTATTTTTATGATGTGTCAGTGAACTCACCATCCACAGGTGCGTTAATGAGGATGACTCTTCCCATCGGGGAGGAAGATCTCACTCCTTTCTGCCGCTGCTGCTTCTTGTGCAGGTATCGTGGCAAAGTGGAAGTCCCAGTGTTAGGATGGGTCCCATTCGTCATCCCTCTGTGAACCTCACCAGACGAATGAGCCATGGTGGAAAGGGATCCCACCTATGAAGCCTCATTCAGGGCTCAGGTCCAGCGACCAAAGAGACTGGCTGTAGGTCAAAGCCAGTCACAGGAAGAAGACTCCACTGGATGGACTGTGCTAAAACAAATTCTGTTCCAATAGCACAGGAAAACAGGACTGTAAACGGCCCAGCATTTTTTGCATTAGGTTTGCAGTGTCTTTTCATAAAGCATGTTGTCCAATGTGTTTGCGTCTTTAGGTCCACAGGACAAAACCATGAAAATACATTTCATCCAAGAACACTTCCTGGAAGATGAGTGCTGGGGAGGTTAACATGAGCTTCTCTTGTGTTGTTTCTGGCCTTTGTGCCCATTTCCCATAGGCAGATGAGGACCTGGGGCCGAGGCACCCCTTTGCAGTTCATAAACATTAGCTTAGACCAGAGGTAAGACTTATTCACCTCTTCCAAGCCATGGTGTGTTACCTTCACATACTGGTAAACCACAACGATGCAGAAAGAACCATCTGAGAGGAATGGGGTTGTGCGCAATGCCTATGATTTCCCAAGGGAGGTAAAGTGATACGAGCGATGAATACATTCTAGAAAGGTAAGCAGCCAGAACACCGCAAGGTGTTCAAGGTGCTGAATTCAGCTGGAATCAAGGACTGATTGCTTAGCCTCAGAACTATTTCATTACTTCTGTTAATGATCTTACTTTGCAGCCATGTTAATACCACAGAGACACACCAGATCAATTACCTTATCATCAGCACCATGGACAGCACACCCCATATCCTGCAACAAACTGACAATTTTACACAACTAAAGCCAGTTCCTTCAGGACTCCTCTGGTGGAGCAGTGACTTCAGCTCAAATGAAATCCCCAAATAGACTCTTGATTGACTGGTTGAATATTTCTACTGTCCCAGACAAAGAGAGGAATAAGTGCAATATTGCTGCATACACTCCATACTTTGTCTGATCGTCGCTACAAGTGAAGCCAAACACACCATGTTGTGACATCTTAGGATAGGAATTCACACAAAAAAGTTTCAACAGGCCTGTTAATGCCGACAGGCTATTAAGGAGTTCTAGTTAAAGCCACATTTAAAACAGTAAGACTATTATTACCTGTCTCCATGTTGCGCTGAATTGCCTCACCTGAGTTGAAGGTAACGTTAATCTTCTTCGACCCGCCTCTCGGCTAACACGATTGGATAACCTGGAGAGGTTTAGAGGAGACCCTTCACCCCATTGGCTAAGCAGACTGCCAATCAACCCTCACAACATAAGAGTATTACACAAGCGAGCACGGTGTGAAACCGACTTATCCACTTTACTCACATGTTCAAATGCTCAGATTGTATTAGAATAAACAAACTCTTTATTTTTGTAAAAGTTATGTTAGGCAGGACTTGAAAACAGACAAAGTATTTTTGTAAATATGATAAATGAAATATATTTTTTTAACCTTTATTTAAACTGGTAAGACAGTATGTTTCTTATTGACACTGTCAGCCTGTAGGTCCAGTTCAGACTGAGTGGAGGACTACAGACAGACATGTGGAGATGGTCTGTTTCTTCATTACCGCTGATCCCCACACACACACACACACACACACACACACACAGACTCCTGCAGCGCTCTGCTCACACCTACTGCCTGCCCGCCCTCACTGCACTACCCACTGGCTCAGTTTTGTTGCAGCTATTTTGTCAGTGTTTTTGGCTCTCATTAGTTAAACATGAGCTTCTAGTGAACGTGTGTGTGTGTTGTGCCTGTTCTCTAAATGTCCATAAAATGTTGATCATAGAAACCTGGGCTTTAATGTGAGAAATTGGACAAATGAGAGTTATTGAATGAGAGAAGGAATGCTGAAAATTAATCTCTGAATCCCCGTATTTACAGAAACTAATAAGAATAACCGTTTGCGGTAAAAAAAAAAAAAAACGGGTTTCGGTTTGTTCTCTAGCACATCTGGCACTTTGCACAGTTAAAATTAAAAAAGAAGGACGTAAAGGATAATAATATGTTTTTATTCTAAACTGGACCTGAACAAGAGAAAGAGAGAGCGCGCGTGTGTGTGTGTGAGTGCGCGTGTTTGTGTGTAACCTTGAATAAAAAGCACCAATAGTAAGGGTTGTTGTTCCTCCACGCCCCGTCTACTCCACCAATGAGGCTGTGGCTCTTCGACACCGCCTTTTCACCCAATCGTCTTTCAGTTTTCCTGTAAAACCGCAGGAAAAACACGTTCCGTGACTCAAGCTGTGGGTTCAAGCTAGATAGACCCAACACTCACCCCAAACACTGCAATACTCGGGACTCTTCTGCCTTCCGCCCGTCCTGGACTGTGTTGCTGCTAAAAACTTAAATTAAGGTGTGTATTTCGGCTTTATAGACACTTCCTGTTTTCCAGGAATTCTTCTGTTTTATACCGGCGGCAGTTTTACTGAACGAGACTAATGCTGTTGTTAGCTAACGGTTAGGTCAGCTAGCAAGCTAAGTCT
Source organism: Hepsetus odoe (assembly GCA_017165825.1). NCBI lineage: Eukaryota > Metazoa > Chordata > Actinopteri > Characiformes > Hepsetidae > Hepsetus > Hepsetus odoe. The sequence continues at coordinate 16,254,689 of CM029367.1, forward strand.
GAATGTAGCAAAGTGTAGAAAAGCGGCCTATTTCTTTTACAAACGGCTCGAGAAAATATTAATGTGGTTCATCAACAATGTCAGAGTGTTTTTTTCCTAATTTAGTTCATGGGAAACCTTCCTCGTGGCTAATGTCCGTTCGTTAGCTGGTAGCTAGCCACAATAAACATAGGCTCTTTTTGAGTTTCTCTAAACTAGTATGCTGTGTCAGGGAGGTAAGCAAGGCTGCCTGTCAGTAAGCAAGGTCAGCCTGTCAGTGCTCAGACCACATGCTGCACACTGCATCAAATTGGTCTGCATGGCTGTCATCCCAGAAGGAAGCCTCTTCTAAAGATGATGCACAAGAAAGCCCGCAAACAGTTTGCTGAAGACAAGCAGACTAAGGACACGGATTACTGGAATCATGTTCTGTGGTCTGATGAGACCAAGATGAACTTATTTGGTTCAGATGGTTTCAAACATGTGTGGTGGCAACCAGGTGAGGACTACAAAGACAAATGTATTTTTCCTACAGTCAAGCTTTGTGGTGGGAGTGTCATGGTTTGGGGCTNTATATATATATATATATATATATATATATATATATATATATATATATATATATATATATATATATATAATATTCCTTTTGCAATATCTATAATTTATTTTCAAATGGGTATTACATTTCTCTTACAGTAGGCTATCCATCCTTGCTTGTGATTTTGTACATACAGGGCTTTGTCAAGTATTCGAGTAGCTTGAATTTTGCTTCAGGCTTAACCATCTGTCTTGTTGTTACATCACTATTGAGTGTGTCTGCAGTGAGTGGAAAAACATACAGTGTGATTTGAAGAGTGAAACTTTTTAAGACAGCTGTTTTATGACAGAGCAAGTAGTAAGTACCCTCTGTGGCAGCTGTGAAAGGGCAGTCACTGTGAAATGCTGCTGTGGAGGTGCTAAAATAAATGTCCTTTGTGCCCTTCGTCACAGGCAGGGTATAATAAAGCCAGGGCTGACAGAGGATCAGTTATGGAGGGCCAAATACATCTACGACTCTGCCTTCCACCCAGACACAGGAGAAAAGATGCTGCTTATTGGACGCATGTCTGCACAAGTCCCCATGAACATGACCATCACAGGCTGCATGCTTACATTCTATAGGTAAGGAAATCATGCTCAGCTTCTGGTTGCAGTCCTTTGTGTTTGATTTTGAATGCTCCTTCGTTTTCAATTCTTGAAAGAGAAATGTTCTGCAAATGGTTATTAATGGCTTAGCAATACACTTTAAATGGGTCCTAAACCTTGCAAGATTCATTAAATAATGCCATTTCTCTATTTATTTAATGCATTGTTTAGTAATGAGAAGATGGCAAAGACGTATGGTACAGATGCACAATTTTACAACAGCATTATTATTGAGAATTACCTGCAATTGGCTTCTAAATTTACTCTTTTCTAAACTTACTTTGTGAGTGATTTTTGCCTGTTTTATTAATTTTTCTTGGCATTGTTTCCAGGACAACTCCAGCTGTTGTGTTCTGGCAGTGGGTCAATCAGTCCTTCAATGCCATTGTCAACTACACAAACCGCAGTGGAGATGCACCAATCACTGTAAAGTATGGAGACTGTGTCGTCTTTTGGGATTGTGTGTGTGTGTGTGTGTGTGTGTGTAGAACCCATGTGGCAAATAATATCTTGGTGTTGTAAAAGCATCCTGTCTACTCTGTCTCAATATAATTTATATATTTCAATATAATAAATAAGCATTCTGATAGCAACTGTAGCAGCCCTATAGTAATAATGGTAAACTTGCAAGGTAAGCACATTTTCAGCTTTGGTTTTACAGATAAAAGAAAAGCATATCCATGTCTTCTGATTGGTGAACCTTGCTTGGTGTGAAATTTAGCTGCTTGCTTCTTGCTCTTTTGGAATGCTATTAAACATCCTGTTTATTGCTTTAGAATACATTCATACTGAATAAGGCAATAATGTACATTCGATCAAACAATTAAAGACATACTATAGTTTGTGCAGTGAGGCGGTGAGCCATACTCTGCAAAGAGCTTTTAGTACTGCTTTGTTAACAGTGTGTGTGTGTGTGTGTGTGTGTGTGTGTTTGTGTTTCTGTGCGTGCATGTGCAAATGACCTTGTTTGATCTTTTACAGTCAGCTTGGAGCAGCTTACGTCAGTGCCACCACCGGAGCTGTAATCACCGCTCTAGGCCTCAAATCACTAACAAAGGTGAATTTTTGTTTTTATTTATTTATTTTTTACATTGTCATATTCCACTGAGAAGCATTTCCTTTTGTGAATATGTGGCTTATAGGAAAACATAAGTTTTCCTCAGTAAAATGTTTTCATATTTATTTACTTGCTGTAGCTGTTATAAATGCACTTCCTAGTTTCCATAGAAAGCTTGGAATTATTATTTTAATAGAAAGCTGATATCTACATCTAATGGCACCTGCATTGAAATGAAGAATCTATAGCTTTTTTAAATGAACACGTTTACATTTGATATTTATAAATGGACCTGTTTGGTATACACAGACAGAACTAGATCATCCATGTCAAATTTGGTCAAGTACACAGCTAAAAACTTTAATGCTAGAATGGAGGCACCCAAAATATGCAGGTCATTAGTAAATACAAAGAGGAACTTGTTGAGAATTTTCTGTATGCTGAATAATGTTGTAGTAAGCACAAATGTTTCATTTTCACTCTATCTGTCTCCAGCATCTGCCTGCTATTATTGGCCGGTTTGTTCCTTTTGCTGCGGTGGCTGCAGCTAACTGCATCAACATTCCTTTTATGAGACAAAGGTATGCGTTGGTCCATTAGTTACCGGTCAGTGTTCATTTCTAAAAAATAAAAAAAAAACACAATACTCACTTTCTGTTGGATTTGCCTTCTGCCAGAGAACTGAAGTTTGGTATACCTGTAACCGATGAAGAGGGAAATCGGTTGGGAGAGTCTGCTAGCGCTGCCCAGCAGGCCATTGCACAGGTGGTGGTGTCGCGAATCGGCATGGCAGTGCCAGCCATGGGTGAGGGCATGAAATACATTACAACAGAGTGCAATAGAGTTTTACATCAACATTAATTGCAACTAAAGTGAAATGACATGTAATAAAAATTAAAACATTACGTGTCTATAAAGTGCAGAACATAAGTTGTAAAACAGTCAAATAATTATTCCTGCTCAAAAAATAGAATAAAAAAGAAAACAGAAAAGAAATTTGTGATGTCTAAATATATTGCAGAAGTTCATCAGGGCCAGTGACTTTGTAAAGGTAAAAAAAAATATAATTAAAGTTTATATTACACCATGAACAATACTTCTTCCTTTTTGAGTCACTTTCTTGTCTCTCACTGTGGCACTATATAAATAACGTTATTTCGTTACTTTTTCAGACATAAACAAGTAAATGATGTGAGGCCATTCCTCAAACATACCTTTTGTATCTGTATTCTCTTTACAGCCATTCCTCCAGTTATCATGAATACCTTGGAGAAAAAAGCCTTTATGAAGGTAAAATCAAAAGCATTGAATATTACATCCCTGTTTTTGTTTATTGCTTACTTGTTAAAGATGAAAGCATTATATCTCTGCTTCTCTTGTCTCACCACAGCGCTTCCCAGTGCTTAATGCACCAGTGCAGGTTGGGCTTGTAGGATTATGGTGAGTTCCTCTGCCATTGACACCTGTTCTAAATTTTGAACAATTGGGCTTCATCACAGCTAATGATTAATATCTTCTCCACCACCCACATAGTCTGGTGTTTGCCACTCCATTGTGCTGCGCCCTGTTTCCACAAAAGAGGTTAGTGCCATTCTGACTTTTTTTGTTGGAAGGTTTTAGGTCTTGGATGCCTTTTTGTTGCTGTAACAATCTTTGTGTGTATTTGTGTTTGCAGCTCAATGAAAGTGAGCAGTCTGGAGCCTGAGCTTCAGGAGAGTATACGAAAGAGCAGTCCTCATATCACCACTGTTTATTTCAACAAAGGCCTGTAGGGCACTTTCTCTTTCTCCCATTCTGCTGCATTCTGCTATAACTGATTTTAGTGGGCACAACTTGAAGGGTAAATATATCTATTTTGCATCTAAAATACACCTATATACGTTTTGCTTTGTTTGTGCATTTTGTCACCTCTATCCTTCATTAAGATGATATGCAGTCCTGATTTATTATATCTCTACAGTAGATGGAGTGATTTGCGTAGTTTGAAGTGGTTCTGTGGGTTATTAGTCTTATGAAGTTGAAGGTGTTTTTAAAATGATGCTGCTTTCACAACCATTTGCCCTTCATGTCAAATGATTAATCTGTTTCAAACTGATGTACGCTGTCCAATTTTTTTTTTCCCCCACCAGTTATTTATTTTTATTTTTTTGCAAGAATGCTTGAGCGATGTACCTCTGTTAATGATTTGTTGTTTAGAACTTCTGAACCTACAATTTACCCAAACATCTGCATATCAATCTAGTTTAAGCACTCTTAAAACTAATGAGCAAAATGCTTTATAAAATCCAAATGAACATGAAGGATTCATTTACCAGTATAAATGGTTTTAACATGTACACTCCTGTGTTTGCCATTAAAAGTGCACTTAACCTGTAACTCACATGTATGAAGATTCTCCAGATGTTAAAGGGTTTTTTTGGTTGATTGTTTTAAACAAGAATGTTTAGACCTTTCCAAAGTGTTTCGGTGGTCCATCATCGTATCTGGCGATTGTATCTGAAGGTTATAATAACTCAGTGTCTGTATCTTGGGTCTAAGCCTTAGGTGTGGTCAGACTATTCTGATTGGTGCATAGGCTCACGTAACCTGTTATGTTTATCGTGAACGAAGAATGTAGTGTTTTGTGATGCCAGTATGATTGAAAACAGTGGTCATGGTGTAGTGATTAGTCATGTCTAGTTTCAGTATAATCATTTATATCTTGAAGACATTTACCTGTTAAGAAAGGATGTGTTTGATAGATTTAGGCTATGATGTAAATATTGAGAGTAGACCATACTTACATACATATTACCAGCAGTGAAATTAGAAGCTCAGTTGTTGGTTGGACCACGATACGAAAAGGGACTGCTGGTCTTTCAATGGCTGTAATTTCACATCACAGTTCAGCACTACATATAACCTTTAACGTCCCGTTTGTGTCTATTGGAAGTATTTATGGAGATTTGTACGTATTATACCTTCACACAGGGTGATTATGCAAGTGTGTGTATATATCTATTTATAAATATCCAAATAAATATATAAAACCTGAAATGCAATGTAGATTTGTTTAGAAATACAACCTTGATGGGGTCATTCCTTGCACCCATTCATAGGTTGACTTCTCCATTATTGCTATAATAAGCAATAATGATTGTAAAGTAATATTTATTTATGAAATATTTATTTCTTGCAGAGTAATGTGATAGCCTAGCAGTCTGTCATGTAGATTTTTGAAATGCGCCTGAAGATCATCTGTTGTAACTTGAGCATACATGATCAAATCAGTATTACAAGAAGTATTGTTGTGAGGTAACATTGTGGTTTGTAAGCTCCTTCTGTAGATGCATTTAACATCTGTGTGTTATTTTATTCTTTAGGTCTTGAAACATTTAGATTTGTGATTAGTGTGGAGGATTTGTATTTAAGGAATACGTTATCTTTACAGTCACAGAGGGGCAGTACTGCAAAATTACTTTTTTGTCCCAACTTTTTGATTTATAATATGCTGATAGTACATTGTCTTCTTTTAAAGGACTGAATGTTCTCCCCCTTCTGCACAAATAAACGGAGTATATTTAATTGCAGAGGTTATAGAGGTTCAAATTACAACTACATCCACAACAGGCACATTATTTGTGAATGCTGGACTAAAAGGTAAATGCAGAGTACTTTGTGAGCTTAACTGCAAGTCATGGCAATGGGTTAGAAAATGAACAGTTACTATTGAATTACTACACTATTGAACACAGTATTGTAGTTGATCATGACAGAGCTTAAATTGAGCAAATGTTTTCACATTTTCAACTTCAAGACAATCTTTTATGGACCTATATCAAGTCTACCATAAACTAACTAGACACGGGCTTAAAATGTTTTTTGCACTACATCAGCTGCTTGAATACATGGAATGGTATTTTTATGGTTTGGAGCACTTTAAGAATTTCTCTAGTTCCTTAAGACAGACGTTTTATCTCGTCCAAACGAATGTTGCCATGTGTAAACTTGCCGTTTCTAATCCGACATGCGTACCGCATGCAGTTTTTTAGGGTCTATGAAAAGGAAGGACATTGCTCAGCAATCCTAATTTTTAGTATTGTGGAAAAAACCTTTTTACTGTTTATACTTTACCTTGATGCTCTTTAGCCAGTCAGCTGATGTTTTAAAAAGTAGGCCAAAACTGGTGTTTTAAGACTTTAACACCAGGAAAGATAATGCGGTCATGCATTTATTTTTTTTTAAGTTCAATTTTCCAAACACAAATTCCTTAACGGAACTGGTGCTTGTTTCTTTTCTCTCTCCTGCTTTTTTGTATTATTTTTTTTCGTATTTTTCATGTCTTATGTATTCATATAGTATAATAAAGATTTTAAAACATCTCATTTGGTTGTAACATGGAGCTGTACATACGTCTCGCAGTTTTAAAGAATCTTGTAATTCTATTTTTTTTTGTATTTTGTTTTTTGTAACACATTTACTGTAGAAAGGTAGACCGATTGTGATATTACCAATTACCAGACTTTGGTAGTTCTTTAACCTGAAACCACAAGAGAATTTCCAGTCAGGAGTCTATGGCTTCCTGATCTACTGTAGAACCGTTTGTAGTTTTGGGTTCTAAAATTGTTAACCAAGTGAACTGATGGCAACATTGTACTTTAATAAGGTCAGCTATTGGCTTAATATGCAGGAGCATTTTATATTTGCATTATTTAGCAGACGCTCTTATCCAGAGCAGCTTCCAATTCCTGATTACAGGACTGTCTCCCCTGGAGCGACTCAGGGTTTAGGGTCTTACTCAGGAGCCCAGTGGTGGGGTGCTGGAGGTGGGGTTTGAACCTGCAACCTCTTGATCCACTGACTGTAGGACAAGTATCCACTAGACCACCACCAAATTCTGGAAAAATGTATGCAATTAAGGGAGAACAGTTGATATCAAAATCAGGAACAATTACAGTAACCCCCACCTTAAATACCTAAAGACTCACTTGTTTATTTTTTACCACCATTAATAAGTTAAGTGTCAACAAATGGTACACTACAAATATAACCAGTGTTGAAATGAAAAATGAAACATTTTTTTCTTGATTACTTAATTGATTTTTTTTTTCCCCTCAACAAGATCAAAATACTGATGTCTGGGGAAAAAAAACCCAAAAATTTAGACACCAAGACCTGACCTGCTAATCATAGGATTACCATTTCAAATATACGGAAAACAGGACAACGGTTTTGTATCTGCTATGTTTTTATTGCAAATGGAATGCTCTGCCTGCTTGAGAACTTTGGCTATCTCCTCACCAAAAAAGGTGAGCAGGAAAGAATGTGTCAAGCTTCAAATCTGCTCTCTCCTGCAGGAGTTTTGAGACAGACTGTCATTAAAACACAAATCCAGTCACCAGCTCAGCAACAGATAGCTAAAGGGACTGACTGCATGCAGAACCGCAAGGACAACATCGCCATTTCTAAAGTGCAAAGAACCTAATGTGACCAACTTTAGGCACTACACAGTACCTCACACTGGTATCATGAGTTCAGCTGATCCTGAGCGTCTCTTTATTTTTACAGCATTAGTAAATGCTAAAACGAGGTGTGATGTGTAAAGTTTGTTCTAATGTGTTTTTTGAGGTTTAGTTATGTGAGAACTAAATTTTCATTAACTGTTTAGTACCATACTGTCAACATTCTCCAAGTCTATTCATTTATAAACACTGATCTATTTTTCCACCGCTATCTTCTTAGCTGCCTCAAAAACAGACTCAGTGCTGACTTTGTCACCAAATTCCTTCTCCCGGTGCTCAAGAAGAATTCCCTGTAAACAGTAAAGGACAAACAACAAATTTTTACAACAGTGGAAGAGTCATATTTAGCAAAGCTAAGTCTTGACTTAATTTCCATATTTTAAGGTATTTATTTTACTATAAATCATTTTTACTATAATAAACAATTATTAATAAATTGCTATGATCCCAGATTAATAAAACTTTACAGAATTTTTTTCTTTCTTGCAGTTATATTAATTAAAATATGTACATAAAGATGTATCACCTGCTTGCCAGATCCTATGACAAATACCCCACCAAGGATGAAACCCTCTCCATTCATGTTGCCCTGGTAACCTGACTTCCAGGCTCGAATGAAGTTCTGCCAAACGCCAAGACGAATGAAGCCAAGGCCACCCATTTTCCTCTGGCGTGGTCCATAGAAAACTTGCTGTAAATAAATATATTTTGTTCATGTTTTCCGTTCATATTCTCCATAGAAAAAAAACCCTCAAAAAAGGGATTTTTCATTACACAGAAATCTGCAGAAATGGCTTTTCACCTGTTAAGTTTTTTGAGTGTGTTTGACGAGAGGAAATATTAAACTTTGCTAGACACAAGCCCTCCAGGATCAGATTTAGGCACACACAAACATGACTGAACAGCGGGATTTCCTAACCTTTTCATCCAGAAAAACATCTCCTGCAAAGTGGTGTCTGAAATCCTGAATCTCTGTACCAATGTCCTCTTTGACAACTGCATACAGAGGGACCCCAAGCTGGTCCAGCTCGGGCTTAAGAGAGGACAGCTCAGAGGCCTCCTGCAAAATATAACATGTCAAATCAGAAATGGATGTGTGTAAATTCAATTCAGTGAAATTCAGGAGAATACATCTAGACTACCTCTCTGCACAGAAATCATCCAGGCCGCCGAACAGCCATGATCACTGCACCAGACTTCTCCCATAGGCTTGCAGCTTTAAATGTCTTCTCATCTGAATAAATACAAAAAAAAAAATGATCATGAAATAAATAAACAGAAATAAACAAAGGCTTTTGATAAAGAATGTCTGTCCCTTCCATCTGTCTTGTATAATGAAAATACATACTTCTTTAGAGGTGAAACTTCTACTGACCTCCTAAAGTGGTTCTGAGGTCAGCATCCCCCAGGTACTCCAGAATGGCATGTTCAGGCTTGGTAAGAAAAAAATCTGTGTTGGCAAGAATTATGGCGGCGAGCGCAGCACCTATAGCCCCAAACCCCAGGGACCACATGCCCATTGCAAACGTCTCCCCCTCCAAGGTTGGTTGTGATTCTGCAGTTTGAGCACAAGAAACGGAAACATCAGTAAACAAGAAATGATTGAATATTTTAAAAGCTTTACTAACAAATGTTCATTTTGGTTTTTGACTGAGAGGTAAAAACTAATTTTCCCTTTTCAAACAGGCAGCTTATATAAAGACCCTGATTTCAACGTCATTTCATGCTCCCTCACAACTACCTTTAATGCTGTGGCCTACACCAAACACGGGCCTACAGACTAAGGACTGTAGAGGGGGCTATAGCAGTACCTTCTGATTCATGGATGGTGGACTGGCTGTTCTTGCCACTCTCAGACGATTGCGGAGTTGTTGAAAATGTACGAATGCTGTCAGTGCTGCTGCAAGCACTGAACACTGATGACTTTAGGCATAGCTGGTGCCTTAAGAAGTGAAGCGCCTCATACTTAGGGAGGAGCTTGTTCATTAAAAACGGTGGTCTCTTATCTAGGGCCGAGCTTGCTGGCCAGAGGGGCTGCACTGAGGGGGGCCTGCAGTTATACACTCTTGTTGTCAAAGCATTATTCACACGAGGGACACCGTTTCCTCTTCCCAACAACAGAGCTATTCGCTTGGGCTGCACTTGAGATGTACGTGTAAAGGCCATAGGTGGAATCCGCAGTGGGTTTAGCAACTCAGTCTCATATATGCATACGTGGAGAAAGCACTAGAAAAGAAAAGGAAAAATTAACTGTGCTTCACCCTTTAATGCATGTGGTCACTGCAATGGACAGATATTCAAAGGGCATTTTCCTGTATGTGAATGGATTTGAATGGTATAACTGCACATCAGCTGCCATAGTGGGCGCTAGTCCATCATCCAAAAACTGCCGTCCAGCCACTTTGTGAATAAAAAAATTCACAAATCCAAGCAGAGTGACAGGCAGAAGCTTTGAGGAGCCCAGGAAAATTCTTAAAAAATTAAAAGTCTTAAAAAATAGGAGACCCATACAGGTAAGAAAATCAAGTTACAACTAAAGAGTAATACAGTTGTGAAATATCACAAGTACTGATCGCCTGTTGAGAGGAATTTATAATCAAATACAAATTTTAAAAAAGCATTAATTTCCACTGAACTGGACACCATGCTTTTCCAACTACCTTTAAATTACAGTTTATGCTATTAATGTGTCTTACACATTAAAAATACTGATCTGCAGTGAATGTTTTAATAGTAAATCAACACATTTATGTAATTTGAATGCCAATTACAGTTTCTGTAACAAAAACAAACGTGCAACAGATTTTGTCTTTATACTGTATAAAGTTCAAAAAAGCCTCAGAAGGTGCTGAAACAGTCAGTCAGACGTTGGTCGGTCGTTCAGCGATCCTTGTGGTCTCTTCCTGCTTTGGTCCAGAGATGGTACAAAAAAACTGCCCAGCATCCAAAAACACATTTTCAAATGAAAAGATGATGAAGAAGAAGAAGAAGAAGAAGAAGAAGAAGAAGAAGCAGCAGCAGCAGCTCCACTGGTCTTTCTGCCCTGCTCTGTGACTGAGCTCTTCAGAGTAGAAAGAGAAAAAGTTCACTCAATGGTCTAATCTGAACATTTAGTTTCAAAAGCTGTGAGTTATATTCCGACAGCCTGAATGAAGGAACAGTGAGTCTTCCTGCTCCACCTGAGCAGGTTCTCAAAGCTGAGGGTGCATCATCACTGCAGTGCTTCCTGTTGCACCTTTAAAGATGCTTTATCTACATCCTGGCCTTAGTGTTTCGTATATTCATTCATTTAGGTGCCAAATAAAAAGTTGAGAAGTGCACTGGCTCCTAGTGTAAACCCGAGTTTTGAACAGGCTGTTAATCTGACCTTGAGTGACACCACAGTAAACAGAGGCATTTTAACATTTCCAGACACGAGCAGCTGAAGAGAGAAATCAGGGAAGAAACCAAGCGCGCTGTGAGAAGGTGGACGGAGCAGAGGAAAGACATGTGTAGAGCCCACAGGTTTAAAGTGCACTGCTTGTCTCTGCAGGTGTCTTTCTGGAAGGTCTAACAGTTTGTCTCTAAGTCCACACAGAGCTCGTGCTAAACTAGCGAGCCAAGTCCAGTTCAAAAACCATTTAAACCGGGGCAAGGAGAGACAGTCTGTCTTTACACCGAACCGAGGACCGGAAGTGGGACATTTTCTGAAAGAAGGTCAATATGAAAGTCTAAAATCTTCGGCGCATTTCGAAAACATTGAATGTACTCACAGTGTGTTGATCAGTGAAGCTGAGCTCTCCTCTTCCCGGCCGTTATGTAAAGGCAGGCGCGACTCATCGATTTCAGAAACATCGATCAGACCAGGTGTTCCGCGCACCTACCGGAGGGGAATCCTCTTAGTCACTGCGCATGCGCAGAAGAGGTGCAGCCGCACTTAATGAAAATTGAGATTAATGCTGTATTTTTCTGAAATAATCTCCTGAAATTATAATAAAGACCGCTGCTGCATCCACTTAACTTTAAAATGATTTTAAATTACTGAAAGTGTTTTATCTAAAGTCCGCTGCTTTGGGAGAAGGAGATTTTCAAAGACCTCTTTAAAGGGTCACGCCCACCACAGCTGGATTAAGGGCAGAGACAAAACCTCGCATGACTCCACTAGAAATCTGTACTGCTGCTATGCTGTTCCGACAAAATATGCCAAATGTCAGGACAGGCAACAGAGATCTGAAAAAAAAAAAAAAAAGATTTAATTAGTTTTCTATACTTAAATTGTGAAGAGGTTTAAAATATTAAACCACGTTTGTAGAACTGAGTCTGGCATTGATTCAGCATTAAATCAGCACCAATAACTTCTACAACTATTACTGCAACATACTTTACTGTTTTTTAATTATGAACGGTTGTGGTGGTCTAGTGGTAGGGTACTTGTCTATGGACCGATGGCTCAAGAGGTCCCAGGTTCAAATCCCACCTCTGGCACTACCAGCACTGGGTCCCTGAGCAAGACCCTAAACCCTGAGTGTCTCCAGGCAGACTGTCCCTGTAATTAGGACATGGAAGTCACTCTGGATAAGAGTGTCTGCTAAATGCTGTAAATGTATGTCTGTTGACCAAATGCACATTCAAATAGTTTTCAACTAAAGTAGTTTTTACAAATTTTCTTGGCACATCACTGTGGTTTTGTAGAACCTATTTGTCTGAACTATCCAGACATGCTGTTCTTCATCTAGATAATTTATGGTATCCCTTAAAAGCCTCGATATAGTACTGGAACATACGGCACTGTGCAAAAGTTTTAGGCAGGTGTGGAAAAAATGCTGTAAACAAAGAATGCTTTCAGAAATATAAATAATGATTGTTTATTTTTATCAATTTACAAAATGCAAAGTGAGTGAACAAAAGAAAAATCTAAATCAAATCAACATTTGGTGTTACTACCTTTTGCCTTCAAACCAGCATCAGTTCTTCTGGCCCTCACAGAGCCCTGATCTCAACATCATCCAGTGCGTCTGGATTACATGAAGAGACAGAAGGATGTGAGGAAGCTACATCCACAGAAGATCTGTGCTTAGTTCTCCAAGATGTTTGGAATGACCGACCAGCCGAGTTCCTTCAACAACTGTGTGCAAGTGTACCTAGAAGAACTGATGCTGTTTTGAAGGCAAAGGGTGGTCACACCAAATATTGATTTGATTTAGATTTCTCTTTTGTTCATTCACTGCATTTTGTTGATTGATGAAAATAAATGATTAACACTTCCATTTCTGAAAGCATTCTTTGTTTACAGCATTTTTTCCACACCTGCCTAAAACTTTAAATGAAGAGTTAACAGCAATTCCATCTGCAATCTTTTTGTAAAGGCCCATATTTTTTATTGAAAATATTTGTGAACAATTTCTTGATGTTTTTCAGGGTGTCAGCAAGTTATTGTCAGAAGGAGGTTCGTGGGATCCTTGCATTTACATCTGTTAACATCCTTCGCTCTTTAGCACAACATGAGCTTCATTAATTGTGTAAGCTGATTGTAATATTAAAGGATGAAAGAGGGCCCAGTTGTGAGGCTATTTGTTATTTTTAGGGTTTCGGGGCAGAGAATCGGGAGATTGCTGCTGGCCATTGCAGAGAAGAATGTGCTGAGAGGGGGCACCACTGACACCCCACCCCAGCCTGCAGCAGCTGCTGCTGCATTCCAGCAGACTACTGAGCCATCACGAGACACCTTCTACTTGCGGCTTTTATCCAGTTTCTCAGCCTTTGCTAACTGACCAATGTCCACCTCACGCTCTGCTAAAGGTAGTGGGGGAAAATCACCTATGCTCTTTTTTTTTTTTTAAATGCATATTAACTTTCACTTGTAATATCACTTGAATCCCACCAAACAGCTTTGGCATTACAGTAAATGACTATGACCATTTCATGGCAGGTCATGTTCATTAACATAACAGAGTCAAGAATCCATCAGTGGTAATTGTGTAATTGTTATAAAAGGTATTAAAATGTTTAATGTCATGACTTTAAAGTAGCATTTGACATCAACTTTTACAACATCAAACACGGTGGTCAACACAATTACCATTCATGCTAACTTGCCACTGTTTTATTGATGAACATATACTATCATGACTCATGAAAGCAATTAGACAAATGGTATGGGATTGATTTCAAGTTGTAAAGTTTTGGTTAGCACATTATAAAGAATATAATCAGTGAATTTTTAACGGTGTGGAAAGAGAACTTGGATCCATTTTGGTTGGCCTTAATAAGGATCTTATTGTTTTCAGGCTAAGTTTTGGGTGCATGTTGAACTCCAGCTGTTAGGTTCACACTATGTCCTGCTGACTACACCTGCCCGACAGCCCCACCCTACTGGATCACTTCACAGGTTTCTAATCCAAGCCATTTTTAGGGGAGTGTTTGGCATAAAAACCTATTGACACTAAGGACATCCACCCCACCTCTTGAGGTACACAAAGTAGGTCAGCCATTGGCTGGTGGACTACACGCCCCCGTCAGTTTACTGGCCTATCAGATAGGCGTACAAGCACATTTAACAGGAAACCAATGAAAATGTTGTGTTTGCCCTAGCTTGATGAGTCAGGATTTTTGATGCTACTGTATTTCTGTAACTGGATAGATATGTTGTTACTCATGTAACTGTAAAGCATTGATTATCCCTGGCTGGAGAGGAGATGAAGTCCTATAGGAACAGGCAGGATTAAACTGGGTTTCAGTCAATAAACATGTGCCCACTGTGCAAGACCTTCATAATCAGCCTTGAACTTTAGAAAGAGGGAAATGTGTTTACAACCTGCCATTTGTTCATTTATCTCATTTCTGTGCCAGAAAAAGGATCCAGGCCTCTAGCCTCACCTTGCAATTCAGCCCTCTACAGAGTTGATTTTCCATATCGTTGCAGGGTTAAAGTTCAAGGAAATGTTCCATTCTGTATGCTCTGAAATGTTTTCAAATCTGTGATACAATAATTAAGAACTATTCGCATTGTGTGCTTATAGTTAAAATTGCATTGATTAATGGCATGTGTGAACACACTAACTACATACTTGTTGTCTAATGGCAATATATTTTCAGCAGCATTGAAAATACATTGAATTTATATATGAAAATCTAAAAATCTCACATTATGTGAATACTGGGAACCGTCTTTTCAGTGTGTGAGGTGAAATATTGGCAAGGCCAAAGCCCTGATATGGTTATCTTTTTACTCAAAAATGAGCTTCTGTCATTGGTTAACTGTTTGCGCTAGAGTCCAGTTTTTCTTCCAACTATTATTTAAACTGTGCTTGTGTTACCCAGTGGCAGGGATGGGGATGAACGTTTCACTTGCATGTACGATGCCAAATCAAACAGAAATGTACCACTTCAGGGTCAGAGTAGCAGAGCAATGTAATTTTCGGCCACTGATACAAAGTCCAAAAATCATTCTGTTTTAGAAAGGGGGGTTGTTATGATCTACATTTTACAATCAGTGGTCCACCCCCAAAATATATCTTACAAAGAGCTCATGGGGGTCAGTAGGAACACTATCTGAGGGATGATTGCACCCTGTTACAACCCTTACAGTAATATAATCAGTAGTAAAGTTGGCCCCATGGAGTTCATATGCATCAGTCTCACCAAACTAAATTGTTAATATTTAAAAGTTAACATTCACAGGTTTTGAACTTATTTTCGGAGAAAGGAAAGGTGCCGCCAAGACTATGATGCATATTAACCTCAGCCTGTTATAAGAAGTTGTACATCACTCTTTAAGTTGAAATAATGGCCAATGTTTCAAATGTTTCATGAATCTGAAACAATTTTTCAGACATAAGTTCAACTGGGTTGTCCTGTACATTTTCTAATATGAAAATACTTCTTAAAGTGTATTAAAGTGTTAATACTGAACACTTTAATACTATCCTTTTGGGAACTTATTTTTGTTACAAAAAGTATAAAAAACAAGATGCCTTTATTTCACATATCCAACACTGATGGGGTCAAAAGTCTTAGTTGCCCACCTTAATGCATCATCCTGTTCATGCCGCTGTGCCATTTATTCTCCAAGATTGTGTGCATGCCCTCTTCAGTATTAACAGTACTGTGTACATTTAACCCTGCCATGTTTAGCTAAATGTTGGCACCTATGTTAGAGTTGGACAAAATGGTATTAATGACATTGTTTTGATCATACCCGTCACTAAAGTCACTGAATACTTTTATTGCACATCAAGCTGCTCAATCTGCTCAATCAAACAAACAAAAAGCTGTTTGATGTTCTCTACCCTCTTGATTGTTGACATTTGAAATCATGTCTCAGCATCAGCTGTTTTACAGATGAAGGTTGTTATGTAAATCAGTATCAGGTGTCAAAAGCTACAGAAACTAAAATCATGTAATGTAATGCAATTATTTTTAATATGTAGGATGTAAACAACATAAGTTTAGAGTGACACACTGAACCTCAGATACCAGGAATCATAATGCTGTGTTCACACACCATAAACATGCCCTCCGTCCCATACTGGTATAAGACTGCAAGGGGTTAACTGAGTGCACTGAAAACTTTGAGTCCCCTCCCTCCAGCAACTCCCCCTGGAATGGTCAGTTCCACTGGTTCACATGATGCATATGTATGTATATGTAAGTGTGTGTGTGTGTGTGTGTGTGTGTGTGTGTGTGTTTGTGTGTGGGTGTGTGTGCGTGTGTGTGTGTGTGTGTTTGCTTTTTCTCCATTGCCATATATAGGAGCATGTTTGGTTAGAGAACTGTTGATAATCAGTGATCTGACTGCAAATCTCTCTTTCTGTCTGTGCCTCTCCTTTCCTCAAGGTGTTACATACAGCCTGTGAGGAATTTAAAGAGCTCTGCATTCTTGGCCTGCTTCAGCTACTGTTTTCAAGTTTTTTTTTCCCCAGTGAATTTGTAAGCTCTAAGAGTTATCCTGCAAATATGGAAGAACTGAATAACTTTCAAGAGGATGGCTCCTTCATGTTCACTTCAGAATCTGTGGGAGAAGGGCATCCAGGTGAGACTTACATTTTCTGCTATGCCCGTGCTTCTCTTTTACATGCAGTGTAAAGACAATGTGGATATAAAGCATGTATAACATCTTAAAAGTGCTATAAAGACTTACACATTTGCTGACTTGATTCATGTTATGAAATCTTTATAAGCCCGTTGAAAGCATCCTGAAATGATTTAGTTTTTGTTTTAACCTGTGTGGTGCCATGCATGTATTTCCAACAGTAAGCTGCTGACACAGCACTCCACTTGCCTCAGCAAATGCTTATTGAAATGTTTGGGTCTGTGGGCAGGACGGTAGTGATCGATTCCCTTTGCATAACAGAAATATTGCATTTGAACTGAGATAGCTTAAGAGAGAGACGGTGATTTAAAGCTGTACCATAGCAACTACTAACGGTAACCATTTGACACTGTTGTGCCTAAATACTAGAGTCATGTCATGTAGAGAGGTTGGGGTTGCACATGGTTGGTTAGGAAGCAGACCAAGACAGGTGGCTCAAGCTAAAAGTGAAACACCTTCTCCCTGTCCCAAGCTCAGCTGGCATTTCATTCAGCGAGTACTACTGCCTTGCTCACAAATGCCCAGCCTAGTAGCCCAGTGTAATATTACATTGCACAAGAGGAGTATCTAAAAGTCCTATTGAACTGCTAAAAATAACTTAAGCACTTACGCACTATGTACAAATAGCCCATTCTCCACTGTACAACTGTAAACTATGAAAATAGAAAACGAAAAAAGGAAACGGATCAAATCTGACAGTCTCATAGAGCTGAGCCTGGCAGTGACATGTGGTATATGTTTACTGAGAAACCATTTTAAGGCAGTTTTGGTACTCTTGTGTGAGAATGTGCCAGACTTCACATTTCTTATCTGCTCTTGGCTCATGCTGCATGGTTAGCATACATAGAGTAGGGGCAAAATGACTGATGTCCACCGCTACTGAAATATATATGAGCAATGTACCTTTTCACTAGAATGTTTAGTAAGCTCCATCACACTCTGAAATGTCCCTTTAAAAACTTCAGATCAAATAACTGTCTTTTTCATTTATAGAAAAAAAACTGGGAATTGTTAATGCCCTCTCTTAATTCTCTTAGCCCTTGGCTTCTCTGTTAACCTTTGACACTAAATCAATAAGGCATTGATGTGGCTGGAAAAGCATAATCTACAAAAAGTACACACAAACTACTTGGTCCAATTTTACACATGTAGCACAGCCGCCCAATTCTACTGAAGCGATTTGCAGGGCTTTGAGGTCAAAGAGTGTCAGTGTTTCTGATGTAACTCACATAAGTTGTTGCCTCAGTGCCGAATAGGACGGAGAGCGGCTGAAAGCCGAGGGCATTGTTCTTTAGTTTGGCTCGCCTGTGGCATCTCTTTAGTGGGACACTTTTGTGTGGAAAAAGCAACATTTCAAAGGACAGACCAATCAACTGAAATGAGACACAACAGGAGAAATATAAGTTCATTATGATTTACAATTGTACTTTGTATCTTGCTCATTTTCTGTTCACATAAGTACTGACATGCTAATGTTTTTTGTGCATCACTTTAAATGTCTAAGTAGCCAGCAGGTACAGGTTTCTTTTTTTCACTCCTATTACTCCTATTGCTTGTTTGGTTTCCATGTAATTAATGAATAATAAGCAATGGGATGTAATAAGCTTGAGGTTACATAAAATGCTTAAACTGTACAGAGTACGCGGTGTCAAGGCCTACAGCACGGGTTTGCAAACATACCCATTTGATTACGTCATTGTGTAGTAATGTGTTTTTCAAAAATCCCAATCCAATCAAATGGCCATTCCTTCTCTCACATTTGACAGTGAAATCTTAATTTTGTTTTTAAACTCTTTGGTTGAAATAATTACATTAAATTAATATTTTCTTCCTTTTTTGCAGATAAGATTTGTGACCAAATAAGTGATGCTGTGCTTGATGCTCATTTGAGCCAAGACCCCGATGCCAAGGTGGCGTGTGGTAAGAGTATTCCTTTATGTATAAGTCACATTACAGATGCTTCTAAACTTTATAATAAATCTATTTTCCGTAAATACTTTAGTAGAGGGTCATTAAACAGAATACTACTTATTAAAAACACTGAAAACAATGGAAGATGGTCAAAATGTAACACTAAAACCTATTACAGTTTAAGCAGATAATTAGTCAAACCAGAAGATTCTTGATTATGCTCTTAGTGTTATTACATCTGTCTACCACCTGTTACACAGTGCATAGAACCCTAACCTAGTTCTATTTAAATTTAAATATGCATAAATTAAACTGCTTTCATTAAAGATCTACCTTCGCTTAGATTCTTTGATCTGATCAAATGCAAGGATTTTATTATGTTGTGACTGAATCTCTGATTATGTTGATCTCTAACAACAGAGACTGTATGTAAGACTGGTATGGTGCTTCTGTGTGGTGAGATCACATCCCGGGCTAATGTGGACTACCAAAAAGTTGTAAGGGACACGATCAGTCACATTGGTTATGATAACTCTGATAAAGGTAAGAACAGAAATAAGGATTTCTAGCTACTTTTGCTAGTTTCAAACCATCAAGTTTGTTTTGTTGTGTTTTTTCTAAAACCCGTTTATACTGTTTGATCTCAGGTTTTGATTATAAGACCTGCAATGTATTGGTGGCTCTGGAGCAGCAGTCTCCTGATATTGCGCAGGGAGTCCACATTGACAGGCATGAAGAGGACATTGGAGCTGGAGACCAGGTAAGATAACAGTGGAGAAGATTACAGTAAGAGTGAGCAATAGAGAATTGATTATTAAATATAAATATATTGGAGCATAATTCTACATCTTTTTGGCAGGGCCTGATGTTTGGTTATGCCACTGATGAGACAGAGGAGTGCATGCCCTTAACCATCGTCCTTGCCCACAAGCTTAACGCCAAGATGGCAGAACTCCGCCGTGACGGCACCATCCCTTGGCTTCGTCCAGACTCTAAAACACAGGTTAGAAAAAAAACTGAGGCAGCAGGTGTTTCCATAATGGTAGCAGAAAATCATGTTTAGAGAGCACTAAAATGACAAAGCGTTAAGGCCCTTAAGGTTTCAACATCTACTCTGCTGTTATGGTCTTCACACCACTCTGTTAGCCAATAGCTGTGATTCCTATTGAGCAAGTTGGCAAACTTGTGGTAGCATTTTCTTATTTTCTTAATTTTTCGCTGAGATAAAAATCACCTTTAAAGTGACATCAAGGGGCCAGGGTCCCCATAGCTGGCTGGATGATGTTGCCCACTTGTCAGTTTATGCAGGGCCTTTGGAACATACCAGCAACCCAAGACATGACATCCTCAGTGGAAGCTGAGACCACCTTGCTATTTTGGAGTTCTTGACATTTTCATACTGGAGACCCAGAAATGTTCCAAGGGTTTGACACTTGAAGTGTATGGCCCCCAAGAGGCTGATTTGATACCACTGTTACCCTGTAGAATCCAATATCTCTTATATAATCCTGGTACTCTCTATTAATGAGAACTGGGCAAATCAATTGTTTCTGCAAACACCTTCTTCTGATTCTCCATGCATACAGGTCACTGTTCACTACAAGCAGGAGAATGGAGCTGTGATACCTCTGCGTGTCCACACTGTGGTCATCTCAGTCCAGCACGATGATCTCATCTCACTGGAGGAGCAGAAGAGGATACTGAAAGAGAAGGTCATCAAAGCTGTGGTGCCAGCTAAGTATCTTGATGACAAGACAGTATATCATCTGCAGCCAAGTGGTCGCTTTGTCATTGGAGGACCCCAGGTGAGCTTTTTTATGTCCCAGTTTTACTGATTAATCACCATCAATGGAAGCGTTACTGTTGACAAAATGATTAAGTAGCCCCTTCCTTCAGGAAACTAACAGTGTGGGAATGTAATCTGTCTTTTAGGGAGACGCTGGAGTCACTGGAAGGAAGATTATTGTCGATACATATGGGGGATGGGGTGCTCATGGTGGTGGAGCCTTTTCCGGGAAGGACTACACAAAGGTGGACCGCTCTGCAGCCTATGCTGCCCGCTGGGTGGCCAAGTCTTTGGTGAAGGCTAAGCTGTGCAAGAGAGTGCTGGTGCAGGTGAGAGGTCTCAAAGGAGCAACACCCTTAATTAATAATTTTTAAAGGCTTTTTTTTGTCACTACGTTTAATAAAGATTTGTTTCAATCTGTGGTCTAAGATAAACAAATGCAAAGTCTGTTTGCAAAGAATTTTTTTAATGGGGTGAATGACACTTATTTTTTTTTCTGTCCAAAAATATAAAATATTTCAAATGTAAAAATATATTACCTTCATTCATTTAGAAGAGATGTGCTACTATTAGAATTGAATTGAGGTATGGTATTTGTTCTTTGGTTGTTCAGGTATCTTATGCTATCGGAGTGGCCCAGCCACTGTCTATCTCACTCTTTACCTATGGCTCTTCTGAGAAGACAGAGAAAGAACTGCTTCAGATCGTCAATAAGAACTTTGACCTCCGGCCTGGTGTCATTGTTAGGTAAACATACTTGTTGTCTCCTTTATGGCTCAAATGCAAGAGAAACAGGTTATCAGTACCTTTTTGTCTAAACATCAATGTTAGGCACAATAAATCTACATTTATAGCATTTCAAATGGAACTAAACCTTTCAATTACAATTCTTGGTATTGCTTTTTGTCTAATTTTGTTTTTACAAACACTGCGTTTTCGCACTGCGAAAGAACAGACTGACCTTTACACCCTGTCCAAACTTCATGACAACGGGGCCAATAAAATTGTTCCAAAATGGACTGGGCGTTTTACATTAACTTGCAGTAAGAGTTTTGCAGTAAAAAGAAGATTTTTGCCATCAAAATGAATCTCTGATTTTTTCAATGTTAGCAAATAGCAAAAGTAGTCATTAGTAATTAACCAAAACAATCGTCAAAAAAGATACAACTTAAAAATAGTTCTTTACAGTGATATAACATCTGGTTCCCAGAAGGACTTTTAAATGGGTAATTTTTGTAAATGATATGTATTTGTGAAGAAACGTTTTAACATTTAAAGAACCTTAACGTATTGTAAAGCTTATATAGTGTAATATAGTAATTTAATATAGATAGTAATGTAATAATGATAGAAGGCTTTTCCCTCGAGCCATATGTCCAAGCCAAGAACTGTTTAGAAATCTCTATTTTCAAAACTTTACTTAAGGAACACAGTACACTACACTACAGAGTCAGATACTGAACAGTGGTGAATTATTTCTATTCACAGGGACCTGAAGCTGAAGAGACCAGTTTACCAGAGCACGGCCTGCTATGGCCACTTTGGCCGCTCTGAATTTACCTGGGAAGTTCCCAAGAGCCTGAAGTATTAAAGCTGCAAGCAAGTAGAGATGTTTCCACAAGAAAAACAGACGAGAAAAATACAGAGTAACAACAATCTCACCAGCTCCTGTCCCTCTCTGTCTGTTTTCTCCTCTGCACGTTTGTACACAATCACTACAACTATCTGAGCCGAGGGTAAAACTCCAACCTGATGCATTTTAAGCATTCTTTCATTTCAACTGAAAAACTTTAAACTGTAGCGTTTGCTGGTTGCCTTTGAAACAACCCACTGTGTGGCGATGCATTCACTTTATGGGCAACATCTTTTTCTGGGATACAAGCTCTAATTTATAGCATCAGGCACAATTTTCCTAAATATAATTTCTTAAATATACCAAGAATAAATATCAAATTCATAGTCTTAGTTGCTAGACTTATCCACTGATGCTGCGTCCAGTTCTCTCAGTACATTCTGCATTCACACTGATAGTTACCACAGCCTGTTACGACTGGTTCATTCCTTCAGCCATAGTTTCTGTGATTCTACCAGAGCTGGATCACTGCAATGTATTTCTTTTCTCAGTGTTCTCTTTATTTATCAGCAGCACCCAAATGAACTGCTTCTCTTGAACATGATAGTTTGACAGTGTTGTTTTGATTTGTTTTCTAACTTTAATTCTGTCTTTTTTTGTAAATTGAGTTTGTAATATACAGATCTACAGATTATTAAATGCCATGCTGTGAAGAGAGAGCATGTTTTGGTGGACCACTGGAAGCTTTGCATTAGGAAGGCTGTTTTCAATACAGAAATACTGCAGGGAGCTTACAGCATAAGGAACATTTGTGTGTTTTGTAGACCGGGATTAACTGTAGTCCAGGACTAGGGTTAGTCCCTCTCTAGGAAAACAACCCATAAATTTAGCTCCTCAAACCCTGTGCATTGCATTCATTTTATCATAGCAAATGTGTAGTTGACCGCACGAGTGAATGACACCTGCATGTTTACATGTATAGATCCACTCTGTTGCGAGAAAACAAGTGTTTTCACCTGAGACCCATGTGTGTGTGTTCGATTTTGTATTATCAACCCAAAATCTTGCACTTGCTGAGATGTTTCTGCCACAGAGGGATTCTTATCCATTTTCTTTTGTGTCCAAGCATTCTCCTTTAGCAAGAATCATCCTTGTTTTCACCCTGCAAGCTCAGCCAAGAAATGAATGTTAAAAATCTGTGGTCTGATCATGTAAATAATTGTGAATAATTAAACTATTGAAAATAGTCTGTTCTTTGATGTCTTTATATCTCATCTCAACAAAATAAAATCAAAAGGTGAAAGATAGTTGGGGTAAATGTTGAAATCATGAAATGACTCCTGAAAACCTTTTAGATTTTTTCTAAACCAATTAGATGCATAAGAGATTTGCAGATTGAACAGATTTAAGAGCAGGGCATATTTAATATTCTGAATTCAAAAACTATTCTAAAAAAACAAAATCTTTTAACCTGCATCTCTACAATGGAAGATTTAATATGAAATGCCTTTTATAGGTAAAGTGAAAGTGAATGTTTGTGAAACACAGCACAGCACACAGTGAACCATAACAAAATGCAACCTCTGCATTTAACCCATGCACCAAATGTGTAGCAGTGAGCAGCTATATCCTGCACCCAGGGAGAATTGATGTGGATGGTACCTTGCTCAAGGGAAGCTAAGGGCAACCTACTGGTCCAGGACTTGCATTGTGGTAACCCACAAGTTTCCCATTAAGGGGCACTAGTCCCTAACCACTAGTCCAACGCTGCCCTAGTGGTCATTCAGACCTATTAAGACTTCAATCACAGACCTTACATTTCTTTAGGAGAAAAAAAAAACAAAAAACAAAACACAACATTTGAAAGAATGTTTATACTATACCCAGAGTCGTGATATATGATTTATTTTCTTTGTACAAGTTAAGGCAAATTAATAGTACAATCAAATACCTTTTGATTTCTACAAAGAACCATTTTTGACTTTGGTTTAATGAAAAGAAAAGGCACAGGAAAGTGCATTTTGCTAGCCAGCACATCAGTTATTCCTACCCAGACTGTGGGGGAGGCTTTTCAGTAAGAGAATACTGTGGTGTGTTCGTTCTTGTACACAGTGGCTGTACATTTGTACTTGCTGTTTGCTTGAGTGTGTATTGAGTGACTCAGCAGGATAATTCTACTACTGTGAGTTTAAACTACTAAACGCATCGTTTAAACCTCTGAGAAATTCTGTAATAGCCAGTCATGTCCTCAAAAGTCATCACTGGTAAATTGAAGAAAAAACTCCCATTTGAGGAGATATTAATCCTAACAGTATCTTGGAGGCAATGCAACGCTAAAGCTCTGACATATAAATAGCCATGTGGTTCATAAAGAACAAATCGACTCTATTTAAACCTTCTGCAGATCAAGTGTAACACCTAGGGTTCGCTGATACCCTGAGGAATATACTTTAATTTTCATTGTAAAATATTCACTCATCGGAAAAAAAAAAGTACCAATAAAAACTTAAGTATTTACCATAAAATATCTAAATATCTAAATTCCTAATTTTATTAAAGCAATAACTCCAAGCTGGTGTTTAAACAAAATTTCCTGAGCAGTAGACTAGAGAATCAAGACGGGTACAGAAGAATATGATGTCAAAAAACAAATACAATGAATGAAATGAGTTGTGATTTCAGACTTGGCAATAATGAAGGATAAACAAATGTATTAAGAGCACATGATGCATGTATTTTTTATTATGAATAAAGGAAATGGACGTGTTTACTTTCTGTTTAAGGTCACTTAAAATCTGCTACAGTAAACCAGTATAACCATAATGGAGTATATCTACATCTACAAAGTGAGCAGCTTTTAAATAATTAACTTGCAGTCCTGCTGCAAACCCAAGTTGCCAAAAAGAGCCTAGCTTTATGAAAATGAAGGTCTGTCACAAGGGGGCTCCTAAGAGCATTTATGATTTTGTTCTTAGATCAAGACTTGCATTCATCCAGATCAACGGTCTTTGAGCCCCGATGAGCTACAGGAACAGATGATGAGGAAACAAAACAGGCAAAATATGGAGGTACAAGCTCACATTTTTGTCAATATGATCTGTAGCGACTCAAGGTGACAGCCAAGTGGCTTAAAGATGATTTGAATCAGATGAGCTGAATCCATCTTTTGTTAGAAAAGAGCTTGTGGTGTACACCCAGTTTTTCTTAAGACATAAAGATGTAAACAGACAACCATCTCCCGCCAAATCTCTCTATAGATGACTGGGGAATTCCAACTATTTTACACAATTTCAGCATGATTAATTCATTTATTTGTGAACAAAGTCATTCAGAGTGATTTCATATGAAAGGATGTTTTAGAGAAACTAAATTAGAAGTCAGAACTGTTTATAGCAACCTGGTTTTTGAAGTGTCCACCCACAGAAAGTTTACATGATGTTATTATAGTGCATTGCCTGATGTCATCACAGACATTACAGAGCGTCTGAGATCAGATTCTGGCATAAATGTATTTTTTAGATCCATTCACAGATGTACATGCAGGGTGCTGTAAGGACAAATATTTCCCAGAGAAATAGTATTACACCATTAATGTTACCATTAATCAACATAAGCTACAATTGTAAGCAATTTCAACATTTATCATTTTTTTATTAGCTAAATTTATTTAAAATGTTCAGAAGTGTGTTCTCTGGGCTTTATTAATTTATTTTTGGAAAAAAAAATATCCAAACAGAATTAGATCATGGTTGCCAAAAACGTATGAACATGAGCTCTGGTTGCAGATCATTTGTTTTCAAAACAATTAATTTTACAGCAAGCCACTCTGAATGTCGTTTTTTCTTCTCAACCACTGGATTATGCAGACATTGTGAATTCCCGTTTAACTTGTGTTGGTCTTGACGCCTCTGTGTTATCTTTTGCCAGATGAAAGTGTTTGCCATATCAGCACTGAACAGAACAGTTACAGAGAGCATTCTTTACAGCATGATCACCAACACAGAATTATAGATAACATCTACATCCGTTAGACAGATTTTCTTGGCCCTTTTTCATAAGGCACAATGGTAACAATAGTCCCCTGAACAGAAGATGCAATCTGCAAAAAGCAAAATATCGAAAAACAAAAAGGCATCGATATTGGCAGTGTGGCTTAAACAGCACTTAAAGAGTTAAACATCCATAAACTCCATAAACTTGCATTGATTTAACATTTCTGGACTAAGTGTCTTGAAATGTATAGAATTGGCACAGTGACATTCATCTCAATGCCCAGCTTTGTATGCATGTGTGTGAGACTGACTGCTATTAAGACCCAGTCAGCAAAACTTGCAAGACACGCCATTTCCAGTGCTTCCAGGCCCTGATAACACTGCTTTTTTTTCTACCTTCTTTACTTTGACAGCCTTGGTTTACAAGCCTTTAAATAGTCACACTGAGGAGGAAATGACAACTGATGATTTGGTCGCTCAACAAGATCAATGTGCAAAATGTAAGCAGAGTCCTTTGGCATGATTCAGGTCAAGGCAGAAATCCAGGATCTAGTTTAGGCTTTGATTTTCCTTTTGCTGGTCTATTGTCTTCCTCTGCATCTATGTCATCCAAGAGTATCTTGTGCACGCTGATGAAGATTTGAAGACACGGGGAGAGACATGAATATATATATATATATATATATATATATATATATATACACACACACACACACACACACACACATACACACACACACACACACATACACACACACACACACATATATATATATATATATATAGATAAAGTCCTGTGTCTCTTCTTAAGGTTAAAGCATGGACATACTTTCTGGCTGATGCTGACTGGCTCCACTTAGTGACTCCATTTTATGGTCTTTGCTGGAACTTCCTAATGTGCTTCCTCTGGCCAGAACCATCATGGTGTCACTAGATATGCCAGTGAACTCAAAGGCAAATGTGCCATAAAACAGCATAATGATGACACAGAAGACCCACTCGAAGATGGCAGAGGCATGCTGCAAGACAAAACTCTCCTGAACAAAAAACACTCCACCTGGAAGGCAGAAGAGTTAAGAAGTTCTAACATTGCAAACAGGAGAATTACAAAAGCACCACTTGATCATTCATTGACGGCACCCAGAAGCAATCTATGAGCAGTTTATATAGATGAGTTTACAGAAAGATAGTTAGGTAAATTAAGAAATATATACATGGGCTACAGAGCAAATCATGTGCTAGTTAGACAAACACCTTTTTCACATAACCATCTGAAAAACAACCAAACATCCAAAGGCATTGAAATATGTACTTAGAGATACACTCCACTATTACTATTATTATGAATAATAAAGATAATTTTTCTTTGGCCAATTTTTGAAGTACAACTCAGAGATGGACATGGAAGCAAGCAGATTAATAGTAAAATATGAAGCTACAGACAGGTAAGCAGCTACCAACCCAGGCAAGAGCCTTTATCGGAGAGAAGGATACTGAGTACCAGAGCCACGAAGGCCAGCATGGTCATCAGAAGGCGTAAGTGGCCCATGTTGTACTCGCCCTGAGTCTTAGCCAGGCGGTAAGTGAGTGCTGACTGCAGACACACAAACAGCATGCTGGTGGGGAATGCCACACCAGCCCCAACATAGTGCAGAACCTTTGCGTTATCCACCTGCAACACAAACAGAGCACAAGCAGAGGAGTCTTAGTAACCACCACTGAGATGACCTTCCATGGTTTTTCCATATCCTATGAGCAAACATACAGAGCTGTCAATCACCTGTACAAAATATAGCCAAACCTGAATGAATTAATTAATGTTGTCAAAATGGTTTTACTTATGTACAAATAAAATCTTACTGTAAATTATCAGAAACAAAACATTCATAGAGATTTGAGACAACAGATTGAAATGGCTGTTAGAAACAGACTTCCAATATTGTAGCAGAGTTGCCAAGAGTACTGCAAACAGTCTACATGGCACGGCACAAGCGGTAATTACTATTTGCACAGACTTGCAGACTGTAGCTACGAGCCATTTACACTGCTCAGTACACAGAGCTGTGCATGAAGATGGAGTCTGAGAAAAACAACCCATTCAATAGCTTTTAAACAGCAGATTCCAGCAAGTATGATGCCACCAGCTGATACAACTGTTTAGTGTGAAACCAATCCTTTTTGAAGAAGTCTCATTTTGTCTTTATTAGGGGCCGCCACGGCCTATAGGCTGGATATGAGGGCTTGCAACTGGTGGGTTGGGCTGAGTGAACAGTGATTTCCCACTACTGCATCCATGGTTAAAGTGCTCTTGGGCAACACACTTAACTGCACCCTGGTGCAAGCATGTAGCCCCTCACTCCTAATATCAGTGTGTCTACCATGAGTTAAATACACTAATTCACTGTTCACAGTGTGTGCATAAAAATGCATTTCAATTCAATTCATTTATGGGCAGCAAGTGTCCATGCATTGTTTTGGCTTTACCAGCAGAGAGCAGCAAAGCTCACCAATTCATATCTCTGGCCTTATTTCTCCCCTGCTCAACCAGTGACCATGCCTAGAACATCTGCCTTAATATCTCACCCTCATGTGTGTAAATTAAAGCCTTGCTGCCAATGCACTCTCCTGCTGTCCCTCACACATTATTAGGTGTAAAGTGTGTAGACTGTGTGGACAGTGCTCAGTAGTGTCTCCATGGCCAGGAGTTTGCAGCCACAATACACAATGGAACAGATTGTGATCATGTGACCCAGCGCACAGGACCTGGCCATGCAGAAGTGTTCTCTCATGCTGGTGGTACTGATCAGACCTGATAAAGGGCTCACAATAAATGAACCATTAACCCAAATCAGCATTTCAAAGGTTTTAGCAGGGTTTAGCAGAAAAGGAAGCATGTGAAAAATAAGACACTGTGTTCAAATCTACAAGGCTGCTGTTACAGAACTATGCACAGCATTTAGAAAAGTGTCCAAAGTTTTTAAAAAGTGTTCAAAATCAAGGCCGATACAGGTTATATAACCCTTGTGTGGAATTCTTTTTTTTTGTTGTTGTTTTTTAGCCGCTTGGTCTCAAAGTGTCTAATAAGTAACAGGGGACTCAGTCAGACTGATTTGTTGTAATGTGGCTTTCTGAACACCAGAACTGGTTAAGGATAAACCTCTTAAATCTGTCTCAGCAGACTGTACTATACAGCAAGTGAAAGGTGGACAGCAACAAATATATCAGGAAGACATTGTCTACACAACGAGAGCATTAGGGGGATTTAAAAGAGCAGTGGTCTGCTTGTATAGCTGCTTTGGTGTATTGCTCAAGTTAAATCTTTTAAATGTCATGCCTAAAATGCCATGCTGTAATATGAGAAGTGTTCCACTGTCAGGGCACTTAAAGCTATGAAACATAGGAAAAATGAAAAGATGACAACTCATTGGATTCTCATTTGATTTATGCTGGAATCTAACCAAGAAAGTTAATTTAGATCAAATAGATGGGGTTTGTTTGTTTGTTTGTTTGTTTGTTTTTGGTACTCATTCTGGGGGCCCATATGCTGGCAGGTGGATCTGAGGTTTGCTTTGGCAGGCCATAAATGTGACATACTATACACTATACAACTAACCCCCCCCCACACACACACACACACACTGCATCTAATCATAAGAACAGAAATACTCAGCATGTTCAGAAGGCTTCAGCAAGTTATAGAGAAAGATGTGTGGTTAGTTACAATACACACACACACACACACACACACACACACACACACACACACACACAACAAAGACAAACACAAATGTGACAAAAAAAAGGTAAGCAGGAGTGAGGAAGAGAGAGAGAGATGGTGACAGATAGAGACAAAGAGAGAGCGAGCATGAGAGAGAGAGAGAGAGAGAGAGAGCGCGAGAGAAACGACGTGGCAGTTTGCTCCAAGCGTGCAGAGGCAGGTTCGTTAGGAACAGATTCCCCCCTCCCCCCATGCCTCGCAAACACCTGTACCTGCACAGCCCCTCTCTTCCTGCTCCAGAAAGCTTCTCTTTCATTTTTCCCCCCCAATTCCTGCCTTCCTTTTAATTTCCTCTTCCAATAATTCCTCTCACTGTCTCTATAGAACTCCACAAAAACATAACTTGCATTTTCTCAAGAAAACATCTATTTATAAATGCACTGGGAAAATAAAGCCAAAAGGCTGTGTTATGTAATATCCCCCCGTTTGCTAATGGGAATAATGTGATTCTCATGCTGTTGCTCAGCTGGTGTCTGACTGATGTCCTGCATGGTGAGCAGAAGCAGCAGCAGAATCCAGAAGTGCAGGCAGGCAAGATGATGTGGTGTCCAAAAGTCGTTTTCCCGCTCTGGCTCCCTTGCCTGTCTGATGAACTCAACACGCACACAAACGGAAGTCTGCATAGTTTGCGAAATGGATGGAAATTTACTGGATGTGTGTGTGGATGAGTCACAAAGTGGGGATGGAATGAAACATTTTTTCTTACTTTCATTTTTACTTGTCAACTCCTCCAGGAGCTGTTCACCCATCAGTGACTGCTTTCACTACACAATGTAAATGCTTCCATTTAATAAGAATTCTGTTGGTTAGCTACATCTTCAGTCTTCTTTTTTACACTGTGTTGCTAGTCTGGGCAGTTGAGCCCAGGTTATTTTTGGTTTGTTAGCAGAGATAAGAAACATCTTGAGCTTATTTGATATTAGTAGCTCTTAAAGCATATAGCCAATTTTGAACTGAAATTTCCATTCATTTCAGCAGCAGTTAAAAACTTTTATTACTGATTTAATGGATGTACGTTTGGGTCTTACACATCATGAACCATGTCACCAATGTTGACTGTAAATGGTGAAACATATATGCAAACGAAACGGCCGTTGACATGTTCAGCATTGTCTTAAAAAGGAAGATGTGTGTGTTTCTTTAGTTACGTGCGATTTTTATTATCCTTTGTTTGTGTGGGATCATTAGACCTATCAAATACAACACCAGCACACAACAAGCAATGCTAATAAGATAATAAGATACAAATAAACACCAAACATTCGACCTTGCTTTGTTATTTGTGTATATGTCTTTTTTTTTTATTTGTTTTGTAAATATTTTTGGACAGGTAACTACAAAAGTGATGTAGCACCACTGTCACAATCATGTACAGTAAACACACTGATAGTACTTTTGATTCGAATTGTAATTAAATATTGTTCTGCTTATAGACTGTTCTGTTCTAACAAGCTGTGAGTGAGGAATAATAAAATCAGCAACATCTCCTTTGGCCAGGGGCACCTAAACTTTTGAGTAATACTGCTCCAGCTAAATCTGTTCAAAGTGACCAAAATTTGAAGAGCTTTTTACATTCAACATGTTTTGATCTTAACTCACTAGCCACCAATCTTCAAAAAACCAAAGCGGTCAGAGAAGTTGCAACTGTATTCAGCTTCCCTGCCATGCCTCAAAGAGTTTTATTTGGCAGCAGGAATACCTACTCACATTTCACTCAGCACCAGCAGAACTGGTACTGGAGCACTAAATGGCAAGGCAACAGCCACGTGACTTCCTTCCACAAACACAGTTTAGCAAAGAAACTTGTTCTGTCGGTATGTCCCTCCTACCAGGCCATGTGTGGAAGGGCTCCTCACGCACAGACGATAAGATCAGCCCATTCAGATTTAATGGTTTGCAGATTTCATGAGTTTACGACTGTACACAGAACTCTCCTACATAGCAGTGCAGTTTTCCACACACTGTGAGAAACATGCTCAGTTTGTTTAAACATCCCACATATGTACAGCTTATTTAATCGGGGTGGGGGGGGTCTCTGCATAAGGTTGCCATAGATTATTTCACAGATTATATTATGCTGATAGATTGATGAAGAATTGCCTGATTATTTTGACAATTAACTGAATATTAAGAAGTCACATATTAAAAATGTACACAACTAAACAAAAGCAAACTATGTAAACATTAAAAAGATTCCATATATTTACAAGAAATCCCTTGAAAACACTGAAATGTATTAATCATTTTAGAGATGCTCCCTCAGACTGAGAAATGGTAAAATTTGGAGGCATGGCCGAAGCCCTGATGCATTTGTGATGTTCCTTAAACTTTTCCTGAATTATTTTTGCAGTGTAACAAGGAAGTGTTATCCTGCTGAAAGTGGCCACTTCCATTAGTGAATTATCTTTGTCAGAAACTTCCAGTAGCTTCTCTGTTGGATCAGACAGGCAAGCCCTTGCTCCCCATGCCAATCAATCATCAGCCTTGGGTGACAATGACCTTGTCGCGTGTTTAAGCAGAGCTCATTTTTAAACTTGGTTAAATTTTTTTTTGGGGCAGCGGTGGCCTAGTGGTTAGGGAGTTGCCCTCCGCATCGGAAGATTGTGGGTTCGATTCCCTCACAAGTAGGTTGCCCTGAGGTACCCTTGAGCAAGGTACCATCCCCATCACTGCTCCCCGAGTGCTTTCAATAGCTGCCCACTGCTGCAGGGTGTTTGTGTGCATGAGTTAAATGCAGAGGTCCAATTTCGTTGTGGTTCACGTGTGCTGTGCAGTGACCTCGCAATGACAAGGGTTGTCACTTTCACTTTCATTTTGACCACAAAGAGGGAACTTCCCACAAGATCAGACATTTTGGAGTTGCTCTTACCATTGGCCAAGCCATGACAATTTGGCCCTAGTAAAAGTCACTCAGATCCTCATTCAAAAAGCAGTCCAACCAGAAATACAATTTTCCTTCACTGAGAGTGGGAGGGCTTCACAATTTGCTGTTTAGTTTCCATTCACAGCTTGTATGAACTTGATGTTTTGACTTTGTTTCTGGACTTCATTCATTTGGCAACCTGCAATCAGTGTTCCTTTTGATGCAGCACTGGTGACAGGAAATGCATCAACCGGATCAGATTGGGTCCAGAAAAGTCCCGCCTATATGACAATACGATTTTACTTCTCTGGTGTTAGGAGGGCCTAAAATGCTGTAGGCAGAAATAAGGGCAAATATATGCAAATATGTATTCATTTGCTCTTTAGTTTCCATTGATGGCCTGTTTGAACTTGGGATGTTTGACCTTGTTTAAACAATGTTTATGTACTACACCTACAACAACCAACTACTAAACCTACATTTTTTGGGGGGGTAATTGAGACAGCCCTGATCATGACAATTACTAAAATGACCAAAACACAACAATCATCTTTAAAGCACTTGAAGGAGAACTTCAAACCATTAGAAGTCTAGCAGTATGTGGTGAGACAACATCTGAAAAACAATGCGAGACTGACTGTTAGTCCTAAAAAAAAAAAGCTGTGCAGGAAAGTGCTTAAGGCCTGTGCATCCCTTCAACAGCTACAATAACACAAACACAGACCCAGGTTCTCTAAATTGAATTACGTGTTCCAAACGTATTCTCTGTCTCTCTTACGAACATCCACACACACATGCAAACACTGATGAGAGTGCATAGTTAA
The DNA here is from genome assembly GCA_017165825.1 of Hepsetus odoe. NCBI lineage: Eukaryota > Metazoa > Chordata > Actinopteri > Characiformes > Hepsetidae > Hepsetus > Hepsetus odoe. The sequence goes on from CM029367.1 coordinate 16,288,211, forward strand.
GATGTGTATGTTTACATTATTAGGACGAGAACTTGCTCTCCCCCTCTGTCTCTATGGCAACTGGCCCATAAAAACCTCTGTCTGATGCACTATTGGCCGACCTCCCTGCATTGCTGCAAGCTGGGCACCAAGCCAAGCGTCCAAACATTAGAGCTGCCTAAAACTCTGTCCCTAACTGGACAATACCAATTCATAAATAAAAGTAGAAATTGTTAGTTCCTCAGTCAGAAACACCAGCCTCAACCGAATGATTCTTACTGTGTCTAGGGAATTACAGGGTCTGTCTAACAAATCTATTAGCACCAGCTCTTGTCTAATGACCCATGAGCAAAAAGTCTACAGAGAACAAGGGGGTTCTTGGTAGGTGAACAGAAAAGAGAGTAAAAACAGAGGCCATATTAAATGGAGACCACCACCAAACACACATGCACACAAATTAGTAGTAGCAGTTTAAAGGTTAACCCGCAACACAGAACACTCATCATGATTCACTTAACCCTAAAAAAACAATGCTGGCTCAACAAATGGCTTTATCTAGGCCGCAGTTAGACTCTCTGAGTCCACTGAAAGTCAGACAGTATAACCCCTCGGAGTGGGGTTAGATGAAACCAGAGAATTGGAACCACCTCTGTGGGACACCAAAGAACACTACTGCACTTATGAAAGGGTGCCTGTTTTGGCAGAATTATACCAGACAGTACTGTAGTCTCAGCCCCAGACACTTTGAAGTCTGGAAGCATACCTGTAAATGAATCTAAGCTGCCAGTCAAAACATTGATGTGAGAGATAAAATGTGAAAGTCAAAACAAATGTTTGAATGTAGGTTCATTTAATAACCTGCAATCAGTCTTCCTTTTGAAACAGCAATGATGAGAGGAAATGCATAGACTGGGTCCAATAAAGTCCCACCTACAAAATGTATTTCAAACCAGCTCTCATAGACATTATCTTTGCTTGCTTTGATCTGTTATTCTGAATTGATCTTTCTGGTTTTCCAGAGGCACTGGTTTGACTGATTTGATTAGTAAAAGCCTTTGTTTTTCAAAATGACAGACATAAAAAAAAGAGCACTGTTTCTACAAACTGTGAACGCAGGCCATATATTATCAGTACTGTAGACTCAGAGAGAATCCGAGCTATTGAGCCAACAGTGACTCCCCTTTGGGGATGCTAAAAAGGTAATTCTGTGGTGAAGCAAGACAGAAGCAGTGGGGGCAGCAGTGATCTTACCTGAAAGTTTCCCACCATAATAAGTCCTGCAGAACAGATCCAGCCAGTGGAGAGACTTGCAGTGTTCAACACACAGTTCTGGTGCTTCTCAATCACATGAGCATATCTCAGCAACACGATCACCATCACTGGGTGAGAGAGAGAGAGAAAGAGAGAGAGAGCGAGAGCGAGAGAGTGTAAGAGTAAGAGTAAGTGAGAGAGAGATAGACAGAAAGCATTTTTTTTTTAATGCCAGCTTGTGATAACAATAAAATGCAAAATAATAGGAAAAAATAAAATCTATCCATCCATTTACATATTTATCCATCAATGAATCTACCAATCCACACATCATGGACTTGGACATGGAAAAGCAGTCTTAGACAAAATAACAGTGACAATAATAATAAGTGTCACTGCTGTTTCATCATCGGAAATAGCTTTTTGTCAAGGGTTAAACTTAATCTGTCTGGAAACTGTTTCATTAGGTCTAATGTTTTCTCCCATTAGTTTAAGTTATGATGAATGAAAAGTTTTTTTAATATGAAAACAATGGACAAAGTTGCAGCCCTGAAAGTTCCCTCAAAAGGGAGAAATTTTATGAGGAAAAAAAAAACATTTTTCCATTTTTGTTGTCTTGAAATGCTTTGATGCTCTTAGTACATGGTGATGTCCCAGTTTACCTTAGCTCCACCCTTCCTGTGGTAGGCCACATGCCTGCATGCTGACCCCCCCCAAACAAGTTTTATTAAGTTTTCTGTTGTTAGGTGGAGCAATTCTAATTTTGTATGGAGCAACAAGAGATTCATATTCACAAACAGAAAGTACACATTATTTGTGGAAAAGATTAAGTATTAAGTACTATTTGCACATTTTGAAAAATTTAATACCAAACCAAACATTAACATCTTATTTCTTTTACTGAGAAAACTACTTCTGATAAGGTTCCATGAGCTTATCTCTAAGCTTCATTTTTATTAACATATCTTGGCATTACAAATATATTTAGACACAGACAACATCACCCAAAATATATTAAACGCCTACGCCTTTAATTTTCAGTTGACTTTAAACTTCAGCTTAAAGTAAAAGTCAGAACTAAATAACCCCTTATCTGTGGGAGTGCACATTTCAGCTTGATCCTGTGTGCCTACCACAAAAAAAAAAAAAAAAAAAAAAATTATATATATATATATATATATAAACGTCTGCTGGCCTACTGTTCCTCTAAACCAAACCTATTCATTGTTTTCCTGGAAGAGCAGGGTGTGGGGTGGCTGAGGAAGGAGTGGTGGGGCTGTCTGTCTGTCTGTCTGTCTGTGTGTGTGTGTGTGTGTGTGGAGGGGGAGGTGTAATGGGGTTGATCTTTATGTGTTGAGAGTTGTCTAATGCGGTCTCAGTCGCTCCAGTCTGTTCCTCTGTTTGCTCTGCTGGGTTAATGCTTATTGCTTAATGAAAGCTGACTGCAGCTGCTCGGCTGGGGGCAAGCATGGGGACAAATCACCCCTCACACGACAACGGCCCATAACGGCCTCGTCAACCTTAAACATGGCTCCAGAATTTTCACCAACACAGACATGGAGCCATGATACAGCTGAGAATGAGAAACTGAAATCCAATAGACTGCAAGGATGTAACTGTCCAACCAATCTGATTATACTTCTTTAAGAAAAAAATTAATGATTACGTAGTTAATAATGAATAACTGATGATTAATGACTAAAACCTCACTATACAACTACTCAAAAATGCACAATTCATTTAAAAATACTCTAAATACACAAATGAGATGGCAGCTATAAATGAGCCGGGAGCTATAAATGAGACGGGAGCTATTGTTACAGTACAGACAGAATACTGACCATTCATTAAAAAAAAAGGCATATTTAGAACAATCTGACCATTCTTATTTTGACAAAAACGTGCAGATTAGATTTGATCTGATTCATGGCATTCTGAAATGAACATCCCTGATCACTTTCATTGATATTATATACTTTTATTTTATACTGTCAGTTTATAGGGAAGTACACCAAATGCAGATATTTGAGAAGGTGTGGGGGGACCACATGCTTTCCTGACAAGACCTAAATAATTTAGGAGTTGAGTAAGTAACAAGCATGGAAAAACAAATTGCATGTCCTCCGGCAAAGGAAATTATTTTCTTTTTTCTCTTTAACAAAGCCCAGGTGTAGCAGAAAGAAAGAAACATAAAACTTGTTTACTCCATCACATTAGTGCATCGGCTGGAGTCGGCCCTCCAGAGATATTAACAGACTGATGCCGTGGCCATCGCCAATGAAGAGAGCCACAGCAGATGCAGTCACACAAAAACAAGTGCAGGTTCAGCACACAGCAAATTACAAATGGCTAAATTTATCAGCAGAATGATGTCCATAAACATGATGCCAGGTCTTAAAACACTGTATCTTTCATACTATAAAGTGCCAACATTAGAGCAAGAGACAAATGCAGTTCTAGAAATTAGGACTCCGGGCCTTTTTGCTGATAGCAGGATGGGAAGGTGAAGGAGGTCATGGACCTGAAGTGTCTAGAAAAACCTTTGCGGTCATGTTTGTGCGCGCGTTTCCTAGAGCTGAACTTCATCCTGAGAAGGCAGGACAATGGGAGGGGAAAGCACTGGGACACATGCTGCTGTTGGCCATTTGCCATCATTATTTTCTGACTCTAAACAAACACTGCAGTGCTGCCTTTTTTGACAGAGGCCAACTGGCCCAGAGGTTGAGTCAACTGAGCTGGTGAATGACCCAAAAAACATCATTCAGACCGGTCCACTGTTCCCCCATCAGGGTTAGTCTCACACCACTCCTCCCTTTATTAGTCTTAAACTAAACCCACTCAATAACACCCACTGAAAATATGCTGCATTGGCTACGTCACATCCACAAAATGCATCATTATGTTCAGTGTAAACACATCTGGGCTTTACTGGAGCTGTTAAAACCATGCTGCGAGTGTTAATAACACTGACAGCAGGCATTCTGTTAGTCACCCACTTGGTGCGTTAACTACCTTGTTAAAGATGATAAGACAGACTGAGGCTGGTGCGCTTTCGTGCCTGCCAGCAGGCTACAGTTCTCCATCAAGCCAGGTATCATTTAATAGTTATAGCACATGATATTTTTTTTTACATTTTTCACTGTTACACAGATAACACCCAAACTTAAGGCATTCTTATTCTGTTCCTCACCTTTCTCTCTCAAATTGCCTCCAAGGCCTAAACTGGTGGAAAAACGACAATTTTTAAAAGCTTAATGCCAATAAACTGATCTTCTACTAATCGGTTCCAAATTTTTTCCTTTTGAAACCAAAGGAAACTCAAGACAGCTTTCCTCCATCTCTGGAATATGACAGGTCTCTTTCTAGCACTATAAAAATTGACCTTCTTGGAGGCAAGATAACCAAGTGTCTGTTTATATTTATTTTTTGCCTAGAGAAGAATCAAATTGGGGAGAAAATTAACTTCATGATGTATTTAATCATTTCCTAAATAATTTAGACGTACACCTCTACAGCCTAATCTAATTCAAATGGTCTCATTCTTATCTTAATGTCTGTAGACAAATCAGCATTTCTAAACACGAGCCCTGTGGTTCCGATCCAAAAATTCTAGGACCTGTAGAGTGCAAGGCGGATGAGACTGTTAGGGGCCACCATGTTAAAAGTGGAGATTTAACTTTACTGCTGTGCTGTCAGAGATTCACACTACATTTACACATGGGAGGACTTTCCACACTGAATCCAATCAGAAACAGTGTTGGTCCAGGAAAAGGAAAGTAAGAGGAACATATTGTGCAGTGCAACGACAAGCTCTCTGGGCGTCTCCACTGGCCTTGTTCAGGTCTTAAAATGCTATCTAGATTCTGTTTCATCTTTGTAATTTATTCTAATGTTGATAGATGTTTCCTTCTGTAGCTGCACCTCCAAGTGAAAAACATTGATCATTATGGAACCAAAAGCTATGGTGAGCAAAAGCTGCTCTGCTACAGGAAAAAAAACTGCTAGAGGTATTTAGTCTACGGGCAGGCACAGTATTCGAACTTTTTAGAAAAATCGCTCCCAGGGGTCTCCCCCCACTCAGTATAAGCAACTAATCTGAGCATGTATCGTCTCAATCCTATAAAAGCATAAATCATGTTTTACATTTATATTTACTGCAGGGAAACAACTGGCCACTCTTTGGGCTTTTATTTATATTTATACAATAAAAAAAAAAAAACTGTCTGGTATTGTTAAAAGAAGTCCTGCATGTTTCTCATGGACAAAGAAACTGTTGATCTTACTGACATAACATTTTTACTGGCCTATCAGCAACAATACAGGAGTTCAGCCCTAAATAGCATTTCACTGTCAGGCCAAACCGACCCGGTCATAGGTCATGTTTTACTACCAGCACATCACAAAAGACCTTTCCTTTCTCAGACCTGCAGCACAGTTCACACCTTGATGTGATTGGTGAACATAATGACTCTTTTTTTCAGATTGTTGAGCAGTAAGATTTAAACTGATGCTTATATTCCACAAAGAGGACCTGTTCTTCAACATGACTCATTGGTCTGCCATTTATTATTCTCTCATATTTGAACCAAACTTCACCAGATTAGTACAAACATTCAGCTGAACTAATACCACATATCAGGTCAGATTCCAAACCAGTCCTTTAAAAAAAATCTGCCACTTTTAATATGCAACACATCAGGCACTTGTTTGAATGCAAATATCATAGAAATGGCCTGGAGAAAGTAGGTTCACATGTTAATGCTTGGAGCATTGTCAAATAGGAGTGTGTGCTATTATGTTGCAGCTTATCCCAGAAATATAACTGCCTTTGTTGGTCCTTTAGGAGCAATGAATCTCCTTCTCCTTCTCTCTCTCTCTCTCTCTCTCTCACACACACACACACACACACACACACACCGGGAATCTATGGTGCATTACAAAAATTACTGTCTGAAGCAGCAAGGACCCCTGTTAGAGAGAGCTGTGCCCATGTCAACTAACAGCATTACATCATGAAGCCTGGCTCCAAAAGCAAGACAAAATAGGCAACAGACTCCAAAAGCCACACACACACACAAAGCCACACACACAAACACAAAGCTACTATGAAACATTAAAAGTACCCTAAATGGCCATAAATTTAAAGGGAAATAAAAAAACACTTTTATTACTGCCACTGAGAAAGTTTTTTCTGTATAGTCTATTATGTGCTATTATTAGCTGATAGCATCACAAAATCCAAACCGTTCTTCCGAATCTAAAAAAACAGTAGAATGTGTCAGGTTGACCTTTATATGCACCACAGCAAACACGCACTCACCCATGAAGGATCCTGTGCTACAGATAAGACTGAAGAAGCAGCTTTCTGGGGGCAGCGTTCCACACTTACTGCAAAGGATAACACAAGAGAAAAGGGCTTGGACACTGTACTTTTTATTATGATAAGATCCAGCATGTGTTCCTGTGACAGGATCACACACCTCAAATAATTTAATTAATAAATAATTATTAAAAGATAAAGTTTTAAATATTTTTTAATAGTCATCCACACAGCAGGAAGCAGTGTGAAGAAGCCATCCTAGCATATGATCAAATCAGGCTTGTTACTTGTTTGTATAATTATGTTTAGTCCATTTTTTTTTTTTTTTACCAAAAAATTGAAATGCTGGCTTTTGTTCTTTCCTTCTGTCAAATGAGTTATCAAGATCCAAAACCACATGCTGCTTCAGGAAATTACTACTCATTACTAGGGGCAGATTAATAAATAAATAAATACAAGAAAAATAACTGGATTTAACAGCAATAAATAAAATATATTTTCCAATTACTCAACCCTAAATCACTGTCCCCTAAAGTTCACACTATGCTACCTTAATTATACTACATTATTCACACCCTACTGCTTTTCCTATTTAACTCTCACAAAGGGGGATGTAAGAGAAAACAATGAACATTGTCAGTAAGAAGCAGCCCTTACTAATTGCATGGCTCATGTATGGCTGGGAATTCCTCATAACATCCCAAAAAGCCTGTGCTCAGACTCTCTATTGATATTACTGATATTACTGTGATATTACTCTCTTTCTGTCACAGTGCCAGAGAGCAAAGCAATCATGCTCATACAGTTCACAACACACCTGATAAGTGGCACATTGTCCAGAGTACAGCATAGTGTTGGTCCCCTCTGCATGGGCAAGTCCTCCTCACATGACTGGTTATAAAGCCTAAAATACATCACACACATATATAAAGTCAAAAAAGTAGTTAAACTAGCAGAATTGTGGACCTGGCTACCAGAGCTCCATTCCTTCAACAGTAATCACTCAGCAGCAGGTCTAAACACCTTTTACTGGATAGACCACCTGGCTTTAAACATGAAAATGGGATGTTGCTGGGTGTTGCATTCCAGTTCTTAACCTGAATAAAAAATGAACATGTTTTGACAACCAGACCAGGAAAGCAAAGCAAATCTTTAATCTGCAAATTTAAACATGCCTTAAAACTCAGGTCAGAAGGAGTTCTGCTTCACTGAAGCTCATCTTTCACAATGGACATAATAAATCAGTCCAAACAGAAGGCTCTGAAAGAGCGCAGTTGGTTTTAGAGCATTAACTTATGGAATGCAGCCTCCTGAACGTGTATAAAGGTATAATTTATCATTTCTTTTAACAAAAAATGTGCTCTTATTTTCCAGCATCTAAAAAAAAAATCAGAGCACATTAGACCTCTAGATATAAAACAATAATAATAATTTTTAACATTTTGCCCTGTCATCTGTGGATTAACAACAGCAACGTCTCCTTTAATGTACATTGCTTGCAGCTTGTGACTGCATCTTCTCAAGATACCGGCCACACAGCACTGCAAGAGCTTCAAAAGAAGAGTCTTGAAAAAAAATCTAATGTTATCTATTTACACTTTTCCCCCCAAACAAGCTTTAAAATATACGGGACTATTAATTCTTTATGGCTATTTGAGATACTACCTGGTGGAGCATTAGCTTGCATTTCTTGTTAAATACATTAGCATACACTGCAAAACTATAGAAGCAAACTGGATACATCGAGTATTGCTCAGCTAATGGACTGCATTACATCACAGAACTAGAGGGACATGCAGCTACAGGGGCATCACTACTACTGGATCAAATCCTCTCCAAATCAATTAGTCCTTTACGTCTCTCTCAAGCAATCATTTGGATCTGCTGGCCTTACTTACATGTGAGTGGACAATCTCTAATGTTTGACCAAAGTCTCTTTGGTAACAATTAATCAGTCACATTTAACTTTAGATAAACAAAGTACATATCTGTCATTCAGTAATTTGCCTATTCGAGACAAACAGAGCTGGCATTCATACTCCTTTTCAATAAATAACTCATTAAAGATAACGTGAAATAATTAGACAATTTCAAAACAGGTAAAATTTAATCGAAATCAGGTGAAACATCAAATCAAGTGACATAACTTGGAAAAAAAAAAAAGAAAAAAAAAAGTGTTATCATGTACGAGATGCAGAAACAAAATGCAGAAAAAAAGGAAACATATGCTCAGAATCTTACCAGTTGTCCACAGGACAGACATGCTGGTTGTATAACGCCATGGCATACCTGATGTAAACAACACAATACAGACAATAAACATCGACAGAATTTGTTGGTTAACCGTGAGATTAGACAATATCTATTTAAATTGTCAGTTACTGAGTCTATTTAAGTTGAATTAATTTTGCATAAAATGTTCTGTATATAATTTTATATTTCTGCATAATTGTTCATTTTATTTCTTAGATCTCAAAAAGTGTGTATTTATTGCAGTTATCCTCTTTCTGATTTGAACTGCAATACAGAAGTGCCAGTAAAGCAAGGGCAGGAGATTTGAAAGGTGATCACATTATTGTGACGAGTCTCTTGATGGATGTGTTAGTTGTGTTTCTAGTTTGGGTGAAACAACAGACAACTCTGAGAATTTAAAGGACACAAAAGTTGCGAGCACACACCAGCACCAGTGCAATATTTCAATTCTCCTTCTGGTGCAACAAGGTCAAAGAGCAACCGATCCAGTCACACTGACCCTCTGTGGATGTCACTGAACAGAGGGGCATCAGATTACGGTCAGTGTAAACGCTGGCTCCTCAACGTCTGCACTGTCAATTTCACAAGAACTTCTGAGAAATGCAGTTTCAGCACAGAATTGCGCTTAGAAGCGTGGCAGGGAAAAGTGTCCTCCAACAAAAAGTCAAATACACCTAGGACACTTGGCTACAGTCAGCTCTCATCTCTGTTTCCCAACATACAGTCTGCATTTGTCCAGTGTAACTGCTTGCGACAGTGTGCAGGGTCAGCAACAGGCTAAACATCAATTAGAGCAGTTTCCACCTCTCACTGCATGTGTGTGTGCATGTATGTATGTACACAGTGGGATGTACCTCCAGAGCCCAATTCAGCACTTAGCATTACACAAAGTGAAATTGCATTTAGCAAACAAACATTCTGCCATCTGCTTCATCTTGTGCTGTGAATAACCAAACACACCGTTACCAGGTCACCTTTAACAACTGTGGTAAGAAGGTGCAAAGAAGTCACTCAGTCACTCAGCACTTCTAAGTATTCTTCCATTGATTTTAGAGAGGCCAACTCTTTCATTGTTCCTGCATTTCATTTTCTTTACAGAAATATTTTCACCCATGTTTAATTACTATATTCTGCCTTCGAGACCTGTGTGTGTAACTGTCTTTACTAATTGGCTGGCCTGCACTGTGAATAGTTGAAATAATAATAAAAATAAAATATAACAAAATCTAAAATATTCATCACTTTAGCACAAAATGGCAGAACTACATTTTTAAGGTGGATGTAGGTAATTGCACTGGTTTTCATGGAATTCCAAAATAATTAATTTAAAACATGCTATTTTGAGACATACTTTACACAGCAGGCAGTTTCACCGTTTGTGTCCGACCAAGATGAAACTGAACAAGCTGTGTTGATAACAATTTGATATTGCTTTCTGCAATTTTTTTTTTTTTGGAATCAACAAAGTTAAACAGTGTTGCATGGAAACCTTTGGGGTGACTTTGGTTTTGTGTTTTTCTGCATTTTGCTAAATCGTTGTATAAAAGCAATAAAACACTCAAGGTTTGCTTTTAGAAATATTATCATGGATGCGATGTTCTGTTCACTTACCGAAGCAAAGTAACAAAAATCACAGCCATGACATTATTTGTGAAAGCACGCTGCCTTTTGTGTTCTTCTGCTTAGATAGAGACTGTCTGGAAAGGTGAGTAAAAGGCTGGCACTTTATAATTTACATTTATAGCATTTACCAGATGCTCTTATCCAGAGAGACTTTAATTTCCTAACTAGAGGGACAGTCTCCCTGGAGCAACTTGGGGTTAATGGTCTTTGTCAGAAACCAAATGGAGGTGGTGCTGGAGATGGGATTGATACCTGTGACCTCTTGGTGCATAGACACATACAAGACCTCTGTCACCATCTTCAACAATATTTAAAAAACAAACATTAAGAGAAAATTCACTTTTTTAAAAATATGGGCTCCCTAGTACATATTTAAGATTCTTAGTTTGTACACAGAGTAACATTAAAATGTCTGATTTGAGTCAACAGCAACTGGCAAGCCAATTTGTGGTGACAACAACATCATAAGATCATATGTCTCCCATCCTCTGCCTTAAGGCAACTGTGGCACTGTTGCATCAATTCCCGATCCTGACTTCTAAGTAACTTAGAAAGATGATAAGCATTAAAGACAGCATTTGCACATCTCCTGCAAAGACTAAGCTTAACACAAAAAGAGCCGAGCAAGACTGAGTCAATGTGTGTGTGTGTGTGTGTGCGTGTGTGTGTGTGTGCATGTGCGCCCACGGGCCAAGTGAGAACAAAACCACATTTTCCTGGTTCACTTTTAACAGGCTGAATGTAAAGAAAGCACAGATGGAAACACAGCCATGGAAACTCAGCCTAAATGGAAAGGTCTGAACAACGTAGCAATAACACTGAAATATTCATTGTAACAAACAAATCCTTTCATGCCATAAAAGGAGACCATGTTCCACAAACTGTCAAAGTATTAAACCTACATCTAAGTTCTTTAGCCAAACTAAAGAGTTCTGCAACCAAAACACACTTTCAACAATAACAAGTTAGAAAGCCCTTTTCCAGGGAACACAGGATTTCAAATCTGTACGCAGTGCTTTGGGGCCCTCAGTAAATCCCTCTGTAGTCATAATTACAGATGCCTGTTTTACCAGGCAAAACAAGACTCGTGGTGGAAGCAACTATTTAAGGAGCAGCACAAGTTAGTCTGTGTTTTATTGGGAAAAGCACCCAGGCTGTTGCTAAGGGAGACATGGAAAGAATAAAACCACCTATTTCCAAAAAAGTTCTCACACCCAATGGTAGGCTTTTGATGCTGTCTGGAAAGCATGACTATGAACTCTATCCCTGCTTTCCTGGGGCCTCCTTGGAGGTTGGTGGGAGCTTTACGTTGCCATCCCTATTTCGCCACGTTCAGGGCCCTGTTGGACAAGGAGGAAAGGGACTCCTGAGTGCTCCCAGAAAACGGGCGCCTGCCAGCATTCCTCAGGAAGGAACTATGGCTGAGCAGAGAGAGAAGACTGCATTCTACTACAGGACCCTAAGCAACGGGGAAAAGACAACGCTACATGTAGCGTTTGGCTCCTAGGCATGCATTCCAGAACGATGATCACAGAGTAAGAAAAAACAACAGGTGGAGAGCCACATTGGCCTCTCAACCTTACACAAACTTTATCACTGCTTCTTTCGTAGACGTGCATAAATTTCATTGCTCAACACATCACACCACTTCTGCCAGATTCCCTTTTCCCGATAGTGCTTCCTTGCGTCATCCGTTTCAAATATATCACAGTACACCCTGTCATCCACAAGAAGAAAACATGAATCAGACCAGGCCACCTTCTTCCATTGCTCCATGGTCCAGTTCTGATGCTCCATGTACACTGTAGGAGATTTCAATGGTGGAAAAGGTACGGGCACTCCGACTGTTCAGCAGCTGTACTGCTTCAAACACAACTTTCTATAATAACCAGCAATGACTTTATCAGCAACCTGTAATACAGTAGCTTTAATGTGGGACCAGTCAGACTTGACTTCACTCCCTGTGTCCATTAATGAGCCTTGGATGCCAATGACCCTGTAACCAATTCACCCACTGTTCTTCTTTGACTACTTTTGGTAGATATTAATCACTGTATACTGGGAAATCTCCACAAGACCAGTCAAGTCTAGACCTGTCTAGCAATCACAATTTGACCTTTGTAGAAATTACTTAGATCTCTAAACGTTTTTTCCTGCTTCCAACACATCCCAGACGTTCACAGGTACCACTGACATAAAATAATCCACTATATCAATATGATTCACTTCACCCACCAGTGATTTTAATCTTGTGGTCAACTGTTGTAGAAGAGTACCTAATTATATGATAAGTGCCATGTTTATGAAGGGATATGAGCTCACAAAGATGCCCATTATCTCACTTTATCCTGCAACTGAGGCTAAAGTTATTTATTATTTTTACACCCATTACAGCAAGACATGGAAGACAAGTAAACTACTAGTAGAAGAAGGTCTGGCCTTCTACAAATAATCTCAAAATAGGCTGAAAATACATCCAGATCAGAAAAGAATCCCTTAGGCTACCTAGTTCATTAATAGAAAGTCACACTGAAATGATCTTAAAAAAGAGCTCTTCCGCCTTAGGCCGATGAACTCGTAGAGAGAAAAGACTCCAGCAAAAACATTAGCAACAATTCCTAAAAGTTCCTAAATTCCTAAAACCACACATAAAATGTCTTGGAGGTAAAAAGCAGTATTTTGCAAATCAATCGTCACTGAAATTTAAGGTTAGGCGCTATGTTGTTTGGATAAAGCTGCAAAATATTAATGCATCTACAAAACCTGGTCATCAGCCTACTGTGCATACTGTAGCTTCGCAGCAGGCTCCATATGCCTGGCTTTGATCAGAAATGCAGCATCTTTCATTGAGCCAAGTAAAATCTTCCGGATTTATTTAGAGATGGTTTTAGATGATGGGCCAAAGTAAACATGCAGGATATAAACGTGTGTTCATTTTACACCCAAATTTTTTTTTTAGAACAAAAATCTTTCTTTTCTATAAATACACATGAAACATCAAAATAAAAAAAAGGTTTTTGTGGACACATCAGGTTCAAATCCGTCAAATGAAGTATATGATCTAGATGTGATGCTTATGGTTAATGAGAAATTATGGCATATGGTATAATACACACTATTGGTTAGTATTTACAGAGCACTGAACAGGGGCAAGCTTCACTGGGGATAAAAGCATTATTGGCCCTGGTTGTAGTTAACTTTCTTCCTTCGACCGGTTTCTTCCTTCATCTACATTTCTGTCTTTCACACCAGCTGCCTGCATCTTCTCTCTCACAACATCCATCATACTCTTTGGTCTTCCTCTTTTCCTCTAGCCTGGCAGTTCCATCCTCAACATCATCCTCCCAAGGGAATCATCATCTCTGCTCTGGATATGTCCAAACTAACACAATCTCAACCTGAGCTGTCCCTCTCATATACTCATTTCTAATTCTGTCCATCCTCATCATACCCAACAAAAATCTTAGCATCTTTAACTCTGACACCTCTGATTCTGTAGAAGAATGCAGCTCTGCTTCCTGTCTTTCAATCAGCGCTGCCATCTCCAACCCGAATAACACAGCTGTTCCTACTACCATTCCGTAAACCTTACTTTCACTTTTACTCTTACCAATCACCTGTCATAGATCACTCCTGTCACTCATCTCCATTTATTCCAACCCGCTTGCACTCTTCTTCACCTCTCTTCTGACATGAGCTCTTTTGTGGGGCAGCGGTGGCCTAGTGGTTAGGGAGTTGCCCCAGATCGGAAGAGTGTGGGTTTGATTCCCTCACCAGTAGGTTGACCTGAGATACACTTGAGGAAGGTACTGTCCCCGTCACTGCTCCCTGGGCATTTTCAAAAGCTGCCCCCTGCTGCACGGGTGCGTATGGGGGAAACGCAGAGGTTGTATTTCGTTGTGTGTTCTGAGGTGCATTTCACAGTGACAAGGGTAGTCACTTTCACACTCGCCCTGATTGGCTGATCCAAAAGTATTTAAACTCCTCCAGCCATGGAAATGTTAAATATGAAGCACTGCACTGATGGAACTACTGGAGCTTGTGTCAGATCAATGAAATATAATGATGCACACCATGTGTCTGAAGATTAGAATGAAGTAACACTGTCCACTTTCCAGCACGGCCTGTGTGTCCTAAGGTGTGTGTGTGTGAGGGGTGTTGTGTGTAGATGGGTGACAACACTCACACGACCCATATGCCAGTGATGGTGAGGGCAGGGAGGCTGACGGGTAGGATCATCCACAGAGACATCATCTCCGCCCGACTCTCCTCCGCCGCAGCCTCGCCGCGCAGCTCCGCTTCTTTCTTCGCCGCCGTCGCCGCCAGCCTGTCACCCTCTGCTCATCAATTTGCATTTAAGGTCCTGGCACGAAGCCCAGCGCCTTCATTTCCGAGATCGCAACTGTAAGCGGAACAGGGGGGAGACGTGAGGGACAGGGCCGACGGTTTACACCGCGCCGCTCGTCCTGGTCTGGGTTTAGTTAAGTTCCAGTGAAGGCTCTCTGACGCGCTTCACCTCCTGAAGGAAGACACGAGAACTTTTGCAGGCACTTTTCCCAGAGAGCAAGATGGCTGAACGTGGCAGCAACTTCTGAACACACACAGAAAGGTGGTCAGAGCTGCAGGTCTTTCATGATCTTACCTTCCCCCTCTGATGAGGGACAGTGACACCCCCCCCCCTCCTCCTCCTCCTCCTCCTCCTCTCTCTCTCTCGTCCACCTCTTGTAGCCCTTCAGATCCTGAGCACCGCAGTCTGAGTGTGTGTTTGAGATCACAGCCTGAGCCACCAGCTGGAGCAGGAACCCTGAACCGCCCTGCAGTCCTTTCCCCCACTCTGTCCTCTCTGTCTCCGGGCTGGTGTGTTAGCTGGGCTGGCTGGCTGCTCTGTGTGGCTGCTGGGTTAAAATCAGACAGCTGGAGCAGCTCCTCCCCCTCCCTGCTCCTCCAGCACACCAGCCCTCCTATTCATTTTCTCTCCTTCAGCACACAGATCTCTCATCTTCTCCTGTGTACTGGGCTTCATCTCACTATGGCTTTTCACTAGGTTTCCAGATTGTGGAAAAATCCTCTTCCGATGTGTTCAGTGCTGTTTATGATATGGAGGTGGTGTTTGTGGACAGTGGGGATTAATCATGCCATGTGGGACAGAACACTTTAAATGTACCTAGAGAGTACTGAACAGAGGCTTCATTCATTAGGAAATTCACATAAGTGGTTGTACTCTATAGTGCTAGAGCAAATGTTAAATTAACAGCACTGTATTGATAGTTGCTGACACATTTAAGCACATTAAATGCAGCACCACTGGGGCTTTTTGACTGTGGAAAATCAATGAAAAAATAATGATGAAGCACATTAAGAGTCTGGAGTGGTGAAATTATATTGGTCACGCTGTCCACTTTCCCGCTGCTGCGTTAAAATCAGACAGCAGAAGCAGTTCCTCCCCCTCCCAGCACCTTCAGCACACCAGTACAGCTCCAGCTCTTTCCCAGCCCTCCTGTTCACACATAAGTCTCAGCTTATACAGTACTTAGAATTTGATGGGGGTTTATCCCTTAGTCTACCGATATTCTATTAAAAAAACACCTTACAGCATGCAGGGGGATGGAAAAGGGGATGATATTTTTATAAAGAGGATTTCTTTTTGACCGAGTGGATGACATCCCCATCAAATCAAGCCCTGCAAATAACCAGTGGATGAACTATAATAATCTTTCAAAGGGTGCAGTGGTTATAAAGCTATGTAATGGAGCTGTGGTGGTTAGGCCCTTAACCCCAAGATTCAAAGGTTTTGGGTTCAAATCCCAGACCAGTAGGTTTGCCTGAGGTATCCTTGGAGCGAGATACAATTCCCAGCACTGTTAATATTTGGCTACCCACTGCATCTCTTAAATGCAGAGAAAGTATTTTTGTGTGGTGCACTATGTGCCGTGCTATGGTGTGTTCATGATGAAAAATAGTGACTTTATAAATGTATACATCACTTTATAAGTTCTAAATTATATAATCAATTATATAAATTATTAATACATTTATAAATCACTTTCTGATTATTTTTTGGCACAGTAAAAGACCAATTCATATATCTCATTTTTGTTTCGAAGGATTTATAAAGTCACAGCATCTGTAATTTGTGAAATAGTAATTGTTGTTAAATATCATGGGATTAGAACCCAGTTTGGAGTTATCAGCTGCAACCAAATATAAACCCACCCAGAAAATCACTTGCTTGCAATAACTGCAAGAAAACAACAATTCTTTTTTTTTTTTTTAATTGTTGTTTTCTTGCAGTTATTGTTGAAACAGAATTGTTGTTTTCTTCTTTGGTAATGATGCTTTTACCACATCGTTATTTGTTGGCGGAGGTTCTCTTTTCAGTCTCCTGTTCAGCGCAGTGGTGGCCTAGTGGTTAGGGAGTTGGCGCCGAGATCAGAGGGTTTGAATTCCAGACCAGTAGGTTGCCCTGAGGTGCCCTTGAGCAAGCTACCGTCCCCATCACTGCTCCCCGGGTGCTTTCAATAGCTGGCCCCTGCTGCACGTGTGTGTATGGGTGAAATGCAGTGTGCTGTGCTGTGTTTCACAATGACAAGTAGTCACTTTCACTTCAGGAGATGAAAGAAATGTTTATTGAGCTAATATCTGGCCGGCCCAAGACTGATTAGTTTGGAGGCATTTCTCTGTGAATAGTTTCTTTACACTTCAGAATTCATCCTAATGCAACCATTGTGAGTTACATTATGAGTAAAGATTATTGGGCCTGTTCCAGAAGCCATGTACAGCCACGCTACTCCCTCGTATATTTTGGACATCCTTTCTTTCTCCAGTCTTTGGCTTTTTGACCATGATGATAATGATATTATTTGTCTCGTCCATCCAGAAAAATTTCCAGAAATGTTGTTGCTCATCTGTACAGTTTTTTCCCAATTGTTCTTGCTGATTGGTGCGTTCTGGTGGTATGGCCTCAATATTTCTGCTCTCAGTCCTCTTTGGACAGTGGATACAGTGGATTGTGAGACTGCCATCCCTGCCCTGTGGAGGTTTTCCTGATGTCAATGACTGTTGTTATGGGTTTTTTCTTTACTCCTCTTAGTCATCAGCTGTTGCTTTCCTTGACTGACCAGTCTGGCGGCTGTTACTCAGTTCAGCAGTAATAGTTGCACTGGCTGTGCCCAATGTTGGTGAAATGAAAAGGATCTTAGGAAAAGGGGTAGGTTTTTCCTTTTTAACCAAAAATGCACTTTTCAAAGGTAAAATCCAAACCTCCTACTGAGAGTAGATATGAAGTGCTATTTATAATTTTAACAGTCAGCCTAATGACACACCCGTATAACAACAAACATCTGTCAGCCTCTCATGTTCCAATACTTCTGCTCACTTGAAAAATGGAATGGTCAGATAGAAAAAGTGCTATATTCTAGTTCATTGAACAAATCTACATTTGATCTACAATAAGCTGATATGAATCTACATGTGAATATTGTGCCAATATTTTTGCAGACGATGTGTATATTTCATCTGTTGGAACAAAATTTTGCATCTCTAGTTTTGTACATGTGTACCTTTATTTTTTTATAAAATTTACACAGTTTGAAAGCCTCCTTTGAAACCAACCTTTACATTGTATCAAAATTTCACGAATGGATGAAACGACAGAAATGGTCCAGAATGATTTAAAATGAGATGATGCTGTGGTAAAAGATCAATGCTTTTCCTCCTCTCCTCTAAGCTTACTTTTTGAAGACAGTGATGTTATATTCAGTCGATTTAATATATGATTTATATTGAGATATTATATATTCATAAAGGTTTCTAGTCTCAATTTATGTTCAAAACCAGGTTCCCTTTTTATCAGTCCACCTTAGAACAATCTCCAGGTGGGATTAAAGGAAATGCTGCCTAGTACTGCTTAACTTCTTTGTGAACATCAGACCTATTTCAGTTTGATGAAACTTTTTAAACCTGAATAAATCAGTGCACATCTGAAAACACGCTCACGTCTTTCTAGTAAATGTTTCACAGATATGAACTTTGAAATAAATGAAGAAAAAACCATTGTTAAACAGTGCATCAAGCAAAGAAAAGATTAGATTAGATTAGTTCTGGCACAGCGTTCACAGAGGAGCTGCCCATATTGGTGACTCAAAGACTCATTCAGAAATGTAGTGAATTACTTTTTTTGAGATTTATTTGGTTCAAAAGAAGATAAAATTGCTCCATCTAGCGGAGTTGTGTAGAAGTAGCATCTTCTCTCCCTCAACCAGTTACAGAAATGTCTACAAATATTCATTGTACTGTATTCTGTTCGGTATCATTGAGTTGCGTTTTAAACTCAAGTGTGTCGTAAACTCAGGTTTAAATGAATAGTGTTTAGAATTTATAGCTTGCAAATAAATATGTCCTGTAGTTAAATGTAGTTAAATGTAGTTAAATGCAAATACAAAAATGCAACTGCCCCAACCTGAGCTATTAAATGTTTTTATTAAACATTACCAGGTAAGGCCTGGACTCTTAAAAATAACATTTCTGTAAATATGATATGAAAGCATAAATAATCTAAAGGTCCTGTACAAATTTAAGTGTTTTCCCTTTTCTTTTTCAAGTTAAAACTGAAGCTTTTTTTAAGAGCGTGTACAATGTGTTTTGTATGAATGTCATTTTAATCCATGATCTTTATAGTTGTCCCATAACCCCAGACTCCGAACCCAGCGTAGAGTGGCTGAGTGAATGAGGTGCTAACCTTCTGGAGGAGAGTCATTGTGTCTGAGACACTGTAAAATTCCAGCACTCCAGCCTTGTGGTCCAAGTACACACCTATTTTTGAGGAAGTGGGCACTGGTATAGTGGTGCTTTTGTTGTTGTGCAAGAAGGAATATTTTGAGTCAGAGCAGTACAGGCTCCAGGATTTATCATTCCAGCCAAAGCTGCAGGCATTCTCATTGCCTTTCCTGTTAATTGCCTTGTAAGTCACAGCTATGTCAACCTCTGTACCGCTCCAGTTCACCTCCCAGTAATAACGGCCGCCAGACATGCTTTCCTTGGACATCACCTGCTGCCAGTGGTCAAACCGCTCAGGGTGGTTAGGGTATGCCTTGGGGTCAGTGTTCATGCGCACCGCTGTGTTCCCCTCAGTGAGGTACAGGTTAGGATGAACTGTGACAGGATCCAGAGAAAGGTGACAGGAATCTATGCACACAGCAGGACAAAAAGAGGAGTCACAATTTGAGGGCATATGTTCAATTGTAAATATACCATATCTCCAAAAAACATTTTCCATCCTATTTATTAATAATAATAATCCTTTATTTATAATCCCACAAATGGGAAATTCACTCTCTGCATTTCACCCATAGACACATGTGCAGCAGTGGGCTGCTATTGAAAGCGCCCGGGGAGCAGTGATGGGGACGGCACCTTGCTCAAGGGTACCTCAGGGCAACCTACTGGGAAGGGGTTCGAACCCCCGATCCTCCAATCATGTGGCTGACGCCCTAACCACTAGGCCACCGCTGCCGCTGATTTAGGGAATCAGGTTAAAGGGATGGTTTCCAAAGTTTTCTTTTTTGGCCTAGCGATAAAAGGCTAATGCAGGAAACAAGTAATGGAACACATAACTCTTTTTAGGAGACTTTTGCCGCATCCAAGGGGGGAAAGTTCCACATTATTACCCTTAAATTCAGAAGAGAGGTTGGATGTGTAGTTGTCTACAATGTAGCATCCATATGAACACTCTATGTCATGTATTATATTTTTAAAGTTCATAGTAATGAATGAATTTTTTTGGAAGTATGTAAAGAAGATAGCTTAAAGTTTAAAATAATTGAATAGATTACTTGTTTGAACGTATGGATTCATTTTGTATCAAGATTTTACTTTATATTCTTCTTATGTGTTATTTAACCTTAAACAAGAGCATCACTTTTTTGGCAGTTTTATTTTTAAGAATGAAATTGACTGATCTTTTTTTCTTATTGCTTCACAGTTTGTTTTACTGTAATGTTGTTTGACATGAATTCCAGCCAATAGTACATTTTACTTGTTGGATTTTCTCATGTTGATCAGTGAATTAAATAAGCATATCGAGAAAAACCTGTATTCAGTACAAATGGCAACATTATTTTACAGAATGAACAGGTTTTCTAGAAAATGAGACTAAACCATATTTTCATGTCATTACCACAAATTCTTCCATGAATTCTGAGCTATGTTTTCACTTTTGGAGTGAGTGATTACCTGTGCAATGGAAACTTTTGCCTGTAAACCTGTTCTACAAACAGGAACTACAGCTTTACTTACACTCACCTTTCATACAGGGCTTTAAAAACATTTTAGGTTTTAAGCTCTAATTATTAACATAATATATTTATGTAGTGAAGAAAGAAGTAACTTACACTGCAGAAAGTTTTCCCTTGTTTTTGGTTCCAGAATGTGCAGAATCTGAATTTCTCTAACTGTGAAGGAAGTAAAAAAAAAAAAAAAACAGTAAACGAGATGACCCCATCCACAAATAAAAATAGATTACAGAACATATATCTAATTTGACCAACCTGACAATGAGATCTTATTCAGTTCCTCCTTACTTACATCCTCTAACTGCACTTTAAGCTCTGAGATGGCTTTCTTTGCTTTTTCAAAAGAGTGTTCTTGAGTCACTGTCACCTTGGACAAGTCTTCATACCCTGAGGGAGCAGAGAGAGATTGCCAACTCTGTGGATGGAATAGAGATGTCATTGTCATTCTTCTGTATCTTCTGTTATCGGCTATGTTGCATTTTAATTATGCCTTAACATATTACTATTCTATCCCATTATAATGCATGGTGATCTCGCACAAAATCCTGAATGTACACACTTTTCCTTTTGAAAACCTCTTTAAGAGGAACTTTAAGAGGGTCTTTTATTCCCACTACCTGTAGGAAATGGATATGATCATCAGAGTTTGAAAGCATCTCCAGGGCATTGTGTTTCATCTTTAGCAATGTGATCTCTTCCTCCATGCGCTCCAGGTGTCTCTCAGCCTGACCCATCAGAGCTGCCTCCTGAGCTCGGATCATCTCCTTCACCTCTGCGTACCTCCTCTCCAGTGCTCGCATCAACTCTGTGAAGATCCTCTCGTTCTCCTCCAGCACATTCTGAGATGAATGCTGTGGAAAAACAGTAGAAGAGTGTTCAGCTGAGCTAGAGACACAATCTGGTTAAAGAGGTAGAGAGGGGGATGTGTCAGTGTGCCACGCTGCCTCTATTAAAGGCCCACCTTAAGAGACTCCACTGCCTCTCTCAGATCTTGCCACTTCTTCACTCTCTCGTCAATCTTCTGCTGAGAGGCCATCAGTTTAGCCCCAAGCTGTTTCTGCCCGTGTGGATGAGAGGAAACATATGAAGCAGTGGTTCAACAAGAATACCCTGTTCCTGACCCCAAGTAGACTAAGTAGACACTCAGCCAGTGCATGTTGGGTGTCTATAGTCTATAGTTTTCATGTTACATTGCGTATTATCTTTTGTAACACATTTTGTGTTCGTTTTGTGTTTAAAATGATTTAAACAGGCAGTTTGTGCAATGCTAACTAGCAAGCTATACATTTCCATTGCCCGTTAGCTACAATAGCTGCAGTGCAATGACAAAGAAACTAACTTTACACCAACCATGTCTGATCAACTATATTTGGGGAGACATTTGAATGAATTTTTTTACTGAATTATTTCTGCAATGTGTCCTGCAGGTGCTTTGGACCCCAAGCCACTAGGAGGCCTAGATTTTTTTTCTTTTATGCAATGTATATAATTTAATTTGTCAGAAAATAAAGTCAGTAGTTTAAATGACATTGTTTCTTTATCAAAATGAAAGTATTTGTCATGGATTGGTTTTGTTTAGGTTACAGTAGAGGGCGCTCTGCTCTGACTGAGCACACCTAGGCTCACCGGGCACATGTGTGCTTCATTGGAGCTGGCTATTTAAGCCCCAAAGAGACAGACCAGAGCGGGGCAAGTAATGTTGGTTTTTTAGGCCCTTTTGTTTTGGTTACAATGGAAAATAAAGTCTTGTTCTTGATCCCTGGCTCTGCGTTGACGTCCTACCCGCACCACACCAGCGTTAGAGTATTACACATTAAAGAATTATTAAAATTCTATTCTTGAATATAAAGTAAAGTAGGATGTCTCCAAAAGGCCCCCAAATGTCAGCATTTCTGCAAGAGTTTGAAGGAGTTCTTACTACACTATCAAAAAACATCAAATGAAAGTTAAACTCATGTTCTCACTGTCATTCAGGGCCTTGACCTAAACATTCTCAAGGGTGTGTGCACAGCATGGAGCAGAAGCAATGTTTTACTGCCTCTGTAGGTAAGCGTTAAAACTAGGATAGTAGTTTAGAAACGTAGAGGAAAATACATTATTCACCTGCTTCTCTGTCCTTTCGGCTGCAGCTGAGACAATGTCATGTTTTTTGTGTTCTTCCATGATACACATAACGCAGACACATGTCTGGTCAGAGCGACAGAAGACTTCCAGCAGTTTGTCATGTTCAGCACAGATCTTCTCTCTCAGCTGCCCAGTTGCTGTGACCAGCTTGTGCTTCATCAGGGCTGGGTACTCATAGTGGGTCTGCAGGTGGGTCTCACAGAACGAGGTCAAGCATGTCAGGCAGGACTTCACAGCCCTCATCTTCTTGGCCAGGCAGAAGTCACACAGTACATTGCGATGACCATTCTGGCTGCTGGGCCTAGGGGTGCTGTATGAATCGCTCCTCTGATACTTCCCCGTTGTGCCATACCGGCCATGGTCAGTCATACTGCTGCGGCGAGACATGTTGCACCTCCTGCAGTGTAAATCCACAGGCAAGATCTCTAGTTTCAATGAAACCGTCGTGTCACAGGCTTTATAAGGTGGAATGTGAACGATAAACAAACTCGAGGATAAACCAGTATGCCTTGTTGGAGGAAAAACTGGAAAGGTGAGGCGGATAATGAAATGTGACTTTTGTTCAAACAAAACCTTTGGAGGATGGAGAGTGAGGTTAAAAAACGACAAAAACATAAATAAAAAAGACATGCCATAGTAGTAAACACATTCCATGTAAGGATAACTTACTGCCCAGAAGAGAAGAACGGATGTGGTTTTTTTCATGTTCAAAATGTTAGTCACATAGCAAAACAAGGAACTCAAGAAATGTAAAAAAAAAAACAAAAAAAAAGTACTGGTAATTTTATTTCATTGAAAGCTTTTTGCGTGGAATGCTGACAGTCTACAAAAGGGACGGGAACTCTAACCCTTTATAAACCCTTTGTAAAAAACTGGAGCATCACCTTTGTTTGTATTGCAAATCATGAGAATGATGAGAATCAACAGAAGCTTTTTCACAGGAAAGTGTTGCTTGCTATTTACAGCATTATAGAGAAAAAACATGCTTTTAACTTTTGGTTTCTGCTCAGGTCTACATGTGGAAGTCTGTGCAAATCACTAAGGCCTATGGACAACATGGGCTTGCTGCCAACAACAACAAGATTTTTAAAGGAGTATGCACTTAAAGGTTCTGCCATTTTTGCACAGTCATTATTACCCAAACTTTTTGAGCTATCTGCATGAGATTTATTCTATAGAGGGTATTACCTTGTTTAAGAATGATTTTTGTTACCTTTTGTTACAGAAGTGTAAAGTCAGATTCAAGGAAGCAAAAATGCAAACACGTCATCTCATGCAAACAGCAAACTGTAAATGAAGGTACTACATATTGGTGAATATTTCCAGATGCTACTAGTTGCATATGTCATATCTGGTTGAAAGTGAAAAGCAATATCATTTTTTTCTTCTGATTAATTTATTAAAGAATATTTGTGTGGTTTACCTTTAAGAAGAAACCTCTTACAAGCCATGAGTATTATGAATGGTGGGAGAGCTATGGACTGAATATTGTTGAGTCCCCAAGTTCCCACATTTTTCCCTATTAGAGGACAAAACTGCAAAGGGACAGAACATTTCCAGAAACCTTTCAAAACAGTTCCATGGAAATTTAAGCTTGAGAATTATGAAAATATCTCAGGTTGGAAATTTTCGATGGGATTTAACGGTAATGTATGTGGGAGTTAATGAGAATTTACAGGAAATTTAGACAGATCAGAGTCACAAGGTAGACACATAGACAAACATGCTTACATATACACAGTCGCACTAAGGGGACAATTTAGCATCTCCAGTACACCTGCTGTCCAGTTTATTTCCCATTTTTCCTGCAAATGAACCCCCATGGGAAGTTTCCAAATCTAAAATTCCTGTAACATATACATCATAACCCTGAGAGGTCATTATGTGGTACTTTAAAGCACATTTTATCCACATTATCCAGTAAATATGGAACTGCAACCTATTAATGTAATATGACAAGCTGTAAAAAAAGAGAATAACAAAACAAAAAACACACACACACACACATACATGCATGTATATATATATATATATATATATATATATATATATATATATATATATAT